>JXCR01147164.1:238733-260213 GCA_002079205.1 Phalaenopsis hybrid cultivar
CATTGAATTCCTTGGAGAAACCCTACCAATTTCATTTCACTCATAGTTTTCTTCTTAGAGCATTAGAAACATTTCTCCATTATCTCATCACCTCAAACCTATATTCCCACCATTAAGCAAGCTTACCCGAACCATGTCACTATCAATTACCATTGTTCTTGGCTTGATTCTTCAAAGCAACATCCCATCACATTTCTTGAGTGAAGAAACTAGTCCCCAATTAGTTTTACTCAATGTGAAGCTGTCTAAACCATTGCTCGATCAAACCGTGGAGGTGCTCAATCAAATTCATACACAACAACTTTGGAGCTTATAAGCTTCACTTGGAGCATATTTATTAGAGCCTAAATTTACAAAACTTTTAAAAATTCACAGAAAATTAAAAAAAATTGATATAAATACAAACTAAAATGTGTTGGATTTAAAAAAACTAGTAGAATTTAATAAAAATAAAATCAAAGTCTGATAACATCAAATAAATTTTAAATGATTTTTAAATCGTTAAATCGATAATAATTCATAAAAAATTTAAAATAAATGAAAATAAACTAAATCTTCCTGGCCCTGTGATATCCCTATAATTTTCTCATAAAGAGAAAAGTCATCTCAGTTACATAATTATAATTTTCTTGAGATTTTGCATTTATTGAAACTAATAATTCCAGAAATTAAAATAAAAATGATAAAATTATGAAAACTCTTGAAAATTTTCAAATATCTCGTCATTGATCAACTCATTCATTTGAACAGTGACTTTAAATTTTCTGCATTTGTTTATTCAATTTCTTTTAAGAAGGGTATGCTTATAAATAGATTATCTATATTTTGAACCTTTCTTTTTTAAAATTGAATCAAATCAGATGATGAATGAATAAACTTCTAATATAATATCAGTCAATAAATTGAGATATTGTAGCTTAATCAAAACTTCGGTTCGATTGATAAAATGTGCAAATGGTAACAAGTGCAATTAGCAAATTATGGAGAATTTGAAGTTTCAAAATGATTAAAATGATTAATTGATGTATATGTTGCGAGATATCTTTTTACCAGTTGATGTGGTATATATATAAATCAATCAAGAGAACGATCGATGAAGCAAAAAATAGAACGAGAAAATTCACATCAGAAAAGAACAACACAACGGAATACACAGATTTACGTAGTTCGGCAAATTGCCTACGTCCACGAAATTGCAGAGGATTTTATTACTTGAGGAATTTACACCAGTCGGCCACCTCGACTTACAAGAAGAATCTCTCACTTTGTTGCTCTCTATTCTTCTCTCTCTGTTCTTCTCTCTCTACACCGAGATACACCGAAGAAGATAAACTTACAAGAGAAATAAAACTAATTTTTCTTCTGCCACAAGCCACCAAGAAGAAGTCAAAGAAGAACAATATTCTTATTCTTCTTTCTTCTTCCTTCACCGCAAGTAACTACTGCTTGCCCTTTTCTTCCTTCTATCCCGAGGAAGCCTGAAGAAGAACACCGTGACTTCGAAACTTTTTTTCTCTTCTATTCGCAAGTTAAAGGAGACGGGAGGCAGCGTCGTTTCGCAAAACATGGAAGGCGGGAACGGTTCGCGGGAGCTGGAACGCGACTCTTACGATCAGAAGAGAGGGAGCGGTCACGACGAATCGCGATCGACAATAGGGAGGCTGAAGCAGAAAGCGACCGAGCAAGAGCTATTCCTATCGGGCTCGAGCTCTAACAGTATAATATTATTTGGGAGTATGTAAGTTATCGATTGGAACATTCTATCAAAATTTGGATGAATTTATATGAGAATTTGAATGGAAATTAATGAAAATTGACAAAAAAAAAAAGAACAAAATTGCCAGAAGACCCTTATCGATCAAAATGAACAAATACGAAGCACAAAGTTAAACAATCATATTGAAATCATCTTGAAGTTTATTTATTAGTAAACTTCAGAAAAATTAGCTTTAGAATTAGTAAATTTGTAATTTCTCCTAAAATTGCAAATTTAACATTTCTTAACTTTTGATTCATCAAAATAAATAGTTTCAAAAGTGATTTAGGGTAGTTTGGTCATTTTCTTAGAAGTTATAAAATTACTCTTATTGCTTTGAGAACTTCAAAGTTAACCATTACAACTCAAAATCATTAAAACTCAAAATTAAATTGTTAAATGGAGCAGAAATGACAAAACACAGTAAAAGTTTTTAAGTTTAAAACTAGTTGTAGGGTAGATTTGTAAGTTCCTTTGAGTTTGCAGAAGTACCTCTATTACCTTTTCACTCACTAACTGGGAGAAATAGAGGTAATGAGATCTAAATAATTGAGCCAAATTTTTGTCCAGATAAAGACAAACCTTAAAAGAATATTTCCAACCTCAATAGAAGTGGTTAAAATATAAATAAGGTATTTACAAATATATCCTTCTTCATGAAAAGTTGAATAACTTTTTCTATGGAACTCCAAATTAAATGAGATCTTCACCCATAAGTGAATTGGATTAAGAGAAACTAAAAAAATATAAGAAAAGCATTTCAGCTTACTAATTTTTCATAATTTTTCATTAACAAATTCATTAATAAATTCAATAATTCATAGAAATTGAAAATGAACTTTAAATAGCTTAAGAAATTTTGAGGTTGTTTGAAACCCTGTACTAAACAACTTTGTAAGATTTCAAGTATTTTGTAGTAATTTTTATTTATTGTGAATTTTTGAATAAAAATAATCTAAAATTTTAAAATAATTATAATAAATTAAATAAAATTAAAAAATTCATAAAAAAATTTACAAAAACTCTATCAGTCCAATATAAATCTCTAGAAATGATAATTTCACATCATTTTGGAGTCATTTGAATCAAAATATTTAAAACTCTAAAAAAATACAAAAC
Organism: Phalaenopsis hybrid cultivar; assembly: GCA_002079205.1. Lineage (NCBI taxonomy): Eukaryota > Viridiplantae > Streptophyta > Magnoliopsida > Asparagales > Orchidaceae > Phalaenopsis > Phalaenopsis hybrid cultivar. The sequence continues at coordinate 241,609 of JXCR01147164.1, forward strand.
TTTCAACAAAATAATTCATTAAAATTCACAAAACAACCAAAATTTTTTAAATATATATAATAATTGAGTTTATAAGATCCTTGTTCACTTTCTTAAGTGATTTATGGGATCTTATAAATTCTAATAACATGAAACCTTGATGTATGTCTTCAAAAAGCATATAAATAGGTTTAATTTAAATATATAATAATAATGATAATAATAATAATAATATTATTATTAAAACATCAACAAAACAATAATAATTAACGCTTTGGGCTTACTAAGACTTCTTAGACAACGCAACCCATGACTGCTGATAAAAGTCTCCCGGTCTAAACAATCTTAACTACTTCTTTAGAATAAGTAATTCCAAAACTAATAGTAGTACCATGATGATAGAACCATGTGATCTTGACCGGTTTTACATATAAAAAAATAAAATTAGCTCTCATTAATCATTTTCATCTTAATTTCTATAATAATGAATGCCAACCTAAATTTGTTTTGCAGGACTACTATAAGTAAATAATAAGAACTTAGGACAGGCCTTTCAAGATATGGATTTCTTCTTTTCTTTAGTTATTTTCGTTATATTGTTTGATGGTGTTGTAGCTAATCAACTATTAACCTCTGAGATATCCAGAAGAAGATAAAACACCAAGTGAAGGATGAACCTTAATTAAACCCTTAATTTTGTTTCAAATGGTGTTGATTAATATAGGTTCTTACCTTTTAAGATTCTGAGATTGTTTATTTGGTACGACATAAATCCTTACACTTTCTTAAGCTTTTGCATGATTGTATGTTGTGTAATATAAGTTCTAAATTTCTAAATAAATTGTATGATTAAAACATCAACTAACTTCTCTTTAAGAAAATGTAATGCCAAATAGTAGGATAATTGAGATGTTTTTAAGATTTCCTCAGTATCTTTGATATCCTCTACTTTTTCATTCATTTGGGTTCCAGAAATAATTGGTCTGCAGCAAGTCTTTCCCGGTTGATTCTCCTACAATCGATTGCAGAAACTAACTTCTCTTTAAGAAAATGTAATGCTANAATAATATTATTATTATTATTATTATTATTATTATAATTATTATTATCATTATTATTATTATTATTAAAAAAACAACAAAACAATAATAATTAATGCTTTGGGCTTACTAAGACTTTTTAGACAATGTAACCCATGATTGCTGATTAAAGTCTCCCGGTCTTAGCAATCTTAACTACTTCTTTAGAATAAGTAATTCCAAAACTAATAGTAGTACCATGATGACGGAATCATGTGATCTTGACCTGTTTTACATATAAAAAAATAAAATTAGCTCTCATTAATCATTTCTATCTTCATTTCTATAATAATGAACACTAACCAAAATTTGTTTTGCAGGACTACTATAAGTAAATGATAAGAACTTAGGACAGGCCTTTCAAGATATGGATTTCTTCTTTTCTTTAGTTAGTTTCATAATATTGTTAGATGGTGTTGTAGCTAATCAACTATTAACCTCTGAGATATTTAGAAGAAGATAAAACACCAAGTGAAGGATGAACATTAATTAAACCCTCAATTTTGTTTCAAATGGTGTTGCTTAATATAGGTCCTTACCTTTTAAGATTCTGAGATTGTTTGTTTGGTATGACGTAAATCCTTACACCTTTTTAAGTTTTTGCATGATTGTATGTCGTGTAATATAAGTTCTAAATTTTTAAATAAGTTGTATGATTAAAACATCAACTAACTTCTCTTTAAGAAAATGTAATGCCAAACCATAGGATAAGTGACATGTCATTAAGATTTCCTCAGTATCTTTGATATCCTCTACTTTTTCATTCATTTGGGTTCCATAAATAATTGTTCTGCATTAAGTCTTTCCCAGTTGATTCTCCTACAATATATTGCAGAAACTAAACTCTAAATTCTTGAAGACATAACCCCAATCTTAATCAAGAATTTTCTTAAGTGATTTCAGTTACTTAAGATATAATTAATTATATGGGCCCACACCTATACTAAATTAATAATCAAGGTATTCTAAACTCTATCTAATCTTCATATTTGATAGGAGAATGACCTGCTGGTATTTTTTGCAAACCAAACAAATATCCTAAATTTCTTAGTTAGAATAATTGAAACTATTATTAAGTAATATTCTCATCTTTTGAGATGACAAATTACTTATAATGTCATGTTTGATTTTTTAAACAACTAAATATTTGAGATCTGTTCGGTTTTATTTTCAAAACCATTCATATTTCAAATACAAAAAAAAAACCCAACAATCTCTTCTGATAAAACTTCTTTGGTAGAACAAAGTTCTCAATAATAATTTATTTCTGAACAATAAAAATCATAGAGAGATTGTACTCTTCCCCCTTTGCTTTATATATTTCTATAGTCATTCCCTTTGCACACACCTCTTTCCTATGTGATATATCCATAAACAAATTAGGATCCAACAATGTTCACTTCAAGTTGAAAATAACATCAAATGATAAATATTAACTAAAGGGGAAAGTTCTTACATAACTCCCAAATTTTATATATTTATAAAGCTAATAACCATTTAACAATGCACAAAACCACCTTTTACTTTCTTAATGATCCCCTTTTATTGTGGACATCATCACAACCATATTGATAATAAATATATTAGAGAAAAGTGTTATAGTCAAGAAAGCTCTAAAATTTATTTCTATAAAGCAAGAGATCTGATAAAATAAGTTTTTGTCTCTAAGCTTGCCTTTAGAACTCTTTATAATTGGTTGTGAAGTCAGAGCTTCTTACAGAAGATTACATACAACACATTGAATAAATTTCATGAAATTACCTAATGAAATATTACCAATAAAGAAAGATTTGCTAGTATATGCTATCAATTATAATGAATGCATATTTTGGTTTCCAAACTGGGATCATTTTATTGTGAAATAAAATGAAATAATTTGGAGATTTTATTTGGAATTTTTGAGAAATTTACATTATTTTTGTTGTCAGTAGCTTTGAGAATTTAGAAAAGTTTTGAATAATAAGGTGTTGGATAGAGAATACTTCTATGGAGTTATTATAGAGGTGGTAGCGTCATTCAATCGACCTTAGCGGTGTGCATACTTGCTTGGATGACTCTTGTTAGCTCACTATGAATTTGATCTGTGGCCGCTATAATAAAGCTATATAAAGTTGGACTCGCTTACATATGATAGGTTCTTTAAAAAAAAAATGTAGTTGCTTGTTTTATAATAAGAAAATTTTTTGATAATATATTCATAATTATTAAAATCAACTAAAATGCAGTGAGGAATCAATGTCTTAGGGGGTGTTTGGTAGCATTAGTTATGAATTTAGCTTAAATATAGCCAAGCATACAAAAAATAAAATAAAATATAACGCTTCATTAAATCGAAAATTGTTGGGTTTCGATGTTTCTTCCCAAGTTTCTTCTATTTTAGGAAGTAAATCCGGATTTAGTAAATTCAAATATGAGACTGACTTGAGATTTTCTTAGTGCTGTCACTCTAGAGTTCGTTTCCATGAAAGTGAAGATTTAGTGAAACCTATTTAACATAAATTTTGTCTCAACCAAAGGCCATTATATATATATATATATATATATATNATTTTGTGTAAACTTCTTATGTTAGAATTAACTCAATTTTATTGATTAAGATAGATTTATCTTTTTATAATTTTCATGTAATTTTCATATTGCTTGAAGCATCAGGCAAAATTTTAAAGTTTAATGAAATATTCTTTTAAATTAACATAAACCAAGAAGGATTATGTATTGGGAAGAGTAAAATAGTAGGGCAACATAGATGGTTTTTTTTTTATTTTTATTTTATTTTACACTAATAAAACTTCCTTTTACTGAAAAAACTTTTGCACTTGTCCTCCATGCTAATTTGCAANAACAACAATAAAACAATAATAATTAACGCTTTGGGCTTACTAAGACTTCTTAGACAACGTAATCCATGATTGCTGATAAAAGTCTCCCGGTCTAAACAATCTTAACTACTTCTTTAGAATAAGTAATTCCAAAACTAATAGTAGTACCATGATGACAGAACCATGTGATCTTGGCCGGTTTTACATATAAAAAAATAAAATCAGCTCTCATTATTCATTCCATCTTCATTTCTATAATAATGAACTCTAACCTAAATTTGTTTTGCAGGTCTACCATAAGTAAATAATAAGAACTTAGGACAGGCCTTTCAAGATATGGATTTCTTCTTTTCTTTAGTTATTTTCGTTATATTGTTGGATGGTGTTGTAGCTAATCAACTATTAGCCTCTGAGATATCTAGAAGAAGATAAAACACCAAGTGAAGGATGAACCTTAAATAAACCCTCAATTTTGTTTCAAATGGTGTTGATTAATAAAGGTCCTTACTTTTTAAGATTCTGAGAGTGTTTGTTTGATACGACGTAAATTCTTACACCTTCTTAAACTTTTGCATGATTGTAAGTCGTGTAATATAAGTTCTAAATTTCTAAACAAATTGTATGATTAAAACATCAACTAACTTCTCTTTAAAAAAAAGTAATGTCAAACCATAGGATAATTGAGATGTCATTAAGATTTCCTTAGCATCTTTGATATCCTCTACTTTTTCATTCATTTAGGTTCCAGAAATAATTGTTCTGCATTAAGTCTTTCCCAGTTGATTCTTCTTCAATCGATTGCATAAACTAAACTCTAAATTCTTGAAGACATAACTCCATTCTTAATCGAGAATTTTCTTAAGTGATTTCAGTTACTTAAGATATAATTAATTATATGAGCCCACACCTATACTAAATTAATAATCAAGATATTCTAAATTCTATGTAATCTTCATATTTGATAGGAGAAAGATCTACTGGTATTTTTGCAAACTAAACAAATATCCTAAATTTCTTAGTTTGAATAATTGAAACTATTATTAAATAATATTCTCATCTTTTGAGATGCCATATTACTTATAATGTCATGTTTGATTTTTTAAACAACTAAATATTTGAGATATGTTCGGTTTTATTTTCAAAACCATTCATATTTCAAATACAAAAAAAAATCCCAACAATCTCTTCTGATAAAACTTCTTTGGTAGAACAAAGTTCTCAATAATAATTTATTTTTGAACAATAAAAATCATAGAGAGATTGTCCTCTTCCCCCTTTGCCCTATATATTTCTATAGTCATTCCCTTTGCACACACCTTTTTCCTATGTGATATATACATAAACACATTAGGATCCAACAATGTTCACTTCAACTTGAAAATAACATCAAATGATAAATATTAACTAAAGGGCAAAGTTCTTACATAACTCCCAAATTTTATATATTTATAAAGCTATTAACCATTTAACAATGCACAAAACCACCTTTTATTTTCTTAATGATCCCCTTTTATTGTGGACATCATCACATCCATATTGATAATAAATATATTAGAGGAAGGTGTTATAGTAAAGAAAGCTCTAAAATTTATTTCTATAAAGCAAGAGATATGATCAAAAAAGTTTTTGTCTCTAAGATTGCCTTTAGAACTCTTTATAATTGGTTGTGAAGTCATAGCTTCTTACAGAAGATTACATACAAAACATTGAATAAATTTCATGAAATTACATAATGAAATAATACCAATAAAGAAAGATTTGCTAGTATATGCTATCAATTATAATGAATGCATATGTTGGTTTCCAAACTGGGATCATTTTATCGTGAAATAAAATGAAATAATTTGGAGATTTTATTTGGACTTTTTGAGAAATTTACATTATTTTGTTGTCAGTAGCTTTGAGAATTTAGAAAAGTTTTGAATAGTAAGGTGTTGGATAGAGAATACTTCTTTGGAGTTATTATAGAGGTGGTAGCGTCATTCAATCGACCTTAGTGATGTGCATACTTGCTTGGATGACTCTTGTGAGCTCACTATGAATTTGATCTGTGGCCGCTATAATAAAGCTAAATAGAGTTGGACTCGCTTATATATGATAGGTTCTTCAAAAAAAATATAGTTGCTTGTTTTATAATAAGAAAATTTTTTATAATAAATTCATAGTTATTAAAATCAACTAAAATGTAGTGAGAAATCAATGTCTTAGGGGGTGTTTGGTAGCATTAGTTATGAATTTAGCTTAAATATAGCCAAACATAAAAATATTAAAATTAAATATAATGCTTCGTTAAATCGAAAATTGCTGGGTTTCGATGTTTCTTCCCACGTTTCTTCTATTTTAGGAAGTAATCCCGAATTTAGTAAATTCAAATATGAGACTGACTTAAAATTTTCCTAGTGCTGTCACTCTAGAGTTCTTTTCCGTGAAAGTGAAGATTTAGTGAAACCAATTTAACATAAATTTTGTCTCAACCAAACACCATTATATATATATGTATATATATGTATATATATATATATATATATANTATATATATATATATATATATATAGGATAATTCATTATCTACTTAGATGGACCAATAGAATTTTCTCAAATAAAAATTACATCCTTTTTAATTTGATTGAAATATTTAAAAAAGTTAACCCTAATAGTTATAGTTGTATGTATTTATTTGAATAGTAATCGCTGGTAGTTATTGTTAAAGGAGTAATTTAGGGTACATGAATGTGAAAGGAGAAATCCGTGACACATCGGAGTGGCAATAACAGTACGGCACGGCCCGCGTTTGGTGAATTCCACGGTCCGGCCAGCCCGACTCCAGCCAATTGCCCCTCCATGTCAGCCATGCTGCCATGCCATGTGGGTTTATTGGATCCACGATCCAGGTGGTGTATCCTTTCCACGCGCAAAACAGCTCGTATGAAAGTTCATTCTCCCCCACTTCTTCCTCTCTCACTTTTTCCTCCCTGAAGTCTTAACCCTCCTGCGAGCGGCAAACAAACACAAAAAACCTTGCCTTTTACTGTTCTTTTTTCCTCACTCTCTCACGTCTTCATCTCCAACCCCGTTTCTTCCCACTATCTACTTTATTTTTTCTCTTCAAACCCTAACCCTAACTTGACGCTACATTTTTTAAACTTTACTGCCGGGCTGCTGCTTGAAGCGCCGGAGACCAAAACTGTCTTCTCGTTCTCCCATTTTAGCATTTTCTCTTCTTAAAACGTTTCTTCAGATTTTTTCCTCGTTCAATAAAAATACATTTTGAGGTGAGATCCGCTGCCTTGGATTACTNATTAACCCTAATAGTTATAGTTGTATGTATTTATTTGAATAGTAATCACTAGTAGTTATTGTTAAAGGAGTAACTTAGGGTACATGAATGTGAACGGAGAAATCCGTGACACATCGGAGTGGCAATAACAGTACAGCACGGGCTGCGTTTGGTGAATTCCGCGGTACGGCCAGCCCGGCTCCAGCTAATTGCCCCTCCATGTCAGCCATGCTGCCATGCCATGTAGGTTCATTGGATCCACGATCCAGGTGGTGAATCCTTTCCACGCGCAAAACAGCTCGTATGAAAGTTCATTCTCCCCCACTTCTTCCTCTCTCACTTCTTCCTCCCTGAAGTCTTAAACCCTCCGGCGAGCGGCAAACAAACACTAAAAACCTTGCCTTTTACTGTTCTTTGTTCCTCACTCTCTCACGTCTTCATCTCCAACCCCGTTTCTTCCCACTATCTACTTTATTTTTTCTCTTCAAACCCTAACCCTAACTTGACCCCACATTTTTTAAACTTTACTGCCGGGCTGCTGCTTGAATCGCCGGAGACCAAAACTGTCTTCTCGTTCTCCATTTTTAGAAGCATTTTCTCTTCTTACAACGTTTCTTCAGATTTTTTCCTCGTTCAATAAAAATACATTTTGAGGTGAGATCCGCTGCCTTGGATTACTTGCTGTTGGACTGGGTCTGATCCAACACGTTTACACCCGCAGTCTTCGACTACTTACTGTTGGACTAGGTCTGATCCTTACTGTTGGACTAGGTCTGATCCCACACGTCTACAGTTGTCCACCAACTCTCTCTTTCTACTCGTGTTTTGAGTGCTTTCTGGTGAAGCGGGGAAGCGTCGTCTTCCATATAACCCCCGCCTCAACTGATTTGGCCCTTCTACTGCACTGATTCCCAGCGCAATGCTCCATCGGATCCTCCTACATCTCACCTCCTCCCCTGCTTTCTTTTAAGGTAAGAATCCATTATTGNGCCCCCGCCTCAACTGATTTGGCCCTTCTACTGCACTGATTCCCAGTGCAATGCTCCATCGGATCCTCCTACATCTCACCTCCTCCCCTGCTTTCTTTTAAGGTAAGAATCCATTATTGGAAAAGTTTCCTCTTTTTTTTTCCCTTAATTGCCCCAACCTTTACAAATCTCTCTTTGACCACAGTAATTGTTCAGATTTGAAGANTTCCCTTAATTGCCCCAACCTTTACAAATCTCTCTTTGACCACAGTAATTGTTCAGATTTGAAGACGAAGTTGGCGTTTTGATTACCTCTGCGAGGATGATGTATCCGGAACAAAACCAGGGGAAGCCTCCAACAGTACCAACGGCTTCTTCGCAGCCAAAGGTGGCTTTTGGGCGACGAACCCCCTCCGGGAGGTACATCAGTTACTCGCGCGAGGACCTTGAGAGCGAACTGGGCAGTGTGGACTTCAACAACTATCACGTACAGTTTCCGATGACGCCGGACAACCAGCCCATGGAGGTCGTCCCCGTTGACTCTTTCGTCTCTGCAAAAGCAGAGGAACACTACGTCTCTAGTTCTCTGTTCACCGGCGGGTTTAACAGCGTCACACGNGCTTCGCAGCCAAAGGTGGCTTTTGGTCGACGAACCCCCTCCGGGAGGTACCTCAGTTACTCGCGCGAGGACCTTGAGAGCGAACTGGGCAGTGTGGACTTCAACAACTATCACGTACAGTTTCCGATGACACCGGACAACCAGCCCATGGAGGTCGTCCCCGTTGACTCTTACGTCTCTGCAAAAGCAGAGGAACACTACGTCTCTAGTTCTCTGTTCACCGGCGGGTTTAACAGCGTCACACGAGCCCATATGATGGACAAGGTTACCGATTCCAACCAGAGTCGGTCGGCTGCCACCGAGGCGTCGACTTGCGCCGTGGAGGGTTGCGATGGGAAGGTAATGTGCGACGAGCGCGGGGAGGAGATGCTCCCCTGCGAGTGCGAGTTCAAGATCTGCCGGGATTGCTTCGAAGACGCGTTGAAGAACGGGGGCAGGCAGTGTCCCGGTTGTAAGGAGCAGTACAAAGCCACTGATGTGGAGGATGTATCGAGGATCGCCAAGGAGAGGAAGGCGATCACGGTGCCGAGGATATCGGCTTCGAAAGCCGGAGCGAGGATGGAGAGGAGGCTGTCGATGATGAGATCTATGAAAGGGGGTGGGACTAGTGAATTTGAGCACAACCGGTGGTTGTTCGAGACGAAGGGAACTTACGGGTATGGGAACGCGATTTGGCCGGAGGAAGATGTCGGAGGTCACGGAGGTGGCGGCGATGAGGGGCATCCTAAAGATTTTGTGAGCAAGCCGTGGAGGCCGCTGACTAGAAAATTGAAAATTCCGGCGGCCATTCTTAGTCCTTACAGGTGAGATTACTCCGTTCTTGCTCTGTTTTATTGATGTCAATCTGCCATTGATGTTTTTAATTACTTTGTTTGAATTGAGAGTAATTTTTAGCTTGATTTATCTTGTTTGAAGAAAAATGCGAAACCAAATGACAAAAGCTGAAGACTTTTGTTTGGCTCTTGCGTGCATGTTTATCAAATTTTCAGTTAATTAAGCCGGAATTGATGAGAAATGAGGAAAATTGGGCATTCATGATTGGGATGGAAAAGCCACATAAAATTAAAATAAAATATATGAAAGCTTGCCAACATAATATTTTAAACAAAATCAAAGGTAAACGTTCTGAGCCCTGTTCTTGAGTTCGCTTTCACCATTTACAAACATAGCACCAATTCCTATGTATTTACATATCTAACATCTCAAATTTTTTTTTTTTACATTTTTACCACCCAGATCTTACATAGCACATAAAATTGACCTATTTTAACTTTTTTATAGTGTAATACACCTTTTTCATGCTCATGTAATGTAAAAATGAANCACCAATTCCTATGTATTTACATATCTAACATCTCAAATTTTCTTTTACATTTTTACCACCCAGATCTTACATATCACAATAAAATTGACCTATTTTAACTTTTTTATAGTGTAATACACCTTTTTCATGCTCATGTAATGTAAAAAATGAAAGTTTAGGTGCTAGATATGAAAATACGAAGGAATTAAGTGATGTGTATGTAGATCGTCCTAAANTGAAAGTTTAGGTGCTAGATATGAAAATACGAAGGAATTAAGTGATGTGTATGTAGATCTTCCTAAACTTTGTCTGATTTGTTTGGACATCGTGATGAGGTCTGACCGAGTTATGATTCTGTGAGCTCATTCGAGGGAATTAATTTTTGGCATTAAGGATTATTAGCCAATATTGAATAGGGCAGTGTTGTCTTGACGGTGTGGCGTTGGTGAGATATTGGTTGGCCGTAGAAATATTAAAAACAAGTTTTCCTTTGATTATATTGATAATTTTTTGTGAGGAAGATTTACATGCATACCACTCAATTTCTATGTATTTACTTTTTCAATATAATTTGAATCTGCTTTTACTTTTTAATATTATAATAAAGATTTTAAGGGATTTAAAGTTATTAGTAGATTTGCTTCTATTGAATTATTATGTTCTATTAAATTATCATGTTAAAAACACTATTAACTGTTTTATAAACTTTCAACACATTATAATTCATTCATTGGTTATTAAATTAAAAATCAAATACATTTTCATCATGAATTTTATGATTAATTTTGTGTAAACTTCTTATATTAGAATTAACCCAATTTTATTGATTAAGATAGATTTATCTTTTGATAATTTTCATGTAATTTTCATATTGCTTGAAGCATCAGGCAAAATTTTAAGGTTTAATGAAATATTCTTTTAAATTAACATAAACCAAGAAGGATTATGTATTGGGAAGAGTAAAATAGTAGGNAGCAAAATTTTGAAGTTTAATGAAATATTCTTTTAAATTAACATAAACCAAGAAGGATTATGTATTGGAAAGAGTAAAATAGTAGGGCAACATAAATGTTTTTTTTTATTTTTTATTTTACACTAATAAAACTTCCTTTTACTGAAAAAACTTTTGCACTTGTCCTCCATGCTAATTTGCAAATTTACACCATTAAAACTGACATAGCTGTGAAGAAAAAAACCATTCATTTTTACAAGAGGTTTGCAGCAAAAATGATCCACATGGAAAAGCTTTTGTTCATAAATATAAAATATTTTACTTTTGTATGATAACCGTAAGTATTTTTTTCTTAGGATAATGAATTCTGTCACTGCTGATTAAGCCTTTTAATTATCTTGTTGTCTGCAATCAAACACTAACCTCTGAATGCTGATTNAATGTTTTTTTTTTATTTTTTATTTTACACTAATAAAACTTCCTTTTACTGAAAAAACTTTTGCACTTGTCCTCCATGCTAATTTGCAAATTTACACCATTAAAACTGACATAGCTGTGAAGAAAAAAACCATTCATTTTTACAAGAGGTTTGCAGCAAAAATGATCCACATGGAAAAGCTTTTGTTCATAAATATAAAATATTTTACTTTTGTATGATAACCATAAGTATTTTTATCCTAGGATAATGAACTCTGTCACTGCTGATTAAGCCTTTTAATTATCTTGTTGCCTGCAATCAAACACTAACCTCTGAATGTTGATTATGCCTTAAATGTCTTCAGCATTGTATTGTGATTCATTTATGCTTTCCTGTTATACAAAACCATTTACTGATAGTTGCAAGCGAGTAATTTCATGTATATATCGTTCTAATCTCCATGTTTATAAATGCAGATTGCTAATCTTCATCCGCATGGTGGTGCTTGGTCTGTTCCTGGCTTGGAGAATCAAGCACAAAAACCCCGATGCCATCTGGCTGTGGGGTATGTCCGTTGTATGCGAGCTCTGGTTCGCCTTCTCATGGCTTCTCGACCAACTCCCCAAGCTCTCCCCTGTCAACCGCGCCACCGACCTCTCCGTCCTCAAGGATAAGTTCGAGACACCCACCCCTACCAATCCAACTGGAAAGTCCGACCTCCCTGGAGTCGACATCTTCGTCTCCACTGCCGACCCTGAGAAGGAGCCACCCCTCGTCACCGCAAACACCATCCTTTCCATCCTCGCTGCCGAATACCCAGTAGAGAAGCTCGCTTGCTACGTCTCTGATGATGGTGGCGCCCTCCTCACCTTTGAAGCCATGGCCGAGGCTGCCTCCTTTGCCTCTGTCTGGGTTCCGTTCTGCCGCAAGCACCGCATCGAACCACGTAACCCGGAGAGTTACTTCGCTCTCAAGCGCGATCCTTACAAGAACAAAGTCCGCACAGACTTCGTTCGCGACCGCCGTCGCGTGAAGCGCGAGTACGACGAGTTCAAGGTCCGCACCAATGGACTTCCCGACTCCATCCGCCGCCGCTCTGACGCTTTCCACGCTCGCGAGGAGCTAAACGCTGCCCGCCTCCACCGAGAGAACACCGACGAGCCGATGGTCAAGATTCCCAAGGCTACTTGGATGGCCGATGGCACCCATTGGCCTGGCACCTGGACCCAATCTGCAACCGACCACTCTCGTGGCGATCATGCAGGAATCATCCAGGTGATGCTCAGGCCTCCTGCTGAGAATCCGGTTTTTGGCACTTCCATGGAAGAATCTGACGGCGGCGGCGGCGGGGGTAGCTCTATTCTCGACCTTACGGAGGTGGACGTGCGGCTGCCAATGCTGGTCTACGTTTCCCGCGAAAAGAGGCCAGGTTACGACCACAACAAGAAGGCAGGTGCCATGAACGCTCTGGTTCGCGCCTCGGCTATCATGTCGAACGGACCTTTCATACTTAACCTGGACTGCGATCACTACATATACAACTCACAGGCTCTGCGCGAGGGGATGTGCTTCATGATGGACCGCGGCGGTGACCGCATCTGCTACGTACAGTTCCCTCAGCGATTCGAGGGTATTGATCCCTCCGATCGCTACGCTAACCACAACACGGTGTTCTTCGATGTCAACATGCGCGCGCTCGACGGCTTGCAGGGCCCCGTCTATGTCGGCACAGGTTGCCTCTTCCGTCGGATTGCTCTTTACGGCTTCGATCCCCCGCGTGCTAAGGACCACGCAGCCCCCGGCTGCTGCAGTTGCTGCTTCCCTCGCCCCCGCCGCGTCGCGAACGAAGACTCCTCTGCCTCACGCGCGCTTCGCATGCCCGATGACGACGATGAGGAAATGATGCCCCTTTCCTCCTTCTCCAGCAAATTCGGTAACTCGAGCTTCCTAGTGGATTCTATCCCAGTGGCTGAGTTCCAGGGACGGCCCCTCGCCGACCACCCCTCGGTGAAGAACGGCCGCCCGGCCGGCGCTCTGACTATCCCACGTGACCCGCTCGACGCATCCACTGTCGCGGAGGCGATCAGCGTGGTGTCGTGCTGGTACGAGGACAAGACGGAGTGGGGAAACAGGGTTGGGTGGATCTACGGCTCGGTCACGGAGGATGTTGTGACTGGCTACCGGATGCACAACCGTGGTTGGCGCTCCATCTACTGCGTCACCAAGCGCGACGCCTTCCGTGGTACCGCGCCCATCAACCTCACTGATCGGCTACACCAAGTCCTCCGTTGGGCCACGGGTTCGGTAGAAATATTCTTTTCCCGCAACAACGCGCTGCTCGCAAGCCCAAAGATGAAGTTTTTACAGCGCATCGCGTACCTTAACGTCGGCATCTATCCCTTCACCTCTTTTTTCCTCATCGTCTACTGCTTCCTCCCTGCGCTCTCGCTCTTCTCCGGCCAGTTCATTGTGCAGACGCTCAACGTTACTTTCCTCGCATACCTCCTCACTATCACCGTCTGCCTATGCCTGCTGGCCATTCTAGAAATCCGGTGGTCGGGCATTGAGCTTGAAGAGTGGTGGCGCAACGAGCAGTTCTGGCTCATTGGCGGTACAAGCGCCCACCTTGCAGCCGTGCTACAGGGTCTTCTCAAGGTCGTGGCTGGGATTGAGATTTCTTTCACGCTCACTTCCAAGTCTGCTGGAGATGACAATGATGATGAGTTTGCAGATCTCTATGTGGTTAAATGGACATCGCTCATGATCCCTCCGCTCACTATTATGATGGTGAACTTGATTGCAATAGCCGTGGGGGTGAGCAGGACTATCTACTCGGTGATACCGCAGTGGAGTAAGCTACTTGGTGGAGTGTTCTTCAGCGTATGGGTGCTTGCTCACCTCTACCCATTTGCGAAAGGGTTGATGGGCAGGAGAGGGAGGACGCCCACAATTGTCTTCGTTTGGTCGGGCCTTATAGCCATCACCATCTCGCTGCTCTGGGTCGCTATCAATCCCCCTTCGGCAAATTCTCAGATTGGTGGCTCCTTCTCTTTCCCTTGATCATCCTATTCGTAGATTCTCCAATGTTTTCTTATTATAAATGTTGATCGAATTTCTTTGTCTTCTTTATGCAAAGTTTTCAACCATTTTGATTTATTATAGGTTTTTTAGAGATTTTAATGTTCTGCATAATTATTATTTTTTTTTTATTATTTTGTAGATGGAACAAACCTTTTGAATGGATGGTTTTATATAATAATTGATGTGAGGTCTTTAAATTTTAATCCTTCAATCTTTTTATATAGATTTGATATAGCAAGAGGGCGTCGTAATGTATGTCTTATAAATATCTCTTTCAATTTGCGTTGTCGATTACAGAACTTTCTGTTATGGATCCCGCTAGATTAGAAAATAGAATGCATAAAGAGACTCTTTTGGGAAAAATAAAACAAAAAAACTTGATATGTCAGGCAAGCCTTTGACGCAAAGATAATAGAAGGGAAAAAAGCTGAAGAATCTGCTCAATAGATATGACAGTTGAATCAAAAGATTTGTTAGATAATTCTATTTTCTGTAGTTAAGAAAATTTTCCCAAGCCAGATCAATTTTTTGCAAAATGTGTTTGCAGGTGCGCAGTTCCCGTTCCAAAGTGCTTAAGGATTTTTCCTGCATGCGGTGAGACCCTTAAAATAAAAATTTCATTGCATTGCTAAATATGATGGATCCTACCAAGATCGTGGTTCAATATTTCAGCTTTATACAAAACGGGCCCTGAAATCAGTTTTAATGGTTTATGACCGTCATGGAACTTATATTTTTGAGTTATCAGGAGTTAATTTTCGACGTCCTGGTTTCAATTTTGGTGCTTTCTTGTACTGACGAGATATTCAAATTTAAAATTGAGCAAAAAAAAAAAAAACAAAGATTTTTAGCTGAATAGTATGGAGTCAACATCAACAATTATATATGGAAAAATCTTTGGCTCATGACTAGAAATTTCTTGGAAAGTTCGAATAGATTTTTTTTTTTAATGTCTGATGATCTTTGAGATCTTATTCTTAGCAATTTTTTGGCAGAATTCCATTGGAGGGATTTCTATTAAGTTAAGAAACAGGGGCTTTTATACACACACGCACACACATATAAATAAAGGCTAACATTATATAAAAAGTAATGCTCATTGTCACATTTTAATGGTCAAATCTATCTTTTCATCCATAGATAAAGTATTATGTGTGTAAAAATGAAAGTTTAGGTGCGAGATAGACAAATTCATGAGAATTGGGTGCGATGTATGTAATTTTCCCTAATAAATATTTTCATTTTAGTTTTTATTGGCAGATTAAAATTTGATAGTAAGTCCATTTGAAATCAATCGAAAAGACCACTTTTTGGCATGTTTTATTTTGGTCAACGTACACCAGAATTAGACCTGCTTAAAGGTGCAAGTGAGTTAAGCTGACTCAAGTGCTCGGCTCGATAGGTGACTCGTGAATTGAGCTCAATGAGCTAACAAGTCAAGCTCAAACTGGCATCGACTCAACTCATTAGCTTGTGTTTAAGAAAATATTAACATAAATACACTCAAAATGTACTAAATTACAAAACTTTATCTTTAAAGTATTAAAATTATTGTATAAATAATATTTTTTACTATATCTTATGTGATTTCATATTATTTATTACATAATTGTTTATTATATTTATCAACTTATTATAAAATTAGTTTAAATTAATATTATTTTCTCTCGTTTATATCAAAAAGCCGGCTCGAAACCGTATGCTTAAGCTCGAACTCAAGCTCGATAAAATTAATCAAGTTCAAATTGAAGCTGAAGCCGAGGGCGGCTCAAGCTCGACGAAACTCGTTTACACACGGTCTAAATAGGCTTTGTTGGTCTAAATCGGCCTGAAAGGCCCATCTACGTGGAAGCTGCCCTTCTCTAGCTGCCGAACTGACATGAATTGGTTTGACAAACTAGTCTGTCTGTTCCATCTGACAAATTGACCAATCAAACTCATCAGTCTTGCCCACCTCATTGACAATCATTGTAACTGTAACAACACGTAAGTCGAGACCAACATCAAGAATATGATTGACATATGTCATATCCTCATTTATGACCGGCTGACACACACGTCATAATATTTTTTAATGAGACATTGTGAAAAAATTTCTACTGTTGAATTCATGTTTATCATTGAAACACATTCAAATAATCTGGGGGGACAGTAAAGAGATTTCTTCTCACATTAGTACTCCTTTTTCTTTACAAGTCATGCTTTTCTATTTATAGGTGAAGAATCATTATAAAATTACAATAATACCCTTGTCTTTTACAATCAGCTGGAGTGTCAGTGTGTTTGGAATTTGGCCAAACGGAACCTTGTTGGTGCCGAGTGGAAAATGGTCGGGGCTGAACGGAGCCGGGCCGGGGCCAAGGAAAACCTGGCCAACACCGAGGGGAACATGGTTGGGACCGAGTGGAACCTGATCATGGATTGTAGTCATTAGCAAGTGTTAGATNAGTGGAAAATGGTCGGAGCTGAACGGAGCTGGGCCGAGGCCAAGCAGAACCTGGCTAACACCGAGGGGAACATGGTTGGGACCGAGTGGAACCTGATCATGGATTGTAGTCATTAGCAAGTGTTAGATNTGCAATATCAAGTAGATATATATAGAGTGTTTAAGACTTGGGCCTCAAATCCTCCTCTAACTGTATGCGTAAGATGCATTTTCTTAAAACCCTCCATATATTACATTAATAGAACATCAAAGAATTATTCGCCAAGACCAGATACTTGTTAGAAATAAATGTTAAGTGGAATTTAACAAAAAAAATGAAATTGAGGCAATATGATACACAATTATGAACATCAAACGTTTACATTTCAACCAGTTTTCACATTTGTTTAGTTAAAATTCTGCGTACAAAATAGATTTTATAAAAATGCTACAAATATCATAGAAATTTTAAAAGAGCAAAAAAACAAGAAGCAAGATTTACAAACATACCACTCAATTCCTATGTATTTACACATCTAACACCTAAATTTCAGTTCTTTCATAATGCCACCTTATGCATGAAAAGTGTTAGTTCAGTTTCTAAAAAAAATAGTGGTTTTTTTTTATGTGATATGAAAGATTTGGAAGGTATACAAATGCCAAAAGTAAACATTAGGTGTTAGATATAAATACATAGGAATTGCGTGGTGTGTATGTAGATGCCCCCTAAACAAATCCTAAAGATCCATGCGATTCGAAAGGAGAAAAGGGAAATACGACCAAATCCTACTGCTCGGACTAGCAACAAGAACATCAAAATTAATAAATTTTGAGAAAACCACATTATGACAACATTAAGTTCCATGATAAAGAAAGGCTATAACACCATCAAATGGAATTTCTCAAATTTATTGGCTAGTCATTATCATTTGAAATCATAACTAATTAAATCAATGCATGAACTCAACACTCAGTGGCAACCACACTTATAGCTTTGGGACTCTCTTACTGGGGAGAACCTTACTGAACCGCGGCATTAGCTAACTTGGCTCTCAGCTCCTTCCTCAAAATCTTTCCTGCTGGAGTTTTTGGTATCGCATGAACAAAATAAACCTTATGCAATCTCTTGTAGAAAACCACCTGAAACATAGCAGCAGAGTTCATTAATTCTGAAGCAGTTTATCTTTCTAATAATAAACAGTAGACGAATGCACCATAGTGTTATCAAATTTATTTATTTTCTCTAGGTGTTAGATATGTAAATACATAAAAATTGTGTGGTATATAGTTCTGCAAATACCCCTAAACTTAATTAAATGAAATCACCTGCTTCCCTATGAACTCTTTCACATCGTCCTCAGTGAGTTCAATATTGTCAGTGGATCGAGTAATGAAAGCAACTGGAACCTCACCAGCAGCTTCATCCTTCTGTCTGTAAAGCCACATTAATTAGGTACTTTAGAGTTTAAGAAAATATGAAAATTTGTTTCATGAATTGAATTTAAGAGAACTTCTGATGAGTTAAAAGTGATTACGGGACAACGGCCGCGTCAGCAATACAAGGATGGCTTAGAAGAAGTGCTTCAAGCTCAGCCGGAGGAACCTGCAAACAAAAGATACAACTTGTCAAGCAAATCAGCAAGACCGATCTTATAAAATTATAAAAAACTCGTCTTATTTTCCCA
>JXCR01147164.1:268948-327955 GCA_002079205.1 Phalaenopsis hybrid cultivar
TATATATATATATCTATATATATATATAACAGCTAACTTAATATCATAAAAGTAGGGTGTGCAAACAATATATTTGGATATATTAATTTAATGACTATTCAATTTGAGTGAAATCAAAATCTAAAGGAAATATAAAGAAAATTAGACCGATCAAAGTTTTGCTATAATTGAACCAACCCGTCTATTAATATAATTCAATTTAATTAGTTTGAACTTGTGCAAACTTGGAATTTAGTATTGGGCATAAAATTATTAAAAGTTAAGGTTATATTAAGAGAAATTCTCCCCACAATTTCATTCTCGTTCTTGTAGATTATGAAATTAAAAAAATAGTGGAGTGGGTGAAGTAGACAAAAGTATCTTGTGGTTCAAACGAAATTTATTTCATTAAACCTTATTTTGTTTTTTGATTTATTTAGATTAATGAAGATCCAAACAATCCAAATATTTAAAATAGAATACTAAAAATTTTCAAAACTATAAATTAAACCGTTATTCCAACACCAAACAAAATCAATTTGTTGTGTGCCAGAAAATTTAAGGTTGTAGAGTAAAAATTTAACGTTTAAGCGTTGCACGAAGATCCGACAAACTTACATTAATTGAAAAGTAGTAGGATGAAACAACAAAATTTTTTATATGGAAAAACCCGAAAAAGGGAAAAAAAATTATGGGGTCTGGCTAGCCCAATCAAAGTAATTCATTATATGAATGTAAATATATAGATCCATAAGGTGGACCTAATACTACAGCTTAAAGGCAGATCCCAAGCACATAATGTTTGCCTATTACTAGAACTCAATTCAAGAGAATTAACAAATAGGTCCAATTACAAGAAGCCAAACCAAAAAAGGAAAATTTGATAGCTAATTAGAAAAGATTTTCTTATTTGAAAATATCTTTAAATTATCATGTGTATTTTATGTAGTTGTGTAACATGTGTAAGATAATATGTTATTTTGTCACTTTGTNAATAAAGGTCTATTTATAAACATTTGGAGGGGCCTTTTAATTATTTCTTTCAAAATTATATACTCCATCAGACAGTCCAAATAGAGTCTCAATGACCATTTTACTTTTTCTTGAAATCTCAATGAACTTAGAATTAAGTGATTTTAGTTAAGCTTATCATATTCATCTCTGTTGCATGTTTCACTTGTATGGAAGTATACTTTTGTTGCTCAAATAGCTCATTTGGACCATGATCCAAATATTTTAGTATCATTAGATACATCTTTTTGAATCACACTTTGTTGATTCGAATTTTACTGAAACAGTTTGGATGATCTCTGATTGACTTCATGTAATTTCTAGCTTAAACATTCAATTATCCGCCAACATTTGTAATTCTAACAAGTTTCTTCAACATTGAGGAAACTTCAGAAACTTAATCTAATCCACCGCCTACAACTCAATGAATATCACTTGAATAAATTGCTTTTAAGGGGAGTCATTTTTTTGTCGTGAATTCACATTGAAATATAGCAATATCAAGTAGATATATATAGAGTGTTTAAGACTTGGGCNAACTCAATGAATATCACTTGAATAAATTGCTTTTAAGGGGAGTCATTTTTTGTCGTGAATTCACATTGAAATATAGCAATATCAAGTAGATATATATAGAGTGTTTAAGACTTGGGCCTCAAATCCTCTTCTAATTGTATGCATAAGATGCATTTTCTTAAAACCCTCCATATATTACATTAATAGAACACCAAAGAATTATTCGCCAAGACCAGNGGGCCTCAAATCCTCCTCTAACTGTATGCGTAAGATGCATTTTCTTAAAACCCTCCATATATTACATTAATAGAACACCAAAGAATTATTCGCCAAGACCAGATACTTGTTAGAAATAAATGTTAAGTGAAATTTAACAAAAAATATGAAATTGAGGCAATATGATACACAATTATGAACATCAAACGTTTACATTTCAACCAGTTTTTGCATTTGTTTAGTTAAAATTCTGAGTACAAAATAGATTTTATAAAAATGCTACAAAAATCATAGAAATTTTAAAAGAGCAAAAATACAAGAAGCAAGATCTACATACATACCACTCAATTCCTATGTATTTACACATCTAACACCTAAATTTCAGTTCTTACATAATGCCACCTTATGCATGAAAAGTGTTATTTCAGTTTCTGAAGTATATTTCCTTTTCTAAAGTTAAAATAGTGGTTTTTTTATGTGATATGAAAGATTTGGAAGGTATACAAATGCCAAAAGTAAACATTAGGTGTTAGATATAAANTATCATAGAAATTTTAAAAGAGCAAAAACACAAGAAGCAAGATTTACATACATACCACTCAATTCCTATGTATTTACACATCTAACACCTAAATTTCAGTTCTTACATAATGCCATCTTATGCATGAAAAGTGTTATTTCAGTTTCTAAAGTATATTTCCTTTTCTAAAGTTAAAATAGTGGTTTTTTTTATGTGATATGAAAGATTTGGAAGGTATACAAATGCCAAAAGTAAACATTAGGTGTTAGATATAAATACATAGGAATTGCGTGGTGTGTATGTAGATGCCCCCTATATAAATCCTAAAGATCCATGCGATTCGAAAGGAGAAAAGAGAAATAAGACCAAATCCTACTGCTCGGAATAGCAACATGAACATCAAAATTAATAAATTTTGAGAACACCACATTATGACAACATTAAGTTCCATGATAAAGAAAGGCCATAACACCAGCAAATGGAATTTCTCAAATTTATTGGCTAGTCATTATCATTTGAAATCATAACTAATTAAATCAATGCATGAACTCAACAGTCAGTGGCAACCACACTTATAGCTTTGGGACTCTCTTACTGGGGAGAACCTTACTGAGCTGCGGCATTAGCTAACTTGGCTCTCAGCTCCTTCCTCAAAATCTTCCCTGCTGGAGTTTTTGGTATCGCATGAACAAAATAAACCTTGTGCAATCTCTTGTAGAAAACCACCTGAAACATAGCATCAGAGTTCATTAATTCTGAAGCAGTTTATCTTTCTAATAATAAACATTAGACGAATGCACCATAGTGTTATCAAATTTATTCATTTTCTCTAGGTGTTAGATATGTAAATACATAAAAATTGTGTGGTATATAGTTCTGCAAATACCCCTAAACTTAATTAAATGAAATCACCTGCTTCCCTATGAACTCTTTCACATCGTCCTCAGTGAGTTCAATATTGTCAGTGGATCGAGTAATGAAAGCAACTGGAACCTCACCAGCAGCTTCATCCTTCTGTCTGTAAAGCCACATTAATTAGGTACTTTAGAGTTTAAGAAAATATGAAAATTTGTTTCATGAATTGAATTTAAGAGAACTTCTGATGAGTTAAAAGTGATTACGGGACAACGGCCGCGTCAGCAATACAAGGATGGCTTAGAAGAAGTGCTTCAAGCTCAGCCGGAGGAACCTGCAAACAAAAGATACAACTTGTCAAGCAAATCAGCAAGACCGATCTTATAAAATTATAAAAAACTCGTCTTATTTTCCCAATATAAAATCCTGAAAGAACGAAATGGATGACAACCTGAAAACCCTTAAATTTGATGAGCTCTTTGACCCTATCAACAATGAAAACCTCATCATCATCATCCACATAGCCAACATCCCCCGTGTGAAGCCACCCCTCCACATCAATAGTTGCCAAAGTAGCTTCCTGGTCATTGAGATAGCCTGTATCCAAACAACTAATTAATTTCACTGAAGTGAAGTAAATTATGAGTGATGCATAGCAAGAACGTGCTAATTTGTGTAAGTTATTTGTCTGCTAGGAGTTAGATGAAGCATGGGGGTACGTGCCTTTCATGATCTGATCTCCACGGATGCAGATCTCGCCGGGCTTGTTTCGTTGGAGGGAGAAGCCGGTCTCTAGATCGATAACCTTCAGCTCTGCATTGCGGACGATGGTGCCGCAGCTTCCGGACTTGGCCGCCGTCGGCTGCTTGGCGAATGCCGGGCACATGGATAGCACTGGCCCGGCCTCAGTCATGCCATAGCCCTGTACCATGAGCAACTTCGGGTAACCGTTGGAAGTTCTTTGAAATATATATAACAGCTAACTTGATATCATAAAAGTAGGGTGTGCAAACAATATATTGGGATATATTAATTTAATGACTATTTAATTTGAGTGAAATCAAAATCTAAAGGAGATATAAAGAAAATTAGACCGATCAAAGTTTTGCTATAATTGAACCAACCCGTCTATTATTATAATTCAATTTAATTAGTTTGAACTTGTGCAAACTTGGATTTTAGTATTGGGCATAAAATTATTAAAAATTAAGATCATATTAAGAGAAATTCTCCTCACAATTTCATTCTCATTCTTGTAGATTATAAGATTAAAAAAGTTTGTGGAGTCACGCAGGGTGAAGTAGACAAAAGAATCTTGTGGTTCAAACGAAATTTATTTCATTAAACCTTATTTTGTTTTTTGATTTATTTCGACTAATGAAGATCAAAACAATCCAAATATTAAAAATAGAATACTAAAAATTTTCAAAACTATAAATCAAACCGTTATTCCAACACCAAACAGAATCAATTTGTTGTGTGTTAGAAAATTTAAGGCTGTAGAGTAAAAATTTAACGTTTAAGCGTTGCACGAAGATCCGACACACTTACATTAATTGAAAAGTAGTAGGATGAAACAACAAAATTTTTTATATGAAAAAGCCCTAAAAAGGGAAAAAAATTGGGGGGCCTGGCTAGCCCAATCAAAGTAATTCATTATATGATTGTAAATATATAGATCCATAAGGTGGACCTAATACTACAGCTTAAAGGCGGAGCCCACGCACAGAATGTTAGCCCGTTACTAGAACTCAATTCAAGAGAATTAACAAATAGGTCCAATTACAAGAAGCCAAACCAAAAAAGGAAAAATTGATAGCTAATTAGAGAAGATTTTCTTATTTAAAAATAACTTTAAATTATCATGTGTATTTTATGTAGTTGTGTAACATGTGTAAGATAATATGTTATTTTGTCACTTTGTAAACTTAAATTATAAGAATGTTGTCTATAAGTAAATATTTATGGATTGTAGTCATGTTCCATATGGAGGAGGAGTCAAATATAAGTAAAAGATGTCCTGACCATGCTGTGGTTATGGGAAGGGGTCGCCACTCCCTTGTTCCATCTTTATTTCGAAAGGGGTGTGTCTTTTTGAAGAAAATTTGATTGATTGTGTTATGTTTAAAAAAACTCTTGTTTCCATTGAATTAAGGAATGTGGATTTGAATAACTACAAGAGAAAAATTCCTTTAGAATGGTTTGCTAGGCTTCCAACCAACCATGGAAGGTTTGGTAATCATTCATCCTTTATTTACTTAGGTGAGTGAATAGACTTTGTTCTTTGTATATTTTATTCTTTCAATAATTTTTTGTTTGTTTTTTTTAGGTTTGTGTATTGTCCACAAAATTATGTTGTGATTAAATCTTATACCCTAATTTTTCAAAATTTCCACAGAAAAACAAACCCTAAGGGTTGGCCGAAAGCTAGGGTTCCTCTGACCGAATCTCTGCCCAACCAATATTAAAGTTCTTAAACTCCACAAAAAATTTCCCAAAAATTTTGTTAACCTTCGTGTCCACCTAATTTTAATTCTTCATAATTTTTTCCTCCAATGATACCTTTGTACTATCTTAAATTTTTGTTTTTAATTATATCCTACACTCTTTGTTTACATATGTTTCTCTAATTAAAACCCAAAATTAAAGCAATATTCATCCAAAATTTTTAAATTTTTTTTAGATCTCATCATGGCCTTTATAGCTTTTATTAAAACCTAAATTTAAGTTATTTAGATTTTACAGTAGAAAATTTTACTTTATGTAGAGTTAACATATTTTGAACAAAGTTGACTCTGTTGTACAAGCATTGAAATTAATTCCAAGAAAAATATCTAGACAACTCGAAAAATTATAAAACTCTCCATATCATCCTCCACTCAATCCCTATTGATTTCATGATATTTCATTTACTTTGAAGAAAGTTACTAATGGTTGAAGTTAAGGATAATGTTATGGACAAAAATCCAAAATTTGCTCCTCAAACTAGTAACAATCCTATCCAAGTGCCTGAACCCCTGAATTGGTAAAAAAAAACACTTTCATGCTCTTCCACCATCTTAAAAGAGCCTTGTTTTTTTTTAATTTATAATAATTGATCACTTATATACAATTCCCATAGAAATTAAACTTAGTTAAGAAACAAGTACAACGTTGGATGCAAAGTTATTAAAAACACCTATAAAAGAGTGAAAATGAGTAGACTAATTTGAGTTTAGGGATTAGTGTAATGTTACACCCGATGATAATCATATGATTATGTGATCAATCATAAGGCTAACATAAGGAGAAAGGAATTGCTCAACGAGATCCAATAATCTAGAATAGAATGATAAATTATCATTAGGAAAAATTATGTTTTTTATTTTATTTTATGAATGTCATATAATAGTTTATGCATTTATCAAATGTGTTTGTAGATATCTATAGTGGTTTAAAAATTTTAATTCCAAGTTTCTAAACCTATAAAATTTGAATTTTTCAATTTTCAACTATCATGGATAAATGATTAAAATTAAGAAAAATTAACCATTTCCTATAAAACTTATTCAAATAATTAATTTTCACCTAGAGTTGTCAACCAGATTTTCCTTAGTGTGGTTATCAATAGTTATTCAAGTGTAACCACCTCCATCTCATCCACACACTTGCTCATCCCTCCCAACTTTACTCTNCCATTTTCTATAAAACTTATTCAAATAATTAATTTTCACCTAGAGTTGTCAACCAGATTTTCCTTAGGGTGGTTATCATTAGTTATTCAAGTGTAACCACCTCCATCTCATCCACACACTTGCTCATCCCTCCCAACTTTACTCTGTTTTATAATATATGATAAATCTTATTACAAATTTTGTACCTTTATATTTTATTGGTAAAAATGGATTTTGGTNATGATAAATCTTATTACAAATTTTGTACCTTTATATTTTATTGGTAAAAATGGATTTGGTGATGTTTTGATAATGCATTAAATGAGCAAAACTCAAAGGGATTTAGTTGTTAACTTACCTCTATAGNTGGTGATGTTTTGATAATGCATTAAATGAGCAAAACTCAAAGGGATTTAGTTGTTAACTTACCTCTATAGAAAAAGGTTCAATGATCTTTTTCAACTAGTTACTTTGATGAGTAATTAGCTTATCTTTTATGTATAAATTTAATGTTTCTAGCTATTGTTTGTATTAAAAATTGTTTCCTCTATATTTTGTAATTTTTTGTAGTAATTATTTAGCATAAAAAGCATATCTCTAAAAATTTCAGATATTCTAAAAATATTCTTAAGATAATCTTTTATCATGTATAAGTATTTTCCTTATGTTTCTTGCCTTTAGGTTTACTCCCTCAAAGCCCTAAACTTAATCTAGCCCATTTGACCAAATTAGGATTTTTAGATATCAAGTAATNTCACTTCACTTCACGTCAAGGCCTAAAGCTGTCCTAATTGTTGATACCATCATTTTGAAGTTCAACCATTTACTTGACGATTGGATTATTCAAGCCTCTACTTTGGTCTTTTTGGCATTTCAATTTTCAATCTCACACTAAATATAACTCCAACAAACCTTACATTACCTTCCTAGGCCTATTGGAAAAGATTTTCACTCATATTGGCTCATTCCAAGCACTCCATATTTTGACCACATCATGGAGTGATTTTAATTCAGGATCAAGTCTAAGAGATTAGAAATTATTCCCTATAGAAGGCCTAAGGCTCCCCAAATAGATGAACAGTTTGTGATTAATGAAGTCACTTTTTTAAACCACCACAAGTTTCTCTTAAAGGTGNAGATTAGAGATTATTCCATGTAGAAGGCCTAAGGCTCCCCAAATAGATGAATCGTTTGTGATTAATGAAGTCACTATTTTAAACCACCACAAGTTTCTCTTAAAGGTGAGAATATCTTATTTCTTCATAAATGTAGAGACTATCACTTGCCTAATTAAAAAAGTGAGATGAGCTTTTTGAGCCACCTATACTCACTTGCCAAACCTTAAGCAAGGAAAGACCGTCAATGGAGGAATCAAGGCATCAACCGCATATGGGAGCGTCATATCGGTTGGCAATCCCAGAGTCAGAAGGACATCTAAAGGTGACCCCGAGGCTCAGATCACCTCAAAATATGACCAGTTCATCGCAGAACCAATCAAGTAGTGTCATCACTATCAATCAACTACCAACATAGCAGCCCAAAGACAATCGATTGAATGTACGAGACAATCGCTAGACCTCATATTGATCTGATAATCCCATATGTTATGTTATTATATTTTCTCAGTAATTTACTAAACAACTCTCTCAAAAATTAATGATTGTAGGATAGATCTTTAATTGTAATGTTCATGCTCCTATATCTATAAATAATTTCACGATAAAAAGGTTATGTTTTTTTACTGTTGAATATTGATCTTCTCTCTGCGCTACTCTTTATTTTTTGAGTGTGATTCTCGAATATCTTGTCAGTCAAGCTAAACTATGCTTAAACACCCCTTACTTTTAAACAAATATTAAAACAACAAAAATAAATAAATGAATGAAAAAGAAAACATAGCATTTTCATTTTTAAATGATGAAATTATTAGATGCGGATCATACATTCAAGTAATGATAATTGTAAACACAAGTCGTATAATATGATATAATTTCTCCGCAATTNCTTTTTGAGTCACCTATACCCACTTGCCAATCCTTAAGCAGTATGCCTTATTCACAGACACAAATTTATATAAGGATCACCTCAAAATATGACCAGTTCATCGCAGAACTAATCAAGTTGTGTCATCACTATCAATCAACTACCGACGTAGCAGCCCAAAGACAATCGATTGAATGCACGAGACAATCGCTAGACCTCATACTGATCTGATAATCCCATATGTTATGTTATTATATTTTCTCTGTAATTTACTAAAAAACTCCCTAAAAAATTAATGAATGTAGGATAGATATTTAATTGTAATCTTCATGCTCCTATATCTATAAATAATTTCACGATAAAAAGGTTATGTTATTTTACTGTTGAATATTGATCTTCCTTCTCAGCTCTACTCAGTGCTACTCTTTATTTCTTGGATGTGATTTCCGAATATCTTGTCAGTCAAGCTAAACTATGCTTAAACACCCCTAACTTTTAAACAAATATTGGAACAACAAAAATAAATAAATGAATGAAAAAGAAAACATAGCATTTTCATTTTTGAATGATGAAATTATTAGTTGCGGATCATACATTCAAGTAATGATAATTGTAAACACAAGTCGTATAATATGATATAATTTCTCCGCAATTCAGTTGCATGGAATGAGACTTGTCTGGATTCAGAGGAACGGGAGTTACCTGTCCGAGAATCGCATGCGGCAGCCGACACCGAAGAGCGTCCTCCAGCTCCTTCCCGAGCGGCGCCGNTTTTTTGAGTCACCTATACCAACTTGCCAAACCTTAAGCAGTAGGCCTTATTCACAGACACAAATTTATATAAAGTAATCCAACGGTCAGAGAAGGAAAGACCGTTAATGGAGGAATCAGACCATCACCCACATATGGGAGCATCATATCAGTTGGCAATCCTAGAGTCAGAAGGACATCCAAAGGTGACCCCGAGGCTCGGATCACCTCAAAATATGACCAGTTCATCGCAGAACTAATTAAGTAGTGTCATCACTATCAATCAACTACCGACGTAGCAGCCCTAAGACAATCGATTGAATGTACGAGACAATCACTAGACCTCATATTGATATGATAATCCCATATGTTATGTTATGTTATTATATTTTCTCTGTAATTTACTAAAAAACTCCCTAAAAAATTAATAATTGTAGGATAGATAATTAATTGTAATGTTCATGCTCCTATATCTATAAATAATTTCACGATAAAAAGGTTATGTTTCTTTATTGTTGAATATTGATCTTCTTTCTCAGCTCTGCTCAATACTACTCTTTATTTCTTGGGTGTGATTCTCGAATCTCTTGTCAGTTAAGCTAAACTATGCTTAAACACCCCTGACTTTTAAACAAATATTGGAACAACAAAAATAAATAAATGAATGAAAAAGAAAACATAGTATTTTCATTTTTGAATGATGAAATTATTAGTTGCGGATCATACATTCAAGTAATGATAATTGTAAACACAAGTCCTATAATATGATATAATTTCTCCGCAATTCAGTTGCATGGAACGAGACTTGTCTGGAATCAGAGGAACGGGAATTACCTGTCCGAGAATCGCATGCGGCAGCCGACACCGAAGAGCGTCCTCCAGNTCATGGAATGAGACTTGTGTGGAATCAGAGGAACGGGAATTACCTGTCCGAGAATCGCATGCGGCAGCCGACACCGAAGAGCGTCCTCCAGCTCCTTCCCGAGCGGCGCCGCACCAGAGATAACGATCCTTATTGAGCTCAAATCATATCTCTCCACTACCGGATTCTTCGCCAGAGCTAGCACTAATGGCGGCACCACCGCCGCCACCGTCACCTTATGCCTCTCAATCAAGCCCAGCATTGCCCCGATCTCAAATTTTGGCATCATCACCACGGCCGCACCCGCCCTAAGCGAGCAGAGCAAAACAGAGTTGAGGGAATAAATGTGAAACAGAGGAAGCACGCAGAGCACCACGTCGTCGGTTCTCAAATAAAGATTCGGGTTTTCACCATCAACTTGCTGCGCAATGCTCGATATCAAGCTTTTATGAGTCAGCTCCACCCCTTTGGGCAATCCCGTCGTGCCCGACGAGAACGGCAGAGCCACCGTATCGTTGGCGTCGATTGAAACCTCAGGAACCGCTGCCTCGTCGGCGGCGGACAGAACGGAGAAAGGTAAACACCCCGCCGTCGGATCGTCGACGGTGATAACAATGAGCCCAGCGCCGAATTCTTCCCAGCCTCGGAGTTTGTCCACGTATTGAGACTGAGTGATGACGATCTTCGCGCTGGAGGAAGTGAATTGCTTGTAGATTTCAGCCGGCGTGCAGAATGGATTAGCAGTGGTCGCGGCAGCGCCGAGAAAAGAGGCGGCGATGAAGGTGAAGACGAACTGTGGACAGTTTTGGAGGAGGATGAGAACAACGTCGCCCTTCTTGATGCCGAGGTGAGCGAGGCCAGCAGCTGTACGGCGGCAGAGGAGGTGGGTCTCGGCGAAGGTGTAGGTTTGGCCGGTCGGGCCAGCGATGAGGCAGGGGTTGTCGGCGAACTCTGTTAGTTTCTCAAAGCAATAGGTGTGGAGGGGGACATCGTTGTGGATGAGAATGTTGGGAAGCCTAGACCGGAAGATGATGGTTTCTGCCTGTGGCGGCGGCGGCGCCGAAGCAGGCGGGGAGACCTCGTGANGAGCCTAGACCGGAAGATGATGGTTTCTGCCTGTGGCGGCGGCGGCGCCGACGCAGGCGGGGAGACCTCGTGAGGGTGGAGCTCGGGGGAGGCAATGGAAATCATGTTGAGCGTTGTGCGAGCGAGTTCAAAAAGGAGCAATTTTTCAAGCGTCGTTCTTGTTAGCGAGTCTATGTACTTGTCAGAGAACGGAAATCATAGATTCTTCTGGGAGTCTCTCTATCAAAACTTAAGCATTGATTCTGTTGATTGAAAACAGGAATGCAAAACAACGTGGAAGGCTAAATTTAGAACTAAAAGATGCAGGTTCGCAACAGCATAAGGAGAGTGAACGTGGAGGGTACCTGGGAATGCAGGCAGCGCAGAGCACGAAGAATAAGAGAACGTGGAAGGCTAAATTTAAAAGTTTTGGAGAAGAATCAGGTAAAGAGCAGATTTAACTGTCGGCCTAAACTGAGAGGTGAACTTTAGGAGGGAGGGAAGATGGAGATCAGGGGGGAAGTGAGAAAAGAGAGAGGTAGACGGGGAGTTATAGCGGCCTGTAAGATTTGGCAGCGTCGGAAAGCAGAGGATNCCTTCTGGGAGTCTCTCTATCAAAACTTAAGCATTGATTCTGTTGATTGAAAACAGGAATGCAGAACAACGTGGAAGGCTAAATTTAGAACTAAAAGATGCAGGTTCGCAACAGCATAAGTAGAGTGAACGTGGAGGGTACCTGGGAATGCAGGCAGCGCAGAGCACGAAGAATAAGAGAACGTGGAAGGCTAAATTTAAAAGTTTAGGAGAAGAATCAGGTAAAGAGCAGATTTAACTGTCGGCCTAAACTTAGAGGTGAACTTTAGGAGGGAGGGAAGATGGAGATCAGGGGGGAGGTGAGAAAAGAGAGAGGTAGACGGGGAGTTATAGCGGCCTGTAAGATTTGGCAGCGTCGGAAAGCAGAGGATGAGATAAATAAATGCGGGTGGTGGGAGTTAGGTGTCCTGCATGGTGGAGGTAAGCTCGATGGGTTAGCGGGAGATGTGGAAAATAAAGGAGCACACGACAATGTCACCTTCATGAAAATGAGAACAGCGTATTTTGCACAGGGCATACAAAACGGGGGTGTCAAGCAATTTCTAGTCACGCACATTTTGCATGAACAAATGCAAAAAAAAACTCAACAAATATAGCTTTATCTTATTAAAGGTACATTATAAAAATGGACAACCAGAAGTAAGTTTTTTTGTGCCATTTAATTTAAGAAAGTAATTTTTTTTCTAATCATTAGTATGGCATATCAAGAGTAANGTGCCGAGCAATTTCTAGTCACGCACATTTTGCATGAACAAATGCAAAAAAAACTCAACAAATATAGCTTTATCTTATTAAAGGTACACCATTATAAAAATGGACAACCAGAAGTAAAGTTTTTTTGTGCCATTTAATTTAAGAAAGTAATTTTTTTTCTAATCATTAGTATGGCATATCAAGAGTAAAGTAGGATTAGAATTTGTTTTACTTTTAAATGAATTTTGAATTTTATTTTAAATTGCATCTTCTTTGTTGCTTAGTTTTGGTCCTTTGGCATTGCACTTGCTCTACTTTTTTGCGTCATTTATTTTACTTTTGGTATAGAGAGAAACTTCAAATGCAGTTTGATTTGATTTTATATTATTTTAATTTTTGTAGTGTAGACACATATACTGAATTGTGAACATGGAACCGGAACCACCCGCTTACATGGCGGAACCAGCCCGATCAGTTGAAGTGACCAAGCTGGGCCGATCAACCGAAACGGGAGAGTGGTCGAATCTGAGAGAAGTGGTGGAATTGGTCTGATCAGCAGAAACTAGGGGTGTAAACGAACCGAACACGAACGAACAGAGCTTGTGTTCGTGTTCGGTTCGTTTAAAATTTNATACTTTTTTGCGTCATTTATTTTGCTTTTGGTATAGAGAGAAACTTCAAATGCAGTTTAATTTGATTTTATATTATTTTAATTTTTGTAGTGTATACACATATACTGAATTGTGAACATGGAACCGGAGTCACCCGCTTACATGGCGGAACCAGCCCGATCAGTTGAAGTGACCAAGCCGGGCCGATCAGCCGAAGCGGGAGAGTGGTCGAATCAGAGAGAAGTGCTGGAATCGGGCTGATCAGCAAAAGCGGCTGAATCAAGTTAGCAAACTGAAATCAGTAATGGAGGCTAAAATCTAGCCTAAAGTACCAACCGATCAATATTAAATGCCTTTGTCAATTTTCGAGGCCTAACACATCATCCAAAACAAAGGACAGTGAACACATCGCCGACATCAGATTGTGCACCGGGTGTAGATCTTGTCCACAGTAATGCTTTCCTATCAAGGATTCGAGATGAGGCCTGCCAATGAAAGAAGAAACAGTGCATTCAATATTTTATAATTAATGGTCTCTCATGAATAAAATGAAAGAGGCTAGGGGAGAGAAATGGGGGTTGTTGGACCTTATCTCTCTTTATCTCTCNTACAGTAATGCTTTCCTATCAAGGATTCGAGATGAGGCCTGCTAATGAAAGAAGAAACAATGCATTCAATATTTTATAATTAATGGTATCTCATGAATAAAATGAAAGAGGCTAGGGGAGAGAAATGGGGGTTGTTGGACCTTATCTCTCTCTATCTCTCTCCCCCTCTCTATCACTTTTATCTCTCTTTTTTTTTCCCTAAGGAGTCGGGAACATTTCTGGAGGCTTGCATCAAGGATGACTACCTATCTCATTCCTCATTTTTTGTTATAGTTCGATGCTATAGCCACAGGGATGTCCTACAAGATTGTATGGTATCACAAGCTATAAGGAATCCTACTCCAAAATGGATTCAACATGCAATTATCAAGATTGTTGTAAAATAAGTTTAGTTCTTTTTTTTGTCTTAAATTGATAGTAAAAGAAATTACAAAAATCACAAAGACAAAGAATGGGATGCGTGTGATGAGAGCAGGATGGAGCAAACAATAAACACTAATGTGATCATGTTGACAGTGGTATGAGAAAGCCAGATCAACACAATGAATGTATCGATGATGAAAGTAGTGAGATGGAGATAGTGAAGGTAGAAGTTGCAGGACAAGGATGGCATGGGGTAATTGTCATT
This sequence comes from Phalaenopsis hybrid cultivar, assembly GCA_002079205.1. Lineage (NCBI taxonomy): Eukaryota > Viridiplantae > Streptophyta > Magnoliopsida > Asparagales > Orchidaceae > Phalaenopsis > Phalaenopsis hybrid cultivar. The sequence continues at coordinate 283,493 of JXCR01147164.1, forward strand.
GCATTTAGTTATTTTTATGAGATTGAGGTTGATGTGATACAGATGCACGAGTGCCGGCTTTCAATAGTTAAAATTTGCTTGATTTGAACAAATTCAGGATACATTGAAAATGAACTATTACTTGTATTATAAAACCCTTAAATTTTTATGGATTTTTTCTTCATTCAATTAAATACTTAAGAATTTAAAATCTTTACATTTTGAATGTGGTATATGCCTATTATCCAACCAACCCTTTTTTCTACTAGATACTCAACAACAAATTTTCATCATTTGACACGAATCTTGAGGTATGACATGAATCTCAATGCAATTTTTTTAGCAAGAAACATCCAAACTTCAATATGGTATAGTATATATCATGATTCTTCATTGATGAAGAATATGGTATGGTATATATCACGATTATTCATGGTTTTGGATCTCTGAATGTATGATCCAGTTGATCTCTAGTTTTTGGTGGATTTTGTTAAGGCTATATGGACATTAAATGGTTTAATACTCAAAATGCCTCAAATGCTTAATATAACTTTGTTAATTGCAATAATTAATTTTAGCCTAAAGATGATCTCCTTTTTTCATTTATTTCATAATTTTGTGAAGCAAATGGGTCCCAAACTTTTTGCAAAAATATGAACTTCAATATGTTTTTGTTTCTTGTCAAACAAAAGGTGTAGTAATGTAGATGGCACTATAATTACCACAATTTAGAATTAGACGTTGCGTACAAAGAAAAACAAACTTATGTTTAACATTCTTATACAATATGACCTATAGCTTTGAATCATCTTTTAGATTATTTTGAGAACTATTTTTGGGCTCTCCTCCTAACTAATGCCCTCTTTTCTCCTTACTCCACAAGTTCAAAAATCTTAAATTGATGCTAAATGCTTCAAGTTCAAACTGTCAATGTTATTAACGAAACTTCAAAGATTAGGAGCACATTCAATGGTCTGTTTCAACTAACTCTACTGATCTCAGATTAAATCTTAGTCTTCAAGATAACAATAAAAAATTTTATGAGCCCATGCAATGTTAAGCCTTATGGCTATCTCAACAAGACATCCAAGTGGATCTCTTTAGGGGAGGATGATTTACTTTTTTTTCTCAAAGAATTCAGGTGGAAAAAAAAATTATTAATGTAATCTCTATGATCGAAGGTGTGTTCTTTTCTAAGACAGATATTGCCATTACAAGCATTCATCACTTTAAAAAACTCTTTAATACATGCACTGATCCTTCTTATGGTTGGAACTCCATTTTTACAAGTGTGTGATTCCTCCTCGTCACTTTTTTGCTCGTCTCTCCTTTGATAAATAAAGAAATTAAATGCAATATTTTTGTTGATCTTAAGCATGTCTCTTTTGGGCCTGATGATTTACCTTTCCTTTTTAGTTGGACTTTCATCAGAGATGCAATTTGTTATGTTGTAAGACACTTCTTTCTTGCTTATTGAAGTGTTTAGGCGCTCATCAAACACAAAAGCTTGAGGAAGGATGGAAATATTGGGAATACTTTGATTTTGTGGATAGTGCAAAAAGATATTAATACCAGAGATACTTTCAAATAAAGGATGAAGTTGCTATGAAACCATTGAATGATTGGTCCTTATTTTTCTAGAGAAATGAATTCTACTTTATCCTACTAGGATATTAAAATTATGTTAAAATTGCTTCGTGGAAGTTTACTAAGGCAAAAATGTTTTCCATGTGCAAATTTAGTGTGTTTCCATTTGTAGAGGACTTACTAGAAGAATTTGGTGTTACTTAAATCCATAAGAATAGTATTAGGCATTTTAGATGAAGGATTGAAATAAATACTTGCCCGAAAAAAGTTCATCTTGATTTATAAAGAATGGTTTATCTGTGGTAAGATAAACACTTATCTAAAAAGCAATATTAGATAAACTATCTTTATTCCAAACTTTTAAGAAAATAAAAATTCACCAAGTAAAGGATTTTCTTGAAGTCTTCTTCAATTTTAAGAAAATCACATACCAGTGTTTGAAATAAATTGCTTATCTTTGTGAAAATTAGTCGAGCATTCTACACTTGATCATAGTCTTCTACGCATGAGTGTTTTAAATGGAATGATACCTCATACAAAGTAAAAAAGTTCAAACACATAATTGAGTTTTCAAATCCTTTTTAGTTGTAGCTAAAAGAGTGTTGTAAGATGGCACTTAATCCATTGATCAACTGACCAGAGGCATCTCCCGCTCATTGCCACATGAAAAAGATCCTCCAAGAAAAAGGGAGAATTCTTCTTCAATATTATTAATCATGTATAAGGGGTGTTTCTCATTTATACTATATATGCACTAATGAGATATTCTCAGCTTAAAACAGATGGAAAGTGGTCCAACGAAAAGCTTGTTCCAGGGGACGAGCTCCCAGGAATCAATGGATCTAACGCTAGCTTTAATTAGAGGAGAACAAAGGAAGAATAAAGAAGGGACAAGTAGTTTGGATTAGTAAGGAGGGTATTTTTTATGTAAAGGAGAAAGACAAGAAAAATGTTTATAAGCTTTAGAAAGACGAGTTCTATGAATATTTTAGTGATTAGATGGTGGAGGTGGAGAGATGTTGGCNGGGTATTTTTTATGTAAAGGAGAAAGACATGAAAAATATTTATAAGCTTTAGAAAGACGAGTTCTATGAATATTTTAGTGATTAGATGGTGGAGGTGGAGAGATGTTGGCATGCAAACCCCCATCATAAGCTTGAAGAATGAAAAAAAAAAAAACCTTATTGATTTCAACAAAGAAGGGTGGGATAACTTAAATGGTGAGTTGTTAAAAAGGTTGAAAGAGGCGGCTAGAATGGGCATAAACTCTAAATGTATGCTTTATATAAATCATTATCAGTTTTTAAAACACATATGAAAGGAGAGAATTTTTGTTAGGATCATAAACAATCATATTTTTATGTAGAGTATGAATATCAATGTGCTTATAAAATATTAGATCAGAGTCAATTTAAATTGAGTTTTATTGAATTAATGCAAGAAACAGACAAAGTTTAAACACAGTGTTTCGGTGCAGTGTTTATTGCACCTATTTCAAGAAACTGTTGTTTAAAATATATACATCAAAAAAATATATATATATTTTTTGGATTTAAATTACATTGAGATTAATCAAAACATAATTGAACAGTTTTAAATTATATTTAAAATTAGGATAAAAGATTTTAAATTGATATAAGTGATTGGCTTTAGATTTGTGATCGTTTGGTGATTATTTGAAATCTAGAGTTATGTAATTGTACAATCAAAATATTCTTGATCAGATTTTCCGCAAATCGAACATAGAATGAAGCACATATCACCAATTAGAGCACTATGAGAATAGATAAAGATTTATAGAGGCCGGGAAAAATATGAAATTATTGTGTACGAACACCGCATGCATCTCTGCATGCGGCGATCCTGATCATAAATCACGATAATCTACGGTCACAATTATTTTAATTTTTTTAATTAAATTTTTTTTTTTTAGATGGAGTCTACCGAAATACATCCTGACCGTATAGATCGGACACCGCACGCAAGATGGTGTCCGATCCGCATGGAATAATTTTTCGGGAAAAATAGAGGCCAAATATTAATTAATCATTGGCATGTTATTTATTTTTGTATTTAATTCAATCTCTGAACAATTAAATTGATAGTTTAAAATTGTTGAAATCCTTTACCATAATATTACAAATTTCAAAATTGATTTAAATTTTTCTATGAAATTCAAGTTTTACTGTAGGCTCAATTTAGAAACCCCTTGGGAAGTCATTTGGAACAATTAGGGAAGCTGAAAGATTTGCATGAGACTAAAGGGGTAAGAATGCCAGATTCAAACAAATTTAGAGAGAAAGTACACGTGAAAGGATAATTTGAAGGAACAAGGCACTGCAACATTTAACATTTCTGCTTGTACATCTAAGGAGAAATAAGTTAAATTTTATTGTTAAGTGAACACAATTTCAGTGAGAAAAAGTGTAAATGAAAATGAAAAGATGGGCTCAAATGGCAAGCGCAATTCTACCACAATTCAGTTAAGCTGCCAATTATTTTCAAAATACCGTTTATGATAAAATACTTTGAACTTGTTTCTAGTTTATGTTGACAGATGACATGGCAGAAGATAATTCTCGACTTCTGGGATCGCCCTCTTCGAGAGCTACACCACGNTTATCTCTCTCCCCCTCTGTATCACTCTTATCTCTCTCTTTTTTTCCCAAAGGAGTCGGGGACATTTCTGGAGGCCTGCATCAAGGATTACTATCTATCTCATTCCTCATTTTTTGTTTTAGTTCTATGCTATAGCCACAGAGATCTCCTACAAGATTGCATGGTATCACAAGCTATAAGGAATCCTACTCCAAAATGGATTCAACATGCAATTATAAAGATTGTTGTAAAATAAGTTTAGTTCTTCTTTTTGTCTTAAATTGATAGTAAAAGAAATTACATAAATCACAAAGACAAAGAATGGGATGCGTGGGATGAGAGCAGGATGGAGCAAACAATAAACACTAATGGGATCATGTTGACAGTGGTATGAGAAAGCCAGATCAACACAACGAATGTATCTATGATAAAAGTAGTGAGATGGGGACATTGAAAGTAGGAGAAGTTGCAGGCCAAGGATGATATGGGGTAATTGTCGTTACATTTAGTTATTTTTATGAGATTGAGGTTGATGCGATCACAAGGGCCGACTTTCAATAGTTAAAATTTGTTTGATTTGATCGCAAAATCAGAGGTTCTACAGATGCACGAGGGCCGACTTTCAATAGTTAAAATTTGTTTGATTTGAACAAATTCAGGATACATTGAAAATGAACTATTACTTGTATTATAAAACCCTTAAATTTTTATGGATTTTTTCTTCATTCAATTAAATATTTAAGAATTTAAAATCTTTACAATTTGAATGTGGTATATGCCTATTATCCAACCAACCCTTTTTCTACTAGATGCTCAACAACAAATTTTCATCATTTGACATGAATCTTGAGGTATGACATGAATCTTGACTCAAATTTTTGAGCAAGAAACCTTCAAACTTCAATATGGTATAGTATATATTACAATTCTTCATTGATGAAGAACATGGTATGGTATATATCACGATTATTCATGGTTTTGGATCTCTGAATGTATGATAAAGTTAATCTCTAGTTTTTGGTAGATTTTGTTAAGGCTATATGGACATTAAATGGTTTAATACTCAAAATGCCTCAAATGCTTAATATAACTTTGTTAATTGCAATCATTAAATTTAGCCTAAAGATGATCTCCTCTTTTCATTTATTTCATAATTTTGTGAAGCAAATAGTTCCCAAACATTTTGCAAAAATATGAACTTCAACATGTTTTTGTTTCTTGTCAAACAAAAGGTGTAGTAATGTAGATGGCACTATAATTACCACAATTTAGAATTAGATGTTGCGTACAAAGAAAAACAAACTTATGTGTAACATCCTTATACAATAAGACCTGTAGCTTTGAATCATCTTTTAGATTATTTTGAGAACTATTTTTGGGCTCTCCTCCTAACTAATGCCCTCTCTTCTCCTTACTCCACAAGTTCAAAAAACTTAAATTGAAGCTAAATGCTTCAACTTCGAACTATTAATGTTATTAACAAAACTTCCAAAGATTAGGAACACATTCAATGGTCCGTTTCAACTAACTCTACTGATCTCAGATTAAATTTTAGTCTTCAATATAACAATAAAAAATTTTATGAGCCCATGCAATGTTAAGCCTTATGGCTATCTCAACAAGACATCCAAGTGGATCTCTTTAGGGGAGGATGATTTACTTTTTTTTCTCAAGGATTTCAGGTGGAAAAAAAATTATTAATGTAATTTTTATGATCGAAGGTGTGTTATTTTCTAAGACAGATATTGCCATTATAATCATTCATCACTTTAAAAAACTCTTTAATACATATATTGATCCTTCTTATGGTTGGAACTCCATTTTTACAAGTGCATGATTCCTCCTCGTCACTTTTTTGCTCGTCTCTCCTTCGATAAATGAAGAAATTAAATGCAATATTTTTGTTGATCTTAAGCATGTCTCTTTTGGGGCTGATGATTTTACCTTTCCTTTTTAGTTGGACTTTCATCAGAGATGCAATTTGTTATGTTGTAAGACACTTCTTTCTAGCTTATTGAAGTGTTTAGGGGCTCATCAAACACAAAAGCTTGAGGAATGATGGAAACATTGGGAATACTTTGATTTTGTGGATAGTGCAAAAAGATATTAATAGTAGAGATACTTTCAAATAAAGGATGATGTTGCTATGAAACCATTGCAAGATTGGCCCTTATTGTTCTAGAGAAATGACTTCTACTTTATCCTAATAGGATATTAAAATTCTGTTAAAATTGCTTCGTGGAATTTTAATAAGGAAAAAATGTTTTTCATGTGCAAAGTTAGTGTGTTTCCATTTGTAGAGGACTTACTGGAAGAATTTGGTGTTACTTAAATTCATAAGAATAGTATTAGGCATTTTAGATGAAGGATTGAAATAAATACTTGCCCGAAAAAAGTTTGTCTTGATTTATAAAGAGTGGTATTATCTGTGGTAAGATAAACACTTATCTTAAAAGCAATATTAGATAAACTATCTTTATTCCAAACTTTTAAGAAAATAAAAATTCACCAAGTAAAGGATTTTCTTGAAGTCTTCTTCAATTTTAAGAAAATCACATACCAGTGTTTGAAATAAATTGGTCATCTTTGTGAAAATTAGTCGAGCGTTCTACACTTGATCATAGTCTTCTACGCATGAGTGTTTTAAATGGAAGGATACCTCATACAAAGTAAAAAAGTTCAAACACATAATTGAGTTTTCAAATCCTTTTTGGTTGTAGCTAAAAGAGCGTTGTAAGATGGCACTTAATCCATTGATCAACTGACAAGATGCATCTCCCGCTCATTGTCACATGAAAAAGATCCTCCAGGAAAAAGGGAGAATTCTTCTTCAATATTATTAATCATGTATAAGGGGCGCTTCTCATTTATACCATATATGCACTAATGAGATATTCTCAGCTTAAAACACATGGAAAGTGGTCCAACGAAAAGCTTGTTCCAGGGGACAAGCTCCCAGGAATCAATGGACCTAACGCTAGCTTTGATTAGAGGAGAACAAAGGAAGAATAAAGAAGGGGCAAGTAGTTTGGATTAGTAAGGACGGTACTTTTTATGTAAAGGAGAAAGATATGAAAAATGTTTATAAGATTTAGAAAGACGAGTTCTATGAATATTTTAGTGATTAGATGGTAGAGGTGTAGAGATGTTGGCATGCAAACCCCCATCATAAGCTTGAAGAATAATAATAATAATAATAATAATAATAATAATAATAATAAAACCTTTTTGATTTCAACAAAGAAGGGTGGGATAACTTAAATGGTGAGTTGTTAAAAAGGTTGAAAGAGGCGGCTAGAATGGGCATAAACTCTAAATGTATGCTTTATATAAATCATTATCAGTGTTTAGAATACATATCAAAGGAGAAATTTTGTTAGGATCATAAACAATCATATTTTTTATGTAGAGTATGAATATCAATGTGCTTATAAAATATTAGATTAGAGTCAATTTAAATTGAGTTTTATTGAATTAATGCAATAAACAGACAAAGTTTAAACACAATGTGTTTCGGTGCAGTGTTTATTGCAACTATTTCAAGAAACTGTTGTTTAAAATATATACATCAAAAAAAAAATTTTTTTTTTGGATTTAAATTACATTGAGATTAATCAAAACATAATTGAACAGTCTTAAATTATATTGAAAATTAGGATAAAAGATTTTAAATTGATATAAGTGATTGGCTTTAGATTTGTGATTGTTTTGTGATTATTTGAAATCTAGAGTTATGTAATTGTACAATCAAAATATTCTTGATCAGATTTTCCGCGAATCGAACATAGAATGAAGCACATATCACCATTAGAGCACTATGAGAATAGACAAAGTTTTATAGAGGCTGGGAAAAACAGAGGCCAAATATTAATTAATCATTGCCATATTATTTATTTATTTATTTAATTCAATCTCAGAACAATTAAATTGATAGTGTAAAATTGTTAAAATTCTTTACCATAATATTACAAATTTCAAAATTGATTTAAAATTTTCTATGAAATTCAAGGTTTACTGTAGGCTCAATTTAGAAACCCCTTGGGAAGTCATTTGGAACAATTAGGGAAGCTGAAAGATTTGCATGAGATTAAAGGGGTAAGAGTGCCAGATTCAAACAAATTTAGAGAGAAAGTACACGTGAAAGGATAATTTGAAGGAACATGGCACTGCAACATTTAACATTTCTGCTTGTACATCGAAGGAGAAATAAGTTAAATTTCATTGTTAAGTAAATACAATTACATTAATTTCAGTGAGAAAAAGTGTAAATGAAAACAAAAAGATAGGCTTAAATGGCAAGCGCAATTCTACCACAATTCAGTTAAGCTGCCAATTATTTTCAAAATACCATTTATGATAAAATACTCTGAACTTGTTTCTAGTATATGTTGACAGATGACATGGCAGAAGATAATTCTCGACTTCTGGGATCGCCCTCTTCGAGAGCTACACCGTGAGGATCTTCCCAAACTAGCAATGGAAGCACACCTGCTGAGCTCCAGGCCTTCGAGACACCGCCAGTGGCTTCTCCGACAATGATGGCGAAAATAGCATCAAAGCCACCAGCTCCAGGAACTCCAGCTAGCAGAACACCATTCATATTCATTGTGGCATCTAAAAGCTGGGTTTGTGATTCTGGTTCTATCTGCAATATTTAAAATAATAAATTTGTATATTGAAAAATAAAAAGTTTCAATATTGTAAGGAGGATCATGGAAACAGTCATTTTTGGCATATCCACATGCAGCATAGCCCAAAACAGACATATAAAGAATGAAAGCAAATAATATTTAGCATTAGAAAATTAGATGACCTAGACCTACATAAGAAAGAAATGCTAGAAAAATAATCATTCGTTTGCAGCAAGTATCAATGTAAAACTAGTCTTCTCAACCAAATGAATAAATAAAGTGATGTAAGAGAACCTTCTCGAAGTAAAACATTAATTTCCAACAATACTCGGTTAGATTTAGCTTCTGGCAAGGGAAAGAAAATTGTTTCTTTGCCCAAAGAGTAAGTTAAGATATACAATTCATTAAAACTACTATACAAATTAAAGAAAGGAGAGATGTCCCTCAATAATATATCAAAGCAATAAATAAGTCACCGACTATCAGTCAATATGGTAAAATAAGGAACATACAGGTACACCAGCAGCTTTTCCCATCTGCTGCAGAAGAAATCTAATCTCAAAGAAAGTATCTCTTGCTCCAAGGAGTGACTTAACAATTTCCTCTTGATAATGATCAACAGCTTGCTCCAGCCACTAAACAAACAATTGGATAATTGCATTTTTAGGAAATATAATTAGATGGCATAACGTTGAATTTATGTATGATTGCAAATAAAAATNTAAAGAAGAGATGTCCCTCAATAATATATCAAAGAAATAAATAAGTCACCGACTATCAGTTAATATGGTAAAATAAGGAACATACAGGTACACCAGCAGCTTTTCCCATCTGCTGCAGAAGAAATCTAATCTCAAAGAAAGTATCTCTTGCTCCAAGGAGTGACTTCACAATTTCCTCTTGATAATGATCAACAGCTTGCTCCAGCCACTAAACAAACAATAGGATAATTGCATTTTTAGGAAATATAATTAGATGGCATAACGTTGAATAAAAATAAAAGTTTTGAAACACTTTCAGATTCAGTAAGATACTTCTCTATAATGAACACTCTTGAAATGAACATCACATTTTTCACAAGTTCTACCTGCACTTCATTACATAATTGCTCTAGAATCATTGCCGAAAATCTACCGCTTAGTTAGCATCTCTCAACCAAAAAACTACTTATCTTCTTCAGTAAGAAAACAATAGAAACCATATTCCAACATTTTACATGAGTACAGAAGTAGGGCACCCACCAAATTAGAACAATTTTAATGATCTCCGGGATCAATTTGGTTTTCACAAAGTATTTGAGAATTGAAAAGGGGTAAAGAGTTCAAAATGTGGAAACCTAGGTTTGGCAAGCATTAAATAAGCATTTCTAATCTTAGATTAAAGTATAACACAGTTCTTCTAAGAAAGGGGAAACAAATGCTTTGCGGATTTATACTTTACAACAAGCAAATTAACAGTGAGAATGGAAAGAGCCATTATGCCAAATCTGTCCTTTCAGTTGTTGCATGTTCTAATAAAGTTTCAAAAAGAACACAAACCGCTAAAGGAACCATATATGAGAAGTTTTCCCCGTCACTTTGAAATAATGTGTATTATTTTTACATTTTATCATCATTCTAATTTTATTTTATTTTATTTTCATGCCTGTTTTGCATAATCTTGTTTGGGTCCTGTCAATCAAAAGTTTGGAAGTCTCACGACGTCTTCCACATCTAAGGAATTGTATCAAGAGCATTGGGCCTGCCCACCATGTCAAAAAAGACACATGAGTGGTGTAAATAACACCGTTAGATCTTATTCTCTAAAACAGAAAGAGAAGTGTGTATGGGTCACATGCACAAAAGAAACACAAGTTTTCCTAATGCGCCCAAAAAAAACATGTATGGGTATTTATTTTGACAGCCCGGAGTCTTTCTCCCCACCATGGCAAAAAAGATGCGTATGAAGGGTTTCACTTGCACAAAAATTTACTAAGCATAGAATCTCCCAGCAGTGATGAAAAAAGTGTATAAAGGTACGTAATTTTGAAGTTTTGACGAGTTTGCATTTTTTTACTTTATACCTTATAGAAGGTGGCACCGGCAAAACATGTTTGCATGGATATTGAGGATGCACAATTTTTATGTTTGGAGAGAGAATGAGAGGATGTGATTAAGTTTGTTTATTTACTTTTTTTAGAGAGGAAGGATTGATGATGTGAAAGTTGCCAATTTAGGAGCTGGAGAGGAAGGGGTTGTTAGGCATGGCGGTGGTTGATGGAAACAGGATTGAGGGCAGGTGGTGGTCGCCACTCACCGAGAAGTGTATCTGAAAGACGGGAGTGTTAGCTGGGTCAACAGCTGTTAAGGATTGTAGGATCAATCTCATGCATCATATTAGGAAGTAATTAAATGCAAAATCAATCATATGCATAATATTCAAATGAAATCAAGAAATTAGAGTATAATTATGAGTTTTCTATTAATTTAAATGTAATTATAGAAAAGAAATCAATAGCGCTAATTGCCCTAATATAATGTAAATAACCTTGATTGCATAAGCATAAATTTAGGCATTATTTTTGTTCTTATTTTACTCCTATTTCCTATTCTAAACATTAAAATTCTTGTATAAATATTAGCCCTCTTTATACAATGAAAAGAACAAGAGATTCCTACACTATTTTCCAACATGGTATCAGAGCCAACAAGATTATAAGCCCTACCATCTCCTCTTTTTTTCTTGTAAAATCTCGAAGCCGCCACTCATCGACGGCCTTCCCCACGCCAAAACCCCCATCTATCTTCTCTCTATTTCGAAATACATGGCAGACAAAACTCAAAATTCAGTCAAACCTGAATCTAGCAAATTCGATAATCTGAAAATTTTGCTTCCAAAGCCAACTATGCGGATGTCAATACATCAACGAGTTCTGCACCATTCACCCTTACAGTCAAACAATATCAAAGTCTCATGTCACTACTTGCAGAGAGCAAATCTAATTCGATGGCTAATCATACTGGCAGTACATCATTCATGAGTGATATCTCTGGTAAAACTTTTTGTGCCTCTATTTTTGACAATGAAATGTGTTGGATTCTTGACACAGGAGCCACATATCACATGATATATTCAACCAACCTATCAAAATCCAGCGTCACCAATCGAAAAAGTTCACTTGACTAACGGGGCTACTGCAACTGTCACACACATAGGCAACATCCTTTTTGCTTACTTCGTTCTACAAAATGTTCTGTGTCCCTTCCTTCAAATTAAATTTGATTTTCATTAGCAAATTTGTATTTGATTCACAATGTCTTGTCATTTTTAATAGCCACACTTGTATGCTACAGGACAAACTATTGGGAAAAATGATTGGGACGGGAACTAAAAGAGGACCCTACTACCTTGATACTCAACAAAAGAGCAAGTGCAATGTTGCTACGTTACCATCTCCAAATGTCTAGCATAAACGTCTAGGCCACCCATCGAATAAAATTTTCAGCTTGTTTCCTTTCCCAATCATAGACAAGAAAATTTGTAATGTTTTTTATTGTTTAATTTGCCCATTGGCTAAGCAAACTCTTTCTTCTTTTCAAACAAGTTTCATTCGCTCAAAAACATCTTTTGAATTAATTCACGTTGACATTTGGGGATGATACCATGTTCCTTCAATCACAGGAGCATGGTATTTTCTCACAATTTTTTATGATTATACTCGATGCATATGAACTTATTTGATGAACTATAAATCAGATGCACATTCATACATCATCAAGTTTATAAACCTCATAGAAACACAATTCAATCTAAAGGTCAAAATCATTCGGAGTGATAATGGTCTTGAATTCATATTGAGGAACCTTTATCTCGACAAAGGCATCATTCACCACTCCAATTGTGTCTCCACTCAGCAAAAAAAATGGCATAGCTAAAAAAAAAACATCGCCACCTACTCAACATAGCCCGAGCTTTATTGTTTCAAGCTAATTTACCTAAAAAATTTTAGGGAGATGCAATCCTAACTGCCACCGACCTAATTAACCGAACACCAACACCCCTTCTCCAAGGAAAGACTCTTTTCGAAATGCTCTTCCAAACACAACCCACATATGATCAGTTGCGCGTGTTTGGGTGTCTTTGTTTTGCTTCAATACACTATCAGCGACCAACCAAGTTTGATCTTATAGCCATTCGATGTCTTTTCTTAGGATATCCATACGCTTAAAATGACTATAGAGTCTACGACCTTTCAACTAGGAAAGTTTTTGTATCACGAGATGTTCTTTTCCATTAAAACACTTTTCATTCCTCTTCTTTCGCTACAGATAAAGTTCCAATTCTGCACTTCACCACTCACACCGACATGCCTTCATTTGATGAATTACCTCAAGAAGATATTCCATCTTCTAAAAACAACAAAATCCGCCCTCAAGAGACTCCTTCACCTTCACAAACTCCAAATTTATCCTCAAAACAACTTACAACTCCAAACCAAAAAATATCATCACCACAACCAATGAGAACAGCAAAAACGCCTAACTATTTGCGTGAGTATCATGTTGGTATTTCTCTTCTCTCACGACACCCCCCAACATCAAACTACGTGTCGGCCAAAGCTACAAGTATCTTCTACCATTAAACAACGTCTTGTCATCTGCTAACTATCGCCTAAACATCGTGTTTTTACCACTGCTCTTTCAATTAAAAAGGAGCCAAGCACTTTTGTAGAAGTTGCTCGAGATCCAAAATGGCAGGTTGCTATGCGAGAAGAACTTGACGAACTCAATGCCAATGACACATGGTTCCTTGTACCATTACGGCCTGGAAAAAGGCCAATGAGTATACAAAATCAAACTTCGTGCAGATGGGACAGTTGAACGCTATAAGGCCAGATTAATGGCAAATGGTTACAATCAAATTAAAGGGCTAGATTACCATGAAACATTTGCCCCTGTAGCAAAGTTGTAACTGTTCGCCTACTCCTTGTGTTAGCTTCAACTAAGCAATACATCTCCACCAACTAGATGTCAATAATGCTTTCTTGCATGAGGACCTCGATGAAGACGTATATATGTCGCTATCTCGCGGCCTCGGACGAAAGGGAGAGACTTGAGTTTGTAAACTCCACAAATCATTATATGGTCTCAAACAAACTTCACAATAATGGTTCATCAAGCTTTTCACTGCTCTAAAGCGAGCCAATTTTATGCAATCAAAGACAGGCTATTTCTTGTTCGTACGATCTCAGAATGGTAAATTCATCTCATTTCTTATATATGTAGATGATATCGTCATTGAAGGGAACGATTTGCAAGAAATTGAAGATGTAAAAATATTCTTGAGGAACCATTTCAAATTAAAGGACCTTGGACAATTGAAATATTTTCTTGGTAGTGAGGTTGCACGATCCCAGAATGATATTGTGATTTCACAGCGAAAGTATGCTCTTGAAATACTCGAGAATGTCGGGTATCTCGGTGCAAAACCAGCCACTTTCCCTATGGAACAAAACTTCTCTCTTAACAAATCAAAAGGAGAAGTCAGTGATCCATTATCATGCCGAAGACTAGTTGGGAGATTAATCTACTTGACTATCACATGTCCTGACTTGGCATATGCAATTCATATTCTAAGTTAATTTATGGACAAGTCACGAGTGCCACACTTAGAAGCAGCCCATCGAGTGCTACATTATGTAAAACAACAGCAGGAAAAGGAATTTTCCTCTCAGCAGAAAGCTCAATCCAACTAAATGACTTTTGTGACGCAAATTGGGCCAGGTGTCGTGCCACTTGAAGATCAGTTACTGGTATTGTATCTTCCTTGAGAGTTCATTAATTTCTTGGAAAACCAAGAAATAAATCAAGTAGCACGTTCTAGTGAAGAAGCTGAATATCGGTTCATGGCCGCTACCTGCTGCGGGATTATTTGGCTAAGAACAATTTTGCAGGATTTGATGATCATGCATTCACATACTGTCAATTTATTTTGTGATAACCAAGCAGCACTTCACATCGCCTCAAACCAGGTATATTATGATCGAACAAAGCACATAGAGATTGATTGTCATCTCATACAGGAGAAGGTTCAAAAAGGAATGATAAAGTTGACTCACGTGTCCACTTTGGAGCAGCCAACGGACGTTTTCACAAAACCATTGAACGCTTCTCAATTCTCGATACTACTCAGCAGGTTAAGAATTATTAACATAATTTCAAACTTGAGGGGGAGTATTAAGGATTACAGGATCAATTCCATGCATGATGATAGGAAGTAATTAAATGCAAAATCAATTATATACATAATATTCGAATGAAATTAAGCAATTAGTATATAATTATTAGTTTCCTATTAATTATTAACATGGTTATGGGAAAAAAAATCAATAGCACTAACTGCCCTGATATGGTGTAAATAGCCTTGATTGCATAGGCATAAATTTAGGCATAGTTTTTGCTCTTATTTTACTCTTTTTAATTCTAAATATTAAACTTCTTGTATAAATATTAGTCCTCTTTGTACAATGAAAAGAGCAAGAGATTCCTACACTATTCTATAAAAACAGTTGTATCTGGGAGTTGGGATGCCGATAACTCCAAAAAATAGAGATGAGGGTAAAGAAGAAACGAAAGACGAAAAACTTACCACGTAAGTTTATTTCCATCCAATATCTCCAACGGAGACTATTTATACGAGGGCAAATCATTAATTTGCTACTAACTAATCTTTTCACTAATTAAAAATTCTTATTAACCTAAACCAATACAAAAAGAAAACATATTATATATTTCTATCATGTGTTGGGGTAGCTGGCATAGGTGGGGTGAGCACAATTTGTAAGAGTGTGAAAGAAGAAGAGGAGGTAGAAATGGTGTTGGCTTGGTGTGGGTTCGGGACAGCAAGAGAAAGAAGTACAAAAAGGCAGGGTTTGGAGAGCCTGTGTGTGTGTGGCTGGAAAAAGAGGCACTTACTCGGGGTTGGCAAGTCATATGAGAAAGGGTAGATGGCAAAGGAGATGGAGTTGCCCAAGATTCTCATGAGGGCTCGAGGCCAGAGCAGATGGGTTCTTGAAATGAACCCATTTGCTTACTATTCGAGGATCCACGAAGGGGGGAGAAACAGGACTGAGAGGGCAAGGGTCTCTTGTGGAATGTTGTGTAAAAGCTAGGGCGTGAGGGAAAGGATACCAGAAAGAGATATCTAGGCTCCCACGTGTTGGAGAGGAGTGGGTATGATTGGGAGAGGCGCACAACGCTCAAAGGTAGAGCTACAGGGTGGCATGAAGTGCAGTGAGTCTCGAGGTTTGGATGTGCAATCTGAGGTGCTTGTCTCATGCGAGCCTTGCAAATGAAGAGGGAGTCAAAGCAAGAAGGTCATGCAGAGAGCAGAGAAGAGGATGATGGTGTGAGTTGTGGTGTGGTGAAAAAGGGATTGTGCAGGAGATAGTCACAATATTGGGAAGAAATATTACGTCCGGACGCAGAGTTATCTCTGGATGAAGAATTACGTACGAACGTCAATTAAGTGAAGACACGTTGACCGACCCCACTAACCCCAAAAATAAGCAGAAAACAAAAAAAATTAACATTTGAATTTGAGCCCAAAATTATTATTACAACAAGGATTATTTTGTTTATCACGAGAGTTTTGCTACGACCTTTTTCGAGCTAAGAATCTGACAAGGAGTTTATGCTCCTTTGCCTCCTCATTTTACTGCGACCTTGTTCGAGCTAGGGTTTCGGTGAAAGAGTTTTTGCACCTCAGTCTCTCTCGTGTTATTGCAAACTTTTCAAAGCTATGTTTCTAGTGAAAGAGTTTCCCCTCCTTTTTTCCGTTTCACCCCACTAGCTACATCCTCAATCTGTTAGGGCTGCAAGACATCAATGTATTAGGATTGGCAATCATTTGAAATGCAACATCATGTTCAAAACAGTTTACTTCAGTAATCTAGAGTTTTTCACCGAACAAGTTTCATGAAGCCATTATCATTAGCTTGAAAGCCAATCAAAGTTTAGTAAATTTTTTAGAGTGCGAGCAACATGTAGAGCTGATAAATGTCGTATATTTATTTATTGAAAAAAAATCTTATGTAATATTCCAATTTTGTTTAAAATAGATGTGTTTTTCGTGTACAATTGTTTATTGAGAAAAGTCTTCTACATACTTAAGTGGCATTTGTTAAAATAATCAATGTAATTCCATATACTGAGTTGTTTGTTGGTTTTTAGTTGTATTAATGCAAAATTTTTTATTTTCTATGTTGTGTATTGAAAAAATCCTGAAGTGGAAGTCTTATTTAATCCGTCTAGCAATGCTGATATATGAAATTTTATGTTAGACTTCTTCATAAAGATGTTTAATCTATACATAAATTTGTCATTTAGCTAGTTGTGTATGGACCGATTACTAAAGTCAGTCATATTTAAGACTAGCAATGTTGATTGGTGATAATTATAAAAATTTAAATTAGGTTTCTTCTTAAATATATTGTACTAATGCATGATTTATTCTATTTTATTGATGTGTATGGATAGTTTCTTTAAGCGAAAGCCTTAATTAAGGTCTAACAATGTTGGTTTGTGATGTTTATAACATTATAGGCTACATTTCTTCAGGAAAAAAAAATTAAATTAATGCAAATATTTGTTATTTACCTTGTAGTGTATGATCCGATTACTGAAGTAAAAGCTTTTATTTAAGGTTGTAACAATCCTAATTTGTGATATTATGAAAAATCATATTAGGTTTATTCAGAAATGTGTAATTAATTAAAAAAATTATTTTACATGTTGATTATTGACAATTTTTCATCAAATGATCCGGTTAGAATAGTAGATGTTTTAGATTCAACTAATGTTAAGAAAAGCAAAGGTAGACCAAGAAGGACTTGGGTATATTGTATAAAAAATGATCTTAATTTGTTAGAATTAAATGAAAATATGATACTCAATCGTACGCAATGGAGAAAAAAGATTCATATAGCTGACCCCACTTAGTAGAATAAAGGTCTGTTGTTGTGTTGATTATTGACAATTTCCTAAAGTGAAAATCTTATTTAATCTTCTAACAATGATAATATGTTTAATATATGAAGTTTTACGTAAGGCTCTTCACATAAATATTAAAGTTTATACATAAATTTATTTTATACTTTATGTGTATGGAGTGATAACTGAGTGGGCTCTAAAATTTTAAAAAGCACCCCGAACCCTTGTCGAGAGCTAAATGATGTATTATGTTTCCAGGTAAATTTTCAGAAGACGGATGAGATAGTAGATTAGAGATTAACCAGAGATATCACCCTCATTTTTATAAGGACTTTGAGATCTGAGATTCAAGATTTCTTATAGACGCAAGCCCATATGGTTAATTACCCCTCTCAATAACGGGAGAGCACTTAGTTTGTCACTTAATTAGCTATGTATAAAATGATTACTGAAGTAAAAATTTTATTGAAGACTAACAGTGCTGATTTCTGATGTTCATGAAGATTTAAGCTTCCTTTCTTCACAAAAATTTTGAATTAATACAAAATTTTCGCATTTATCTTACTGTGCATAGACTGATTGCTGAAAAAAAAAATCAAACTTCATACAATAGTTTCTCATTTACAATGATGTACATGGACTGATTACTGAAATAAAAGCAGAATTAATGCAAAATTTTATCATATACCTTGTTGTGCATGGATTGATTACTGTAGTAAAAGCAGAATTATTAATACAAAATTTTCTCATTTACCTTGTTGTGCATGAACTAATCACTGAAGTAAAAGTAGAATTAGTGCAATATTTTATCTTGCTGTGTGTGGCCTGATTACTGAACTGATTATTTATATAAAAGCTAATACAAAATTTTCTCATTTACCTTGTAGTGCATAGACTGATTAATGAACTTATTAATGGAGTAACATCATCATTAATGCTAAATTTGAGAAAAAATACAATATTTTCTCATTTAAGTTATTGTGTATGGGCTGATCACTAAACTAAGAATTATTTAAATATCCAAAATTTGTTGATTTCTGTTATTTATAGAGTTTTAGGTTGTCGTTCTTAAAAAAGAATGTAGAATTAATTGAATATTTGAGTATTTAACATGTACATGATCACTGAAGTAAAAATCGTGTTAAGTATCTAACAATATTGATTTATGATGTTTATGAAGCTTTAGGTTTGTTTTCTTAGAAAAATTATGAATTAGTTCAAAATTTTCTCATTTAACATATTGTGAATGGACTTATAACTTAAATATAACCCTTATTCAAGGCTTTAACAAGGCTGTTATGTCATTATTATGAGAATTTCGCCTAGGTTTTTTCAGAAATATGTTGGAGTAACGTAGCATTATGATTGTTAGCATTGAGTTTATTTTCTGAATCCTAAAGCCAAAAATTAGGACTATACAACTGTTACTTTTTCTTTGTTTTCAAAGTTTCAATGTTAAATATGCTGACACACCTAATAAGCTAATAAAACATTGACTCATTTGTGTGCATGGAAATGTCCTAAAAAAGGATTAATTGTACGTGTCACCTTCCACAGTTAGAGACGTTTTTTATTCAGTTGCATGTTGCACGACAGAGGAAGCTGCTGACCCGATGAGGGAGTTGAACATATATCAATTTACTATGATGTTGGGCTTCCAGCAAGAAAATACTTTGACAGTCAAAATTTTGTCTTGTTGGAAAATTGAAAAACAGTCCTTCAATATTGGTGGTCGTATTTTGGGTTTCACTGCTGATAAGGTGACCATGATTATAGGGATTGTGAATAGGAGAGAAGATGTTATGTGGCAGAAAACCTCTCTGTCAAAGGATAACTTAATAAAAATGAAACGTTGGATGACCAATGTTAAATTCATGAAGTCTCCAGGTAGAATTGTGAGCATATACTTTTTTATTTTCTTTCAAACTTATTGTTTCCTAACTACAACTACTCGGTTGTAAGGAATTTGATGAGATATGGCGAGGATATTCATAAATTTGCTACATATTTATAGCCAAAATCTATATGTAGTTTTTTGGTTTTCGAGTTTAATTTAATAACAGAGAAAATGAGGCTGTAAAAGTCACTTGGATATATGAGTGGTCTTGTCTCTCTTAATGGTGAGTATGCATGCTTCTAACAAAAAATTTAGATTAACCTAACATGCTATTATTTGAAATATAGACGGTGATATAGATGGGAATGTTTTTAGTAGAATTCAAGTTGGTTGGTTGAAGCGGAAGAATGTATCAGACTTATTGTGTGATAGAAAAGTACTCCTTAAACATAAGGAAAATTCTATAAGAGGGTGGTGAGACTTGCAATGCTTTCTAGCACAGAATGTTGGCCTATAAAAGAGAAGCATACAATTAAGTGTTGTTGAATGAGAATGCTCAGGTTGATGAGTGACTTCAAAATTAGAGATAAAATGAGAAACAACTCTATATGTGAAAGAGTTGGAGTAGCTTCAATGGAGGACAAGATTAGAGAGAACAGTCTTAGATGGTTTAGTCAGATTAAATATTAACTATTTGATGACCCTATTAGGAAAGTAGATGTTTTAGATTTGACTTATGTTAAGAAAGATATAGAAGAACATAAAAAAATATGGGCATATTGTATAAAACAAGATCTTAATTTATTGCAATTAAAGAAAAATATAACTCAATAAGACACAATGGAGGAAAAGGATTCACGAAGCCGACCCCACTTAAAAATAAAAATTTATTGTTATTGTTGAAATAAAAACAAGTAAAATAAAAATACTTAAATAAATATTCAAATTAACTATTGCAATTCTTAGTATATATTTGACTTGATTTGCAAGTCTTCCAATTTACATGTAAGTGAATTTCGCATTTCACATTCGTGCAGAAACCCAAGCAACATGGGTTGGCATGTTTGGAGTTTTGGATAAATTGGTGACACCCATTTTGCCATAACATACCATTTGAACAAATCTGACAATAAGGTTGAGCGCTTGAGAGGGACAATTAGGAGACTTTGATGTAGGCAAAACAAACTAATAATTATCTTTATTATTCAAGCTTGCACATGAAGGATGAAAAACCATTCTCATTGTAGATGTCAACAGCATTATCCTCATCGAAGATATAAGGGGCTAAAAAAATACTCATAAATCTGCTAAANACTGTTTTGGGCTATGCTGCATGTGGATATGGCAAAAATGACTGTTTCCATGATCCTCCTTACAATATTGAAACTTTTTTTTTTCAATATACAAATTTATTATTTTAAATATTGCAGATAGAACCAGTATCACAAACCCAGCTTTTAGATTCCACAATGAATATGAATGGTGTTCTGCTAGCTGGAGTTCCTGGAGCTGGTGGCTTTGATGCTATTTTCGCCATCATTGTCGGAGAAGCCACTGGCGGTGTCTCGAAGGCCTGGAGCTCAGCAGGTGTGCTTCCATTGCTAGTTTGGGAAGATCCTCACGGTGTAGCTCTCGAAGAGGGCGATCCCAGAAGTCGAGAATTATCTTCTGCCATGTCATCTGTCAACATATACTAGAAACAAGTTCAGAGTATTTTATCATAAATGGTATTTTGAAAATAATTGGCAGCTTAACTGAATTGTGGTAGAATTGCGCTTGCCATTTAAGCCTATCTTTTTGTTTTCATTTACACTTTTTCTCACTGAAATTAATGTAATTGTATTTACTTAACAATGAAATTTAACTTATTTCTCCTTCGATGTACAAGCAGAAATGTTAAATGTTGCAGTGNAACTGATATACTTAACATACACACGAATAGATATTGCCTTATTTCATTTTACATCGCCTCAATTCATTGTATCAAGTCAACAAAAGCGTTTTATATCTAAGAGTAAAGTGTCAAAATAGTCCCAGAATATTTTAAAATTGAGTTCTAATAGTCCTCTATGAGAATTATTTCAGCCCCAATTTAATAAGTTTGGGGACTATTTTAACATTTCTATAAACTCTCGGACTAAAACAGTCTCATGTGGATAGTCGGGACTACTTTAGCACTTTACTCTATCTAAAGAACATTAAAAGGCTATCTGCAGGATCTTAAAATAATTGAAACCAACACTAGGAAAGATCTGTTTTTTGAGAAAAATGAATAAAGAATTACTGAGACTTCTGCAGATGTCGAATGAGCAGGATCTATTTACGACAGATCCGCACTAGGATTTGTACTGAAGTTTGGAGAAACCTCTTTAGTTGGAGAAGCATGAAACAATCTATTGAAGCCCACAGCAGTACAAAAGATGGATTTAAAGCACGCTCATAAATTGTAAATTAATCTGGCTAAAGAATTATGGAATAACTAAACTTACAAATAACGCATAGAAAAAAGTTATTTTGCGATAGAAAATGTGCAATTAGCGTTTAATAGTCTTATCAACCATGATTGAACAAAATATGTTGAAGTGGGCATATGCTGATACCGGAGTAAACCCAAACCAAGATACAAAACACAATTTTACTACTAACTTAAAACAAGGTTACATTGAAGACTCGAAATAATGAAAGACAACACACAAAATAAAAACACAAAACAAAAGATTACAACTAATGACACAACAAAGAAGACAACACACTTGATGAGGAGGGAGTCCAGCGAGGGGAGGTTGGATTGGCGGCTATTGAAGGTTGGAGAGGTGGGGGCTACTGTGGAAGAAGTAGGACAGCAAGTTGACAAGAATAACGACATTGAAACCCAACTAGAGAGAAGCATATGCGTTGTTGGAGGCCGGAATGACGGCTGCGGTGCAGGCCGGAGAGGTGGGGGCTCCTAAGGAAGAAGTAGGACAGCAGATGGGAAGGTTCGCCAGCACTTTCGAAGGGTGGATAGCGAGTGGAGTAGCACTGGCAGCGATGGGAAAGGCCGGGACAGCAAGTTAGCTTCTGTAGGGCAGCCGGAGAGCTGCCAGGAAGGGCCTGAAGGGGCTGGACAGCAAGTTGGAGAGGCTGCGGTGGCTGGACGGGAGCAGGAAAGTGGTTGGGAGNGTAGATCCATTGATTCCTGGGAGCTTGTCCCCTTGAAAAAGCTTTTCATTGGACCACTTTCCATGTGTTTTAAGCTGAGAATGTCTCATTAGTGCATATATGGTATAAATGAGAAGCGCCTCTTATACATGATTAATAATATTGAAGAAGAATTCACCCTTTGTCCTGGAGGATCTTTTTCATGTGACAATGAGCGTGAGATGCCTCTTGTCAGTTGATCAATGGATTAAGCAACACTCTTTTAGCTACAACCAAAAAGAATTTGAAAACTCAATTATGTGTTTGAACTTTTTTTACTTTGTATGAGGTATCCTTCCATTTAAAACACTCATGCGTAGAAGACTATAATCAAGTGTAGAATGCTCGACTAATTTTCACAAAGATAAGCAATTTATTTCAAACATTGGTATGTGATTTTCTTAAAATTGAAGAAGACTTCAAGAAAATCCTTTACTTGGTGAATTTTTATTTTCTTAAAAGTTTGGAATGAAGATAGTTTATCTAATATTGCTTTTCATATAAGTGTTTATCTTACCACAGATAATACCACTCTTTATAAATCAAGACGAACTTTTTTCGGGTAAGTATTTATTTCAATCCTTCATCTAAAATGTCTAATACTATTCTTATGAATTTAACTAACACCAAATTCTTCCAGTAAGTCCTCTACAAATGGAAACACACTAACTTTGCACATGGAAAACATTTTTGCCTTATTAAACTTCCACGACGCAATTTTAACATAATTTTAATATCCTAGTAGGATAAAGTAGAAGTCATTTCTCTAGAAAAATAAGGACCAATCTTTCAATGGTTTCATAGCAACATCATCCTTTATTTGAAAGTATCTTTAGTATTAATATCTTTTTGCACTATCAACAAAACCAAAGTATTCCCAATGTTTCCATCATTCCTCAAGCTTTTGTGTTTGATGAGCCCCTAAACACTTCAATAAGCTAGAAAGAAGTGTCTTACAACATAACAAATTGCATCTCTGATGAAAGTCCAACTAAAAAGGAAAGGTAAAATCATCAGCCCCAAAAGAGACATGCTTAAGATCAACAAAAATATTGCATTTAATTTCTTCATTTATCGAAGGAGAGACGAGCAAAAAAGTGACGAGAAGGAATCATGCACTTGTAAAAATGGAGTTCCAACCATAAGAAGGATCAGTATATGTATTAAAGAGTTTTTTAAAGTGATGAATGATTGTAATGACAATATCTGTCTTAGAAAAGAACACAACTTCGATTATAGAAATTACATTAATATTTTTTTTTTCCACCTGAAATCTTTGAGAAAAAAAAGTAAATCATCCTCCCCTAAAGAGATCCACTTGGATGTCTTGTTGAGATAGCCATAAGCCTTAACATTGCATGGGCTCATAAAATTTTTTATTGTTATCTTGAAGACTAAGATTTAATTTGAGATCAGTAGAGTTAGTTGAAACGAACCATTGAATGTGCTCCTAATCTTCGGAAGATTCGTTAATAACATTGATAGTTCAAACTTGAAGCATTTAGCTTCAATTTAAGATTTTTGAACTTGTGGAGTAAGGAGAAGAGAGGGCATTAGTTAGGAGAAGAGCACAAAAATAGTTCTCAAAATAATCTAAAAAATGATTCAAAGCTATAGGTCATATTGTATAAGGATGTTACACAGAAGTTTGTTTTTCTTTGTACGCAACATGTAATTCTAAATTGTGGTAATTATAGTGCCATCTACATTACTACACCTTTTGTTTTACAAGAAACAAAAACATGTTGAAGTTCATATTTTTGCAAAAAGTTTGGGACCCATTTGCTTCACAACATTATGAAATAAATGAAAAGAGGAGATCATCTTTAGGCTAAAATTAACGATTGCAATTAACAAAGTTATATTAAGCATTTGAGGCATTTTGAGTATTAAACCATTTAATGTCCATATAGCCTTAACAAAATCCACCAAAAACTAGAGATCAACTGCATCATACATTCAGAGATCCAAAACCATGAATAATCGTGATATATACCATACCATGTTCTTCATCAATGAAGAATCGTGATATATACTATACCATATTGAAGTTTGAATGTTTCTTGCTAAAAAAATTGCATCAAGATTCATGGCATACCTCAAGATTCGTGTCAAATGATGAAAATTTGTTGTTGAGTATCCATTAGAAAAAGGGTTGGTTGGATAATAAGCATATACCACATTCAGAATGTAAAGATTTTAAATTCTTAAGTATTTAATTGAATGAAGAAAAAATCCATAAAAATTTAAGGGTTTTATAATACAAGTAATAGTTCATTTTCAATGCATCCTGAATTTGTTCAAATCAAGCAAATTTTAACTATTGAAAGCCGGCCCTCGTGCATCTGTAGAACCTCTGAAACCCTTGTGATCGCATCAACCTCAATCTCATAAAAATAACTAAATGCAACGACAATTACCCCATGTCATACTTGGCTGGCCTGCAACTTCTCCTACTTTCACTGTCCCGATCTCACTACTTTTATCATAGATACATTCGTTGTGTTGATCTGGCTTTCTCATACCACTGTCAACATGATCCCATTAGAGTTTATTGTTTGATCCATCCTGCTCTCATCCCACGCATCCCATTCTTTGTCTTTGTGATTTCTGTAATTTCTTTTACTATCAATTTAAGACAAAAAGAAGAACTAAACTTATTTTACAAAAATCTTGATAATTACATGTTGAATCCATTTTGGAGTAGGATTCCTTATAGCTTGCGATACCATACAATCTTGTAGGAGATCCCTGTGGCTATAACATCGAACTAAAACAAAAAATGAGGAGTGAGATAGATAGTAATCCTTGATGCAGGCCTCCAGAATTTTCCCGACTCCTTAAGGAAAAAAGAGAGAAATAAGAGCGATAGAGATGGGGAGAGAGATAGAGAGAGATAAGGTCCAAAAGTCCCCCTTTCTCTCCCCTAGCCTCTTTCAGTTTATTCATGAGAGACCATTAATTATAAAATATTGAATGCACTGTTTCTTCTTTCATTAGCAGGCCTCATCTGGGATCCTTGATATGAAAGCATTACTGTGGACAAGATCTACACCCGATGCACAATCTGATGTCGGCGATGTGTTCACTATCATTTGTTTTGGATGATGGGTTAAGCCTCGAAAATTGACAAAGGCATTTAATATTGATCGGCTGGTACTTTAGGCTAGATTTTAGCCTCCACTACTGATTTCAGTTTGCTAATTTGATTCAGCCGCTTCTGCTGATCAGCCCGATTCCACCACCTCTCTCTGATTCGACCACTCTCCTGTTTCGACTGATCGACCCGGCTTGGTCACTTCAATTGATCGGGCTGGTTCGGCCATGCAAGCAGGTGGTTCCGGTTCCATGTTCACAATTCAGTATATGTGCATACACTACAAAAATTAAAATAATATAAAATCAAATTAAACTGCATTTGAAGTATCTCTGTATACCAAAAGTGAAACAAATGACCCAAAAAAGTAGAGCAAGTGCAATGCCAAAGGACCAAAACTAAGCAACAAAGAAGATGCAATTTAAAATAAAATTCAAAATTCATTTAAAAGCAAAACAAATTCTAATCCGACTTTACTCTTGATATGCCACACTAATGATTAGAAAAAAAAATTACTTTCTTAAATTAAATGGCACAAAAAAAACTTTACTTCTGGTTGTCCATTTTTATAATGGTGTACCTTTAATAAGATAAAGTTATATTTGTTGAGTTTTTTTTTGCATTTGTTCATGCAAAATGTGCGTGACTAGAAATTGCTCGACACCCCCGTTTTGTATGCCCTGTGCAAAATACGCTGTTTTCATTTTCATGAAGGTGACATTGTCGTGTGCTCCTTTATTTTCCACATCTCCCGCTAACCCATCGAGCTTACCTCCACCATGCAGGACACCTAACTCCCACCACCCGCATTTATTTATCTCATCCTCTGCTTTCCGACGCTGCCAAATCTTACAGGCCGCTATAACTCCCCGTCTACCTCTCTCTTTTCCCACCTCCCCCACCTGATCTCCATCTTCCCTCCCTCCGAAAGTTCACCTCTCAGTTTAGGCCGACAGTTAAATCTGCTCTTTACCAGCTTCTTCTCCAAAACTTCTAAATTTAGCCTTCCACGTTCTCTTATTCTTCGTGCTCTGCGCTGCATGCATTCCCAGGTACCCTCCACGTTCACTCTCCTTATGCTGTTGCGAACCTGCATCTTGTAGTTACGTTGTTCTGCATTCCTGTTTTCAATCAACAGAATCAATGCTTAAGTTTTGATAGAGAGACTCCCAGAAGGATCTATGATTTTCGTTCTCTGACAAGTACATAGATTCGCTATCAAGAACGACGCTTTAAAAATTGCTCCTTTTTGAACTCGCTCGCACAACGCTCAACATGATTTCCATTGCCTCCCCCGAGCTCCACCCTCACGAGGTCTCCCCGCCTGCTTCGGCGCCGCCGCCGCCACAGGCAGAAACCATCATCTTCCGGTCTAGGCTCCCCAACATTCCCATCCACAACGATGTTCCCCTCCACACCTATTGCTTTGAGAAACTAACAGAGTTTGCCGACAACCCCTGCCTCATCGCTGGCCCGACCGGCCAAACCTACACCTTCGCCGAGACCCACCTCCTCNAATGCAAAACACAATTTTACTACTAACTTAAAACAAGGTTACATTGAAGACTCGAAATAATGAAAGACAACACACANGATGCAAAACACAATTTTACTACTAACTTAAAACAAGGTTACATTGAAGACTCGAAATAATGTAAGACAACACACAAAATAAAAACACAAAACAAAAGATAACAACTAATGACTCAACAAAGAAGACAACACGCTTGATGAGGAGGGAGTCCGGCGAGGGGAGGCTGCATTAGCGGCTAGTGAAGGCTGGAGAGGTGGGGGCTACTGTGGAAGAAGTAGGACAACAAGTTGACAAGAATAACAGCATAGAAACCCAACTAGAGAGAAGCATAAGCGTCGTTGGAGGCTGGAACGACGGCTGCGGTGCAGGCCGGAGAGGTGGGGGCTCCTATGGAAGAAAAAGGACAGCAGTTGGGAAGGTTCGCCAGCACTTTCGAAGGGTGGACAGCGAGCGGAGTAGCACTGGCAGCGATGGGAAAGGCCGGGACAACAAGGTAGCTTTTGTAGGGCAGCCGAGAGCTGCCGGGCCTGAAGGGGCTGGACAGCAAGTTGGAGAGGCTGCGGTGGCTGGACGGGAGCAGGAAAGTGGTTGGGAGCAGTGGAAGAGTGGGTTGCAGTGCCTGAATTCTGAGATGACAGTAGGGAAACATAAGTACGGTAAGATAAATGTCTCGTCAGGGTCGAGCTACAACTAGAGCACCACTCAGACTCTTGGAGACGATCACCGCCTCGGACAAAGGACAGCCAGAGCACCACCTGGACATTGGATACAACCCAAAAAGAGAGAATACCAAGGCAAAAACCTGAATTCATATATCAAAAACAAGGGCCTTAACTCTAAGTGCATCATCCTATATTTTTAAAGAGGCTAGACTTATTTTAGGTAATGAAAATAAGAAAAGAGAATAAAATATAATCAGAGTTTCAAATTTTAAGAAAGGATTTAAAATAAGAAATGATTCAAAATAAGAAATGATTTAAAATAAGAAGTGAGNGGGGTTTCGGTGGCTGAATTCTGAGATGACAGTAGGAAAACATAAGTATGGTAAGATAAATGTCTCTTCGGGGTCGAGCTACAGCTGGAGCACCACTCGGATCCTTAAAGACGATCACCGCCTCGGACGAAGGACAGCCAGAGCAGCACCTGGACATTGGATACAACTCAAAAAGAGAGAATACCAAGGCAAAAACCTAAATTCATATATCAAAAACAAGGGCCTTAACTCTAAGTGCATCATCCTATATTTTTAAAGAGGTTAGACTTATTTTAGGTAATGAAAATAAGAAAAGAGAATAAAATATAATCAGATTTTCAAATTTTAAGAAAGGATTTAAAATAAGAAATGATTCAAAATAAGAAATGATTTAAAATAAGAAGTGAGAATAAAATATAATCATGATTTCATATTTTAAAAAGGAATTAAAATAGGAAAGTGCTTAAGAAGAAAAGTTGAGGTGGAGAAAAATGAAAGATGAGGAAGGAGAAGGAAGAAAAGAAAGGGGTAAGGAAGGAAAAAAAGAAAGGCGAAAGGAAGAAGAGAAAGAAGTGGGCGGCAGCCCCCCTTCCTTGAGGATCGGCCAGTTCTCCCCCGAGCCCCGCGTTAGTCCCTGGGGTTGGAGGAGCTTTGACTTCATCTGTCGAAGCTTCTGGTTCTCTGTNGATTTTAGGAAGGAATTAAAATAGGAAAGTGCTTAAGAAGAAATGTTGAGGTGGAGAAAAAGGAAAGATGAGGAAGGAAGGAGAAGGAAGAAAAAGAAAGGGGTAAGGAAGGAAAAAAAGAAAGGCGAAAGGAAGAAGAGAAAGAAGTGGGCGGCAACCCCCCTTCCTCGAGGCTAGGTCAGTCCTCCCCGAGCCCCGCGTTAGTCCCTGGGGTTGGAGGAGCTTTGACTTCATCTGTCGAAGCTTCTGGTTCTCTGTGACCGTTCTTGGATCCCTATGACGACTGCTTTGGCTCCAAAAGGGTCTGAGGAGCTTTTCCCACCTACAAGCATACCTCCCTATTGATCTATTCTTCCTTGGCATAATCTAAGCTGAAGGTCACATCAACGTAGGTTCTCCCGATCCAAATTCTGAACAAATATCTCATATGCTTCTCATCTATGACAAGTTGGGCCTCAACAGGTTTTAGGGTTTGCAAGACTTTGGTTGATGGGTGATTATAATTATCTTTTGGGTCTTTCCTGTGACTATTGAAGTTTTGGAAAACTGACATCTTCTGTTTCGTTCCACTAATAAGAGTTTCACCTTGGTCTTTCGTCTCTTCATGTGGAACCCTGAGGGTGAGGGTTGGAAGTGTAACCGCCTATGATGCTATCAGTTGGTTGTTACTAAAATCATCCACTGAAATTTTAAATTCTAACATCTTTGCATTTGTGTGACATTTGTATGTCTCAACAATAAGTTTTTCATTCTCTAGGAGAGTAGGAATAACGATCTCATCAAAAGTCGCATATTCCTTTTTGGTTACATGGAGAGAATACGTCAGATGTATCCACGAATAACAGAATTCCCCGAGGAAAGACGTCATCGATAAAAATTCTCGTTCGAGTTGCTCTTCAATGGCTGTGGTGCCCTTTACCCCAGGTTTCAACAACGCCCTGCTCCGTGAAATAGATCACTCTCTGGTTGTGCATTCTACTTCCACATATCCGAATTTGTGGCACTTACAATATTTTTTTGGTTGTGATAGACTTGTGGATTGATTTCACTGGATAGCAGCAAGGGGAGGTCGTTTGGTGATACAGTCTCTACTCTTTGGATGCTACAGTCTGCAAATTTTGGCGGTAGTAAGTTGGTAGAAACTGACATTATTTCTTGCTTCATCTTTATATTTTCTCATTCTTTCCTTCAACCTCCAGATCACAGTCAAGGGTAACCTCCCACTGGATTTTCTCTTCAATATCCATAAACCTTTGTTGGACTCGAAGGAGCTCTCGCCGTATCTTTTTCAGGGTAGGCTCGGGCATATTTCTCCTTGGCGGCATGGTTGACTATTTGAGATCTGTGGAAGGAAAGAAAAGAAGGAAAACAGAAAGAAGAGGAAAAAAAAATAAACGAAGGAAAAAATTTTGTTGTGGTGGACTGGGTAGGGGTGGATGCTAGAAACCCTAGAATGGGACTAGGGTTGGGTTAGTCATGATACCAAATAATACCAGAGTTAACCCAAACCACGACGCAAGACACAATTTTACTACTTGCTTAAAACGAGATTACAATGAAGACTTGAAATAATGAAGGACAACACACAAAACAAAAGCATAAAACAAAGGATTACAACTAATGACTCAACAAAGAAGACAACACGTTTGATGAAGAGGGAGTCCGATGAGGGGAGGCTGGATTGGCAGCTGCGGTGAAGGCTAGAGAGGTGGGAGCTGTTGTGAAAGAAGTAGGACAACAGGTTGATAATAGTAACGACGTCGAACTGCAGTTGGAGAGAAGCAGGAACGTTGCTAGAGACTGGATCGGCGGCTGTGGTGAAGGATGAAGAGGTGGGGGCTGCTGTGGAAAAAGTAGGACAGCAACTGGGAAGGTTTGCTAGCACTTTCAGAGGGTGGACAGCGAGCGAGGAAGCACTGGCAGCGATGGAAAAAGTTGGAATAGCAAGGTAGCCGCTGTAGGGGAGCCAATGGGCTGCCGGGAAGGGCTGGACAACAAGTTGGAGGGGCTGCAGTGGTTGTACAGGAGCAAGAATGTGTCTGGGAGCAATGAAAGAGGGGGTCTGTGGTGGTTGGATATGAAAATGGCAGCAAGAAAACTGAAGTATAGTAAGATAAATGCCTCGTTGGAGACAATCACCAACTCGGATGAGGGACAGCCGGAGTACTACCTCAACATTGGATACAACCCTTGAAAGCAAAATACCAACTAAAACCTGAATTCATATATAAAAAATAAGACCTCTAACTCTAAGCACATCATCCCATATTTATAAAGGGGCTAGATTTATTTTAGGTAATGAAAATAAGAAAAGAGAATAAAATATAATTAGATTTTTAGATTTTAGAAAATGATTTTAAAATAGGAAATGATTTAAAATAAGAAAGAATTTAAAATAAGAATGGAGAATAAAATATAATCATTATTTCAGATTTTAGGAAGGATTTAAAATAGGAAAGTGCTTGGGAAGGAAAGAAAGGTTGAGGGGGAGAGAGGAAATGTGAGGGAGGAAGGAGGAAGAAAAAGAAAGGGGAAATGAAGGAAAAAGGGAAGGAAGGAAAGGAAGCAGGGGAAGGAGGAGGCGGCAGCCCCTCCCTTGAGGACAAGCCGGTCCTCCTCCGAGCCCTGCGTCATACACTTTATCAAAGAAAAGATGGATGGAGAAATTATTTGTATGACCTATGCTCCTGCAAGCAGTAAATTACATATCTAGATAGAGCTTTGAAAGAGAGGACAATAAGCTCGAAATGACAAGTATTTAGCTCAAACTTGAAGGGGAATGGAAAACGTGAGAATAAAATCTCTGTTTTGCAGGAATAATTATGAATTTTCCTATATTGTCTTTCCTATTTTGCGGCTAGTTATAATTGAAATTCTCGTTGAATTTAGCTTCCTTCGTGTCATTGTCGTTGTATAAACCTGCTCCGGATATATCAAAAAAGCAATTCATATAAACCTGCTCCGGGCGTATCAAAAAAGCAATTCATAGAACCATTTCTTCGGTATCTGTTTTCATATATTACTCCATATATTTTGTCTCCGTAATAGATCCCGAGAAAGAATAAAAAAGGTCCTTCTAAAATGTTAGAAGCATAAAAAATAAATTATCGATTATAATAAAGTAAAAATGCTGGTATATCTGAGCAAAGAACTACCTTTCCATGTGCACAACTTGAGCACGTCTCCATGATATGTTTATAAATTGCCCATTGTTCCCGTGCATATTTGTTTAATGAATTCAACTGAGCTTCAAGCTTTGCATTAGCATTTGCCAGTCGTGTCCATGTTTCCAGTGAATTTTTGGGATCAGAATTCTTCCATTGCTTCACTGAACCTACCATTGATGGAGTAGACGATCCTCCACTGCCATGTTCACCAAGTAACTGCCAAAAAGCATGAATGAAAAGTTGAAAGACTTTCAGTATAATCACAGAAAGAGCAATATGAACTTCAGACCCTTCACATCAAACTTAATAAAAATTAAAAAATATATTCTCAAAAACATAATAAAAAAAATATTGATAGCAAATTCTTCAAATTTTTAAAATTGGAAATCACAATCAGTATAATGAATTCATGTTAAACCCAAAGGAAAGAATATAATTAATGGTAAAAATTATAAAATTGAAGTTATGCATCATACGTTAAGCTACAGTAAATCTGAAGCCAACTATTAGTTGCAAAAAGGTTTTGAACTAACAATACTTGATTGAACAGAAAGTAATTTAGAAATTACAAAAATAATGTTAAGCATTGCAAGGTAAGTTAATATAAGTCTGACTTTAATTACTTGTTACATCTACAAATTTTTAACAGCTACGCTTGATTGAACAGAAAGAGCAGGTTGAAAAACTCACAAGTGTCATTAGTGGGGGCAAGCAAAATCTAGATGCTTCGTGATCCCACTTCGCATTAAGAATCTCAGAGATGACATCAAGCAAATAATTTCCTTCCACCTGGGGAATCAAAACAAGATACCAAAAAAGTTTCATTCTCCTTCATTAACAAATAAATATTCCCAAAGAACAGGCATCCCATTCCAGATACATAAAACATTAGAAAACTATAAAATTGGCATCGCTATAACCATCTATAGATATTATTGAACATAAAGTCTCATTCATTTCATTCATGATGGGCTTATATAGAGCCTTACAAGGTACATTTACAAATAAATCCCAATATTTTATCTATTTATAACCCAATATTAGATACAAATCTCAACACTCCCCCTCAAGATGGGCTAAAGATATTCACTAAGCCCATCTTGTCACATAACCTAGACAAATCTAATGAGCTAAGTCCCTTGGTGAGGCGATCCACCACTTGCTTTTCAGTTGCTACATGACAACTATTCAGCTTTTTTCTTAATGAAGAACCTATCAATCTCCACATGTTTGGTTCTATCATGTTGCACCGGGTTGTTAGCAATGTTGATTATCGATTTGTTGTCACGTCACAACTTCATTTGAGTTCCCTAGTCTACTTTGAGTTCAACCAACAAGGCTTTCAACCACATCATCTCAGCATCTCTTAATGCCATGACCCTGTATTATGTCTCTACTGTTGATCTTGCTACAACTGACTATTTCATAGAAATTATTGAACAAAAATTCTCATTCATTTCATTCATGATGGGCATATATAGAGCCTTATAAGGTACATTTACAAATAAATCATAGTATTTCATCTATTTACAAATATGACCCGACATTAGATATAAATCTAGACACTACCCCTCAAGATGAGCTAAAGATATTCACTAAGCCCATCTTGTCACATAACCCAGTCAAATCTAATGAGCTAAGACGCTTGGTGAAGCGATCCACCACTTGCTCTCCAGTTGCTACTTGACAAAGCTCCAGTAATCCGTTATTCAGCTTTTCCTTAATGAAGAACCTATCAATCTCCACATGTTTCGTTCTATCATGTTGCACCGGGTTTTTAGCAATGTTGATTGCCGACTTGTTGTCACGCCACAACTTCATTTGAGTTCCTTGATCTACTTTGAGTTCAACCAACAAAGCTTTCAACCACATCATCTCAGCAACTCCTAATGTCATGGCCCTGTATTATGCCTCTGTTGTTGATCTTGCTACAACTGACTGTTACATAGAAATTATTGAACAAAAAGTCTCATTCATTTCATTCATGATGGGCTTATATAGAGCCTTACAAGGTACATTTATAAATAAATCCTAGTATTTCATTTATTTACAAATATGACCCGACATTAGATACAAATATCAACACTCCCCCTCAAGATGGGCTAAAGATATTCACTAAGCCCATCTTGTCACATAACCTAGTCAAATCTAATCAGCTAAGACCCTTGGTGAGGCGATCCACCACTTGCTCTCCAGTTGCTACATGACAAAGCTCTAGTAATCTATTATTCAGTTTTTCCTTAATGAAGAGCCTATCAATCTCCACATGTTTGGTTCTATCATGTTGCACCGGGTTGTTAGCAATGTTGATTGTCGACTTGTTGTCACGCCACAATTTTATTTGAGTTCCCTGATCTACTTTGAGTTCAACCAACGAGGCTTTTAACCACATCATCTCAGCAACTCCTAATGTCATGACCCTGTATTATGCTTCTGTTGTTGATCTTGCTACAATTGATTGTTTCTTGCTCTTCCACGAGACCAAGTTGCCATCTACATACATGCAGTATCATGATGTGGATCGTCTATCATCGACACAACATGCCCAGTCATAATCATAAAAGCCCTCAATATCTACATGCCCAATCTTCCTAGATATCAATCATTTCCTTGGTGCACTTTTCAGATACCTCAGAATCTGATACACGACATCCATATGACCATTTTGTGGATCATGCATGTAGCGTCTCACCACACATACTGCAAAAGAGATCGGGTCAAGTGTGGCACAAATAGATCAGGTGGCCCACTAACCTCCGGTATCTCTCACGACCAACTGATTCACTTGCCTCTGTACCAAGCTTGATCTTCTGATCAATTAGAGAGACTGCAAGCTTGCACCCCCGCATATTTGTCTCCGTGAGAAGATCCAATACATACTTTCTCTGGAATAAGATCATTCGTTCAGGTTCGTTGGCTACATCAATCACAATAAAGTATCTAAGTTGTCCTAGATCATTTACCTCAAATTGTTTCCCTAGTCTTCCCTTCAGTTAAGCAATATCTACCTCATCATTACCTAATGATAATTATGTCATCCACATACACAACAAGTATGGTAGTGCAACATTTATGCTGTTGAAAGAATACCTTGTGATTTGCATTGATTTGTTGATATCTCATGTCAACCAACATCATTCTAAACTTATCAAATCAGGCTCGAGAAGACTGTTTCAAGTCATATTGTGACTTGCTGAGCCTGCACATCTTGCCCACTTTCTGGAATGTACTGAATATTGGCGGTAACTTTATATATACCTCCTCCAATAGCTCCCCATGAAGAAAAGCATTCTTCGCATCCAGTTGGTGGAGTCTCCAACCATCGTTCACTACTAGAGAGCCAGTTTTCTAACCGTACTCATCTTAGCAACTGGTGCATATTCAATATCATAGTTCTGACTGTACTCTTTTGTCACTAGTTATGCTTTGTACCTCTTTACCTTCCCTTTTATAGTTTGTTTTAGCATAAAGATCCACTTGCATCCAATTGTATTCTTCCCCGCATATAGTAGTACAATCTCCTATGTTTGATTTTTTTTCAAGAGCTCCAAGCTCTTCATGCATTGTCGTTTTTCACTAAGGATCCTCTTTAGCAGCTTGCCAACACTTAAGTATATATATAGTCCAATTATGCAATTAATGCTCCAAACAAAGGAGAGATGTTAGAATAAGAAATAAAATTCGCAATGTCAAGTTTCCACTCAAAACAATCAGGAGGATGTCTCGCATTACTGCAGGAGATCCTCCTTAATATTGTGGGGGTAGGAGTGGACGGAGGTAATATCACCTGAGAGTTTTGAATCAAAGGCAGATGATATAGGTGTCTCAAGAGTTAGAAAAGATCAGGACAAGAGACTTATTGACACAATAGACTTTATTCCCTCTGTTTGCTTCTTCCTCCATGTATAAACCCTTAGCTCACCTTCAGTCTGAATCCCACCACATCTGGATTCAATCTCCTCAATTTTCGTCTCCTCAGTTGATTCATCCTACATCACAAGACATAGAATTGATCCAACTTGCACCACTCCATCACCAATATTGCTCCCTCTCTTTTGCCTCGTAACTCCAAAGACTGTTGAGTCACCGAAAGGTAAATTCACCTCCAGAGTGTAGAATGGTTCAAACTCTCTGAATGACACACTCATACTCACAAAGAGTCTCTTCTCAATCGGGCTCTAGCAGACATAACCCTTCTGAGTAACAGAATAACCCAAGAACACATATTCCACAGCTCTGAAATCCAAATTCTTTACAGATGATTTGTTTTCTTTCACAAAACATACACATCCAAATATCTTCAATAGAAGGATCCCCTATTATCTCCATTCAGCATCTAACAAAGAGACTTCCACTCTAGCACTTTTGAGGGTATCTTGTTAATCAATTGAGCGGTTGTCAGACTAATTGCCCACATAACTGTTGCGGGACATTCATTGTCATCCTCATGCTCTGGGATACCTCTAGAAGATGTCGATTTTTCCTCTCTACTACTCCATTTTGTGTATGTGTGTATGGGCATATGGTTTGGTCTTATATCCCTTAAGCTGACAGGTAATCCTCAAATGTTTTGTCGATATATTGTCTCATTATCATATCTTAGTGTTTTCACAACTACACTATATGTCTGTGATGTATGAATGTGTATTCAAGCAATCACCTTAGGGAAATCTTTAAAGCAAGAAATCACCCGACTCTTCTGCCACATCAAGTAGATTCAGGTAACACGCGAAAAGTAAACAATAAAGGTAACAAAATAACGATAATTAATCACAAAAGCAGTAGAACAAGGTCCCCATGCATCAGAATGTATCAAATCAATTACAACATAACACCTCTTCCTAGAGCTGACATAAGAGCTCCGAGTGAGCTTGCAAAACTCACAAGCATCAAACACCAGCTTCTCCTTATTTGTCTTTTCATACATAGATGGACACAACAAGACTTGGTAAATTAAGACTAGAATGTCTCATATATTTGTGATGTAACAGTAACACATCCTCAAAGTTCCTCCCAAATTCTCCTATTGCAGCCCCTTCCACCATTGATGCCAGAGCTGAGTCCATTCCCTCCAGATCCTAATACCAGAGTTTGCTATGTCAGGCTCCCGTCCCAAGTGTTCAGCTTGCCCCTTTCTCTTGGAAGATCGCCTAAGGAATATCAAAAGAAACAATGCATTTTAGCTGGAGAATAATAATACTAATGAATAAGAGGTTTGCTGGAAAAGAAGCATGCAAAATATTGAACAAAATCATATGATTGGTACATCTCATTGTACTCTTACCAACTACAAATCGTGTTGTACCATCAGCGGTCTGTATACTCTTTGATACTGCTACATGAGTGTATGAAGAAAACACTTCGGCAGTAATTGTCGCGTGACGAGAAACATTAGAATCTATGATCCATTTTGATGATTTTGTGGTGGATATAGAGGCAAGTATGTCACCAGTACCTTTGTTGAAGCGAGCATAAGTGACAATGTTACCACTTGATGCCGATGGATTTGAAACATCCTCAGCTCCATCTTCAACTGCTTTCTGCTTCCTCTTCAGTAGCTCCAGACACCCAGGATCCTCACTAGTAAAGATCACACCTCTCTCCCTCGTCCTCTGCTACCATCAGATTTGTTCGGTAGCCCCCTCTTCCACTTTTTCAGCCCCCACGAACACGACCACGACTTGCACCTTGTCCACATCCACTTGTCTCTCTCTCCTTAGATGACTTAGGGCAGACCCTGCTCAGATGTCTAACTTCACCACAATTGTAGCACTTGTGAGTCTCCCACTCGATACCTAACATACCTCTGCTCGCAGTAGCCAATGCTAATCGTGCACAAAAAAACCCACTTGTTTCAAAGTGTAGCTTTATGTGACTCTCCTCCTGTATCATCGCAGCAATGACCTATTCTAGTGTAGGAATAGTCGCCTAAGTTAGAAGAACTGATCTCCTTTGGTCAATGGTAAGTTTTAAAGGAGTCAGAATATGCATAGTCCTCGTCTATGCAAAGTTCTCTCCCTTCATGCGCTCTGACATAGGCGAGAAGTGATCAAGATCTTGCCACAACCACTCCAAGTCTATAGAGTACTCATTAATCAATCTATCACCCTGAACCACTGCCTCTACCTCACGTTGAATCTAAAACACCCTCATGCGGTTCTCAGTCGCAGCATAGGCTTTCTTCAGCTTCGCTTAGATGTCATTCACCTTCTGAATGCCATCCATTGATCTCGTAATTGACAGAACCATCGAATTCAGTAGTCAGGTGTAAATCAATGCATGTGTTGTCATCCACTCATCCCTCTCAACATTATCATTCTTTGGCATGACCCTTGTCAGGTATCCTTCTAATCTCTTCCCTACTAGAGCAGTCTCGATCCAAGAAAACCAACTCAGATATGTGGTCGGTTCATCGAGCTTCAGATCCACAGGAGGGAGATCTAGTCTAACCTGCATCGGAGCACGTGCTGAGATAGTAGCTTCTGTCGAGATGCTAGCTCCCTGAATGAGCTCGATCAAGACCTCAGAACTTCAAGATCTATCTTCCCTAAAGTTTCAATCCTTTACTTCTCGAACTCTCTCCGTCTCCACGCATCCTCAATCACCAAGATAAATCTAGAGCCCGCAGAACACGCGACTTGCTTCTGTCCGGCACACAAGACCACACTGCCCATATCTTCTTTCCCGAACAACAAAGCCACATTGTCTTTTCTATTCCGCAAGACAGCCGCCTTGGATAGCTTCTTCAAGTCAGTCTTTTCTGTGTCGCTAGGATAGTCACGATCGTCTTTTCTTTTCCGCGCCTGGATTCTAACAAGAGTCATGATCTTTCTGTGTCCCGTCGCGCTTGGATTCTAACAGAGTCGTGATCTTTCTGTGTCCCGTCGCGCTTGGATAGCTTCTCCCGTCGTCTTTTCTGTGTCACTTGGATAGCTGAAGGGTCGAGCAGCTTTATCTGCTTCCCATGTCGATCGCACGACAGAATCGATCGCCGGTCCACTGGAAAGTCTCACACGACTCTGTCGATCGCACGACAGAATCGATCGCTGCTTCACCTAGCAAGCCGCAGTTTCGTCGTTGCCTTCCCCGAGAACCGCAGTCCCGTGCTTCCCAGTGAGCCGCAAGCCGCAATCGCGTCATTGCCTTACCAGATAGTTGTGATCCTNCAAGTCTCACACGGCTCTGTCGATCGCACGACAGAATCGATCGCTGCTTCAGCCGCAGTTTCGTCGTTGCCTTCCCCGAGAGCCGCAGTCCCGTGCTTCCCAGTGAGCCGCAAGCCGCAATCGCGTCATTGCCTTACCAGATAGTTGTGATCCTGTAGTTGCCTTCCCAGCGAGTCTCGACTGCTTCGCGATGACGAAGCAGAAGGAAGTACGCACCCGGTCGCGGCTGCTTGCAACGAGCACCATGTCGATCTCGATGATGACAGCTGATACCATACAGAAATTATTGTCAAAAAAATCTACTTCATTTCACTCATGATGAACTTTAAAGAAAATCAAGAGTGGAAAATCTATAAGATCTGATGATATTCTAATTCAAGTGTGAAAATATTTAGGAGATTTGGGAGTTTCTTGGCTTACTAAACTCTTTAATATTATTTTCATCTAAAAAGATGCCTGCGGAGTGGAGGAAGAGTATTTTGATCCCCATTTTTAAGAATAAAGGGGAATGAAATATGTAAATGTTTAGGAGATTTGGGAGTTTCTTGGCTTACTAAACTCTTTAATATTATTTTAAAAACTAAAAGATTCCTAAGGGGTGGAGGAAGAGTATTTTGGTCCCCATTTTTAAGAATAAAGGGGATGCACAAGAGTGTATTCTTGAGGAGTGGAGGAAGAGTATTTTAGTCCCCATTTTTAAGAATTAGCGTTGAGAGGATTTCTCAGGAATGTAGGAAGACTATTTTGGTCCCATTTTTAAGAATAAAAAGGATGCACAATAGTGTATAAATTATAGAAGAATTAAATTGATGTGTCATGCTTTAAAATCATGAGAGAAGTTAATTGAACATAGGTTAAGACGTATTACAAAGATTTCCCGTAATTAATTTGGATTTATGACAGACATGTTTACCATAGAAGCTACACATTTATTGAGAGGTTTGAAGAAGTTCAGAGAAAATGAGGATCTACATATGATTTTTATTGATTCATAAAAAGCTTATCATAAAATTTCAAAAGATATCCTTTGGAGAGTTCTTGAGAAGAAATGTATTGATGTGACTTATTTCAAGTCATTAAAGATATGTATACAAGAGTTGTTACCTGCGTTCAAACAGAAGGAGAATTGACCAAATATTTTTCTATTTATGTTGGTTTACATCAGTGATCGGCTTTAAACACATATCTTTTTGCTTTAGTAATGGATGGTCTTATTGGACACTTACAGGAGGATGTACCATGGTGTTTTCTTTTTGTTGATGATATCTTTCTCATGGATAAGACGAAAGAAAAAGCTCAACAAAACTTGAATTATGGAGGTCTACCTTAGAGTCTAAAAGCCTTCACTTGAGTAGAACTAAAACGGAATACATGGAATGTAATTTTAGTAGTTGTAGCTCTAGTGACAGAAATATAACTATGGATGATCAAATTATTAAAATATGTGAACGCTTTAGATATCTCGAGTCAATTATTCAAAGTGATGGTGAGATTGATAAGGATGTTATTAGTAGAATTCAAATTGGTTGTTTGAAGTGGAGGAATGCTTCGGGTCTATTGTGTGACAAAAAAGTACCACTTAGACTGAAAGAAAACTTTTATAAGATGGTGGTGAAACCTGTAATGCTCTATGATGCTGAATGTTGGCCTTTAAAACAGAAGCATAAAACTAAGTTAAATGTTATCGAGATGAAAATGATTAGGTGGATGAGTGGCTTTACACTTAGAGAAAATATGAAATGAATTTATCCCTGATGGGGTTAGTGTAGCTCCAGTGACGGACAAAATTAGAGAGTCGTCTTAGATGGTTTGTTCACATAAACATCGACTATCTAATGATCCGATTAGAAAAGTAGATGTTTTAGATTCAACTTATGTTAAGTAAGGCAAAGGCAGACCTACGAAGACTTGGGCATATTGTATAAAAAATGGTCTTAATTTATTAGAATTAAATGAAAATATGACACTAAATAGGCACAATGGAAGAAAAGGATTCATGTAGCCGACCCCACTTAGTGGGATAAAGGTATTATTGTTGTTGTTGTTGTTGTTGTATTTCATTCATGATGGGCTTATATAGAGCCTTACAAGGTACATTTACAAATAAATCCCTATATTTCATTTATTTACAAATATGACAATACATTAGATACAAATCTCAACACCATCTCATCCAATTAACTAAATAAAACAAAAAACTAGGGAAAGAAGAAAAAAGGGAGAGAGACATGTGCGGAATAAAGCAGAAAGAAATTGGATATTATAGTCATGTTTATCATGTAAATTTAACTTACCATTCCAAAGCATAAAATCAAGAGGAAGCAATACAAAAAAAAAATCAATTGAATGTATGCTTTAAGAGATAGTAGTCTTAAAACTCAAATATTTCAGATAATATCAAGCTTATCACATTTCTATACCATCAAAAATTTATTCCCCATGCGGTAGTTCATATGCATCTTATTTGAATCACATCAAGTCTGTAAAATATATAAGTTGAAATGTCCTTATATGCAAATAAAAGGTGTGCTTCAGTCACATAAATAATTCGAGGCTTATTTAGGAGTCATACTTTCAACGAAGAAAATTTTCTTGAATAACCGCTAGAATAATGACATTGTAAAGCAGGTCAAAGAAATGATTCAATACATGAGAAAATTCTGTCCCTGTACATACAAATAGAAGTGTAAATCACCTGAGCAGAAGAAAGAACTGAAGGCGAGAATCTAACATAACGTTGACTGCCATAAACTGATGCACTAACGTCAAATCCACTGCCTATTTTTCCTTGAGCTAAACAATGAGCACTTTGAGCTATAATATGCACCATATCAATATTTGACNTTAGGCAAATTCATCAACTGTTCAATAATATAAGGTAATGGGAAATTAAAATAAAGAAAGCTCATGGCAACGGATAATAAAAATTCAACAATGAAGCAACATAAATATAATTAACAGCAGATGGCACCGGTTACCAAGCAAGTACGATTTCTTATATAGTGTAGAAAGAAGGCACCATACATTCAAACATGTACAGTATTATGCACCAAAAAAATACTGAATACACCTAGGCAGTAATAGTAAATCTGCAAAAGAATTAGTTAGAAAGATCTAGTGTTCTAAAGTTTTAGGATGAAATTTTAAAAAGCAAATAGAATGCTTTTTCAACCCAAAAAAGAAAGAGAAAATTATAGTTCAAAAAATCAAGCATAGGCATTGAAGGAGGGAGGAACTCCATGAAAAATGATAAACAGTTCCCTTAAATAACTTGGACTTCGAGCACACTCAATTAGCCTAAAAAAAAATTTCATTCATCAATCAAACAATGCAAAATATTGGCCATCAATCTCTAGTTATATACCCAATATTATAAGGATATGAAAAAATATTAGAAGGATTCCATAAACTTACATCCAAGTCTCAAGCCTACAATTAAAGTATTCCATTAACTTGTGAACATTGGATGTTTTCCACCGACAGAAGTTCAAAACATAACAAAGCAAATGCATATTTTAAAAGTTGAAATTAAGTTGGCCATGTTGTACAGATCCGAATGTTAGATAATAAAAATTCATTAATTTAAGTGCTATATAAATAATACTAATAATAATATATATGGCGATAGTAAGAAAGATAAATTAAATAATCACTATATTAAAAAAGATGACCGGAATGAAATTTACTGAATATAAGGTAGTTAAAAATAGACATGAACAATTTGAGCATACAATGAAAGGTTAAAAAATGCACCCAATAGGTAAGTAGATAAAATATGTGTAGCAGAATGTGCTGCCAAGAAAATCACAGGACAACAAAGAGAGAACGGGAAAAGGATGAAAACCGCAAAGAAGAAATGCAAACAAGAACACCGAGAATTTACGTGATTCGGTACATAAGACCTACATCCACGGGAGGGAATCAAGAAACAATTTACTAAGACAATCTTGAAAGATTACACCACACAAAATCAAGGACAAACCAATCTCTTGAAGCTCTCTATCGATTTTGATCTCGATACAAGTTTTCTTGGTTTCAAACTCTCTATCGATCTAGATCTCGATACAAGCTTTCATGGTTCCTCGCCTTGCTCTCAGAATTTATCTCTCCCTTAACCCTCTCAACACATATAAATCATTACATATACAAGATGACTGGTTAAACAACTTTAAATAGTCAAATGAATGTTGTACTCATTAGCTATTTAAACCTCCTTATAAACGCGGCATTGTCTTAGTTCTCATAATTAGGGGTCACCATAACAAATCTCCACCTTGACTTTCAATTACAAAACTCTATAATAGAGATTCCCTTCACCTAGCCCTGAGAGTTCTGAGCCGTTGTCTCCCTTGACACTTCGCTTAGAGTCTTGTCACCCAAGATCAAGATTATCACATTGTGCTCTGTCCAGGATATTGTTCTTTACTCTCTCAGGCATTGTCGGCCCCTGCAATGCTTCTGCGACATCTTGCTGCACCATGTTGACCTCATTTTTGTGAGGTCTTCTTTTCTCCTCCTTAGAGCCTAGGATCTAGTTCTAGGAGTTCCTATTGACCGTCCTAGAAAACTAGAATTGAGACTCACCCTTCTAGTAATTCTAGCAAATTCCTATTTTCCTTTGATGTCTAGCATCTTTGGCACAAGACCATCGTCTTATAAACGAGTGGTTATGGGTTATTTTGCGAAGACTCAAGGGAAAAGTTCCTGATAGGACTTCAAGCCTTAGGAAAACATCGTCACGACCTTTTTCGTCACATACACACATCAAATACACGAAATTCACTGAAATCGGACTTCAATTAAGCCCAAAGGACGGGTGAAAATGCAAACTTCTCCGAATGACCTCCGACGACAAAACTTCAATTAAGTCCAAAGAACGGGTGAAAATGCGAACTTCTCCGGATGACCTCCGACGGCAAATTGGACGACGCCAACGCGTCCGGGATACCAATTTTGGTAGGAAATGACACCCATATTGTCATACTCTCAACACGAGAAAATTGGCACGCAAATCGGTGAATTCGTCAAAATGACCTCTGACGGCAAAACAGACTGCACC
>JXCR01147164.1:333497-348546 GCA_002079205.1 Phalaenopsis hybrid cultivar
GCTGAGTAAAAAGAAGAGTTTTGAATTTCTAATGGTGGGGTACCTCTTCTAATTTTCTAAGA
The DNA here is from genome assembly GCA_002079205.1 of Phalaenopsis hybrid cultivar. NCBI lineage: Eukaryota > Viridiplantae > Streptophyta > Magnoliopsida > Asparagales > Orchidaceae > Phalaenopsis > Phalaenopsis hybrid cultivar. Next base: position 333,560 of record JXCR01147164.1, read on the forward strand.
CTAGTCAATAGGAAAGTCCTATGGCTAGACCTAGGCTACTAAAGAAGTTTTTTAGACCTCAACCAAAAGTGAGGTCAACAGCCTCGTTGTGATGATAAAAGTGTTTCAAGATTTTTAATGAAAAATATTTTCACTAGATACGGAATGCCTAGAATGATTCACTGATGGAGGATCCCATTTTAGGAATAAATACATTCAGAGATTAGCAGAAAAATTTAATATTATTCATAGAATCTCTACTACCTAGCATCCTCAAACCAGTGGGTTACCTGAAGTTTCTAATAGAGGGATTAAACAAATACTTGAAAAGATTGTAAACCCTAGTAGAATAGTTTGGTCCACTAGATTGGATACCGCATTATGGGCTTATAGGACTGCTTATAAAACTCCTATTGGAATAACCCCTTACAGACTGATTTTTGGAAAGACTTGTCACTTACCGGTAGAATTGGAGCATAAAGCATATTAGGTGATTAAAGAATTCAATTATAATTTGAAAGATGCTGGTAAAAAGAGATTGTTACAATTAAATGAATTAGATGAATTAAGAAATGACTCTTATGATAACGACAAAATTTATAAGAAAAAATTAAAGTTATGGCATTATGGGAAGATTAACCAGAAGAACTTTGAACCAGGACAAGATTTTTTACTTTACAACACTAGGCTGAAGTTATTTCCTGGAAATTTGAAGTCTCGTTGGTAAGGACCCTTTACTGTGACTCAAGTTTATACTTACGGAGCTGTTAAAATTGAAGATCAAAAGATGAGAAATTGATTTAAAGTAAATGGACACAGATTAAAACCATATTATGAGGGTAAAAGGCTATTGAAATTGAAGATCAGAAAACGGGAAATAGATTTAAAGTCAATGGACATAGATTAAAACCATATTATGAGGGTAAAAGACCAATTAAAGAGGTTTTATAATCAGTCAACTGAAATAATATCTGAATAGGTTGGGCTGACGACGTTAAACCAAGCACTTTATGGGAGGAAACCCTAATCAACCTGAATAACACCTGAATAGGTCGGGCTGACGACGTTAAACCAAGTGCTTTATGGGAGGCAACCGATTTATCTTTACTTTTATCATGATTATAGTGGTTTTTATTTGAAATTATCGTTAGTTTATGGTAGTATTAAGCTCTACTACTCTTAATTACCCTTGAAATATCTTAAAATTGGATCCATGAAAAAAATTGGAACGCATTCGGACTAGAGCGAAACTGTACAAATTTTGCCTTGGGCGCCGACGACTCCCTCGATGCTGCCGACGACTCCCTCAACGCCGCTGACGGCGCTCTCGACGCCATCGATGGAAGGTTTTTCCCGAGAGTCCTAACAAAATTTATAAAGAGGCTCGTCGACAGCTCCATCGACCCCGCCGGCGGTGAGATTATTGAATTGGTGATTACTTGGGTTCAAATGGCGGTTTTTGGCAGTTTTTAGGCGGGAATTATCTTTTTAAACTCAAAAATTCAATTTCTAGTTCATATTTTTCCTCCAAAAATGAAATGAAACTCCACCAATTTCATTCCTATGGCTTCCAATTCTCCTGATATTCCCAGAATGCAAGTTTTCAATCGATGAAAGTTTATTAGTGCGGAAGTGCAACAAATCATCAACAAGTTACTGACGAAGAAAAGATTGATCAAGGAACAAGGGTTCATAAATCGTGGATTGAATAATCCCACGACAGATAATGAAGAAACGATAGTGCAATAAAGATGGGAAGTCTTGTGCTACGCTACCGCCACCGTGGTTGTTCCAGTGGTGAAAGAATTTTATGCAAATTTGCATGGAATCAACCAAGGAGTTGTTTATGTGCAAAAAAGATGGATCACTTTCACTCCTACATGGATCAACAAATTATATATGAAGAGAATGTTCCTGTCTACCACTATTCCAATTTCGTCCCAACGAGAAAACTGATGAATGAGATTTATCAATATTTAACGGACGAAACTGACGACTGGGAAACAAGAGAAAACGGGTATGTTAGTTTTCCTACGACACTCCTAAATCTTGTTTTGAAAAATTGGCACTTTTTCATTTCTGCAAAACAGTTACCGATAATGAACATCGGTAAAGTTTCTAAAGAAAGTGCCATTATGAATTACTGCATCCAAAGGGGACTGCCGATCGACATTGGATCAATAATTGTGAAGTCAGTTATGGGCTGATCATTCATGGATCAACTTTGTCGATCAACATTGGATCTATAATTGTGAAGTCGGTTTTGGGCCTGATCGTTCATGGATCAACTGTGGGCTTGGACAACCCTCCATAATTTTCTCACTTTGCAGTCAGTTCTAAGTGTCCTATGAAAACTGGGAAAAGGTACTGCTACCTTGGATTCCTTTGGACCCAACTAAGAGATTCCTAATTTTTGAAGATGAAAATGACATGGCCATTATAGTAGATCAAGCATCTCAAAATTCACTGCCAGTTCAACCCTTAGTCCCTGATAAGTCTCGGGTGATCATGTGCTGAAACAAGAAAATAGAAAAAGAGGTACAAAATGTCATGAATGCGATTAATAATATCTCCGATTTCTTCGATCATCTAGACTGGAGGATGAAAGAACATTTCGAGCACTCTGGACATTTAAAAGATAGCTTAATACAACTGATGAGGAGAATGAAATTAATAGAAGAGGATTCCACAGAAAAATTTCCATTCCGACCATTCTATAACCTCTTCGTTCATGTGCAATCAATGGGTGATCTCAGAGGAGAATCGAGTACTGAATCTGAGGATTAGTATATTAATATTACTACCTATCTGTTTATCTATGTATTTTGATTTGAACTTTGCATTTGCTTTGCTTTAGAATTATGCTTGTAGATCTCTGTATAGTTGAGACTAACATATGATGTTTTGTTTTCAGCGTTTTGAATTTTGTGGCTTGGATTGCGACGCTGAATTAATGTATTGAGGTTGAGAAAATACCAAACTTAGGTGTGTTATCATTGTACCCCTTGAAATTTATATATAAATGTGATGTTTTGTGTTGTGAAAGTTTATATGTGCAAGTACATCATTTAGTTACTTAAAATTATGTCCACAATGATTAAGAAGATGTCGTTAAAGCTTGAAATTGATCAAAATCACACAAATATGGAATTTGGACAAAATCAATAGAGGCCGCTGACAGCGCCCTCGATGCCGCCGACGGTGAGATTTTCCCGAGACTTAGGATTTTAATTCCAATAGAGCGTGCCGACGACGCCATCAACCCCGCCGATGGAGAGCTCACAAAAAACACCTTTAATCATGATTTTGACCAGTCAACCGCCGCTATTCATCATCCCCTTCCTCCTAAAAACACCATTTTTAACCTAGGGCTTGAAAGATCTTGGATTGGGAGGTGATTTCAAGGCCTTTTGACACCGAACTTGATTATCTCTAGATTGAAATGACTCTACGTCAAAAGTGAAGAGTTGAGTTCGAGTTTTACTTCATCAATGCGATGGCTCAAAAATAGATTTACTTCAGTATTTAAAGGAAAGAAGTGTATACAAGATCGAGTTTTTGAATGTCCGGGAGAAGAAAGTGAACGAGTTATCGCAGAGCAGAGGTGAGAAAACTTTTGTTACACCACCAATAAAGCTGATGCAAACATTATGGAGGAGTTCTACGCCAACGTAATCTATTCTGAAGATGGAATCGTTCAAGTGCGTGGATTTCCTGTTAAGTTTACAGTCGCCTGCATCAATACTTTTTACAAAGTGCCAGACTCTTATAGCTGCCAATATGAATCCTTTAGTACAATGGAAGGCCCCCTTAATGATGTGATCAACTTTCTCACTGATGGGAATGGAACGTGGAAGATTAAACAACAAAACGGGTAAATTTTTCTACTTCCATGCTAAATGCCACCTCTAAGGCGTGACACTATTTAATTTCCTCTACTCTGTTACCTACATATCACCATAGTGAGGTAACTAGAGATAGAGCTATTCTAAATTTTTGTATTCAGAATAATAGATATAAATGTGGGGAGAATTATTCTTAAGAATATACTGACTACTGCGAGTGAGACTAGTGGAGGTCTAGGACATCCTGGACTTATTTATACAATTTACAAACTTTTTGGGGCAGAATTTGAAGATGAAGAATGGGTTTATCCTATGAAGCCCATTAGTAAAGCTAATTTGAAGACTTATGAATCCCATGAGAAATGGAGAACTGGGAGTAGAAGTCAAGAACCTTCTACTAGTAGAGATGTCCCATCTACAAGTTATGACCTTCCACCTTCTAGTTCCCCAACTCTGGCTGACTTGATGAATGAGTTGACCTTGCAGTGGAAGAGCATAGAATTAATAAATGAAAAGATTGGAGGTTTAGAACGTCGACATGATTACGATAGTGAGTACCTTCAAAGGTATTCAAATTTTGAGGTAGCCTATTATGAAGCTCAGGCCCGACACTACAGAGGTGAGCCTGATGTTACCTTTCCTGAGTGCCCCCCATATACTCAGTATCATCCTGATCCACCCGATGTTCAAGGCGATGAAGATATAGCTTGGGATTTTGATATTAAATGAAATTGATGTACTTATATTTGTATTTTTATTTCTGTGTTCTTAGATACTTTTAATTTTTATTATAAAGTTAGTGTGGTAGTTAAATTTGTATGTGTAGTTTAATAGATGTTGAGTAGTATTTTGTGGATTGTAATGTAATGTGATTTTTATTTTTGTATTTTAATTGAAATTATTTTTTTTAGTTTAGTGCTTGTGTTAGGAAATATTGTGCTTGTTTAATGTTTTAGTTTTATACTTATTTCAAAATTTCATTAAAAATTTCTTTAATGATTTATATGTGTAGAAAGCGTCTAATATTATAGACCAGGTGAAGTAAGTGTTAGGAAATATTGTGCTTATTTAATGTTTTAGTTTTATACTTATTTCAAAATTTCATTACCCAGAAATTCCTCAAATAATTTATATGTGTAGAAAGTTCCTAATATTACAGACCAGGTGAAGTAAAAATTTGAGAAGCCCTGCAGAAATTTTAGAATGATGAAAATTCTTACAATACTGAGGTATGATTTATATTTATAGTTTTTCTTTCTGCCTGTATTATTTCATATTTAAAAATTTAAGTTTGGGGGAGGGAAGAAAAAGATTAATTGTTAGATGTCCTCTATTTTAATATTTAAAAAAAATATTTATATGATTTCATGTAGTGAATTTAATTCAGGTAACTATATTTTTGCAGCCATTTAAATATTATGGTAGATTTAAAGAAATATTTTTGTAATGAAAATTAATTTTGTAACTTAAGATATTTAGTATAAGAGAATAAGATTATAGTTAACTATTTAAAGTAAAGGAAATTATATTTTGAAGTACTAAGAATCTGGAAATTCATTTTGAGAAGAAAAGTTTGGGGCTCGATGATGTAAAAACTATGAAATATTTATAAGGTAAAGGAATGCTTTGAGTTTCAANATGAAATAATTATAAGGTAAGGGAATTCTTTGAGTTTCAAATTTAGGGAAAGAAAAGTAAAGTTCAAAATCATTAAAGGATATCCAACTATAGTAATCCTCACTTGAAAAAGGAAAAAGAAAGGATTGAAAACAATCCCTGAAAAGAAAAAAAAACAATCCAAATGAAAAAAAAAAAGAAAGAAAAATGAAAGTGAGGAGAAGCTTGAGGATATGCCTTAGATATAGTAATCTTCACTTGAAAAAGAAAAAGAAAGGATTGACAATAATCCCTGAAAAGAAAAGAAAAATATATAGGATTGAAAGCAAGAAAAAGAAAAGATTGACAACAATCCCTGAAAAGAAAAGAAAAATATATAGGATTGAAAGCAAAAAAATAAATGATTGAAAACAATCCCTGAAAAGAAAAGAAAAATATATAGGATTGAAAGCAATCCAAATTAAAAAGAGGAAAGAAAAAATTATGAAAGTGAGGAGAAGCTTGAGGATATGCCTAATAAAAAATTTGGCTTCACTGGACCTACCTAAAGGGAAAACCTAATACATTCCTGAACTTATATTTATGGAGATGCATCTTTTACCTAAAAGGAAAACCTAAATACATTCCTGAACTTATATTTATGGATTAGCATCTTTTACTAGTAGTGTTTGAAAACCTAAATACATTCCTGAACTTATATTTATGGATTAGATCTTTTACTAGTAGTGTTCTCATGAGTTCCAATTGAACTTATATTTATGGATTAGATCTTTTACTAGTAGTGTTCCCATGAAATTCCTATCCTTGAACTTATATTTATGGATTAGATCTTTTACTAGTAGTGTTCCCATGAAGTTCCTATCATTTTAAATATTCCACTTAACTTGTTATTGCAACATATAGTCATTCTTGAAATGAATAGAGGACTAGAACTCTTGAACTTGATAACTAGATAATCTTGTGACTACAGAGTTAATTCAATTACTTGAATTCTTTCTGAAAATCTCAATATGATATTTATTTAAATCAAACTTATAGTATTTCTAAATTAAAACTTTACTGCGGTAGATCATAACTTTTATGTAGTGCTAAAATTACTTGAGGACAAGTAATAGTTAAGTTTGGGAGATTTTGACCCAAGGAAAATATGTTGAGATTTTCATAACTATTTTATACTATTTTTAATGATATTGCACTTTAAAGAAATGTATTTTTGATGTTTTGTTGCAGGAATGATGAATTAGGGTCATTGGAGTAAAAAGATGCAAAAAAGAGTGAATTTGGAGCGAAAAGGACAAAAATGTGGAGATTTGAACAAGGCCGCCGACGGCGCCCTCGACCCCGCCGACGGCGCCCTCGACCCCGCCGAAGACGAGTTTTTCCCAAGGCTACAGGAAAAGGTTCATCAGAATTCCGCCGACGGGGCCCTTGAGGCCGCCGACGGCGAGCTCGGCGGTTATGCCTACTCAAGCTTTGGATAAGGCCAAATTTTGAAGGGATGCTTAGGCAGCTCTTAGGAAAGCTCATCCACAACTTTAATAGACTATTTTGGCTGAAAATTAAGAGGGGGGGAGAATCTAGAGAGTGCAGGAAGTGCTACAGAGAGTTCCTAGAGGTTAGAAAGGATCCAATGTTGTGAGGAATTCTTCGAGAGATTGTAAGAGTTGAGGGAAAGTGACAGATTTCTTCCTCCTTGCTGCTTAGAAGAGTAATTATGTGAGTTGTAAAGAAAGGAAGAGATTCAGAGGAACTTTGAGGAGTGTTCTTGGGGAGAAATTGGAGATAAGTTATTTACTTGTTGTAGTTTGTATGACTTTGATTTTATATATGAATTTTCGAGTTATTGTGTTTTCCTCATGAGATCTGAGTAGTTTTCTCTGTCTTTCTCCTTTTCTTGAGATTTGTGGCCCATGAGATCTGAGTAATTTTCTCTGTCTTTCTCTTGTCTTGAGCTGTGAAATGGTGATTCCATGAGATCTGAGTAGTTTTCTCCGTCTTTCTCCTTGTCTCAAGATTTGTGAAATGGTGATTGTCTTTCTCCTTGTCTTGAGATTTGTGAAATAGTGACTTGTTGTAGTTTGTATGACTTTGATTTTATATATGAATTCCGAGTTTTGTTGTGTTTTCCCCTTTGTAGTTTGTATGACTTTGATTTTATATATGAATTCTGAGTTTTGTTGTGTTTTCCCCATGAGAGATAAGTTATTTACTTGATGTAGTTTGTATGACTTTGATTTTATATATGAATTTCGAGTTTTGTTGTGTTTTCCCCATGATTCTGAGTAGTTTTCTCTGTCTTTCTCCTTGTCCCGAGATTTGTGAAATGGTGATTTGAATTGGTGAAGCCATGAAAATGTTTCGAGTTTTGTTGTATTTTTCCCATGAGTTCTGAGTAGTTTTCTCTGTCTTTCTCCTTGTCTCGAGATTTGTGAAATGTTTTTAAATTGGTGAAGCCATGAAAATGTTTAAGAAATTGTGATGATCTTTTCACTTCGATCTTCCCATGAGATCTGAGTAGTTTTCTCTGTCTTTCTCCTTGTCTTGAGATTTGTGAAATAGTGACTTGTTGTAGTTTGTATGACTTTGATTTTATATATGAATTCCGAGTTTTGTTGTGTTTTCCCCAAGATCTGAGTAGTTTTCTCTGTCTTTCTCCTTGTCTCCTGTGAAATGGTGATTCCATGAGATCTGAGTAGTTTTCTCCGTCTTTCTCCTTGTCTCAAGATTTGTGAAATGGTGATTGTCTTTCTCCTTGTCTTGAGATTTGTGAAATAGTGACTTGTTGTAGTTTGTATGACTTTGATTTTATATATGAATTCCGAGTTTTGTTGTGTTTTCCCCTTTGTAGTTTGTATGACTTTGATTTTATATATGAATTCTGAGTTTTGTTGTGTTTTCCCCATGAGAGATAAGTTATTTACTTGATGTAGTTTGTATGACTTTGATTTTATATATGAATTTCGAGTTTTGTTGTGTTTTCCCCATGATTCTGAGTAGTTTTCTCTGTCTTTCTCCTTGTCCCGAGATTTGTGAAATGGTGATTTGAATTGGTGAAGCCATGAAAATGTTTCGAGATTTGTGAAATGGTGATTTTAATTGGTGACGAGTAGTTTTCTCTGTCTTTCTCCTTGTCTTGAGATTTGTGAAATGGTGATTTGAATTGGTTTAGAGATAAGTTATTTACTTGTTGTAGTTTGTACGACTTTGATTTTATATATGAATTCCGAGTTTTGTTGTGTTTTCCCCATGAGATCTGAGTTTGTAGTTTGTTTGACTTTGATTTTATATATGAATTTCGAGTTTTGTTGTGTTTTCCCCATGAGATCTGAGTAGAATTTGATTTTATATATGAATTCCGAGTTTTGTTGTGTTTTCCCCATGAGATCTGAGTAGTTTTATCTGTATTTCTCCTTGTCTCGAGATTTGTGAAATGGTGATTTGAATTGGAGAAGCAAGAAAATGTTTAAGAAATTGTGATGATCTTTTTACTTCGATCTTAATTTACTTTCAATCTGGCCAATTGATTTNGCAGTTCTAAACCACTCCTTATGTAATCGATATCTAGGACTCCATTAGTGCCCTATATTACTTGAGCGATATGTATACTTGAGTTGATAAGTGTGACTTTACAATTATTGAACATTTATTACGTCCATATTTATCTTATATTTTTAGCCTATAAAAAGTCGTTGTCAGATACCAACCTCGAAATAAGGAAATTAGAATTTAGGTATGGACCTCGAGATGAGAATTGAAATTTAGGTATCAATTCCAAAAAGAGAATCGAAATTTAGGTACCGACCTTAAAAGAAGGGAATCAGAATTTCGAGACAATCGTCAGGTAAACTGACTGTCCCAGCAAATACTCGATTTGAATTAAATATATCAAAGAAAGTATGGATTTCAATTTAAAATTTCAAGGAAATGAAATTATGCTTGAGGAAACCGAATTGAGTGGAAAACACAAGCACAGAAAAAGGGAATATAGCATCAAAGCTTATTCTGAAAGAAAGGATGGGAATAGGACGTCTATGCCTACACCAAAGGTGGAAATGGAAATCAGAATTTAGGTACTGTCCCCGAAAGTGGAAATGGGAATAAGACGTCTAAGCCTACCCCGAAGGTGATGATGGGAATATGACGCCTAAGCGTACCCCGAAAGTGGAGATGGGAATTGAAATTTAGATATCAATTTCGGAAAGAGAATTGGAATTTAGGTTCCGACCTCGAAAGGAGGGAATCAGAATTTAGGTACCGACCCTAAGATGAGAATTTAAATTTAGGTATCAATTCCAGAAAAAGAATAAAAATTTAGATACTGACCTCGACATAAGGGAATCAGAATTTAGGTACTGACCTCAAGATAGGAATTGAAATTTAGGTATCAATTCCAGGAAGAGAATCAAAATTTAGGTACTGACCTCAAAATGTAGGAATCACAATTTAGGTACTGACCCCAAGACGTGAATTGATATTTAGGTATCAATTCCAGAAAGAGAATTGGAATTTAGATACCAACCTCAAATGAAGGGAATCATAATTTAGGTTTTGACCCCGAGATGAGAATCAAAATTTAGGTATCAATTCCAGAAAGAGAATCAGAATTTTGGTACCGACCTCGAAAGGAGGGAATCAAAATTTAGGTAGTGGAGATGGGAATTGAAACTCAGGTATCAATTCCAGGAAGAGAATCAAAATTTTGGTACCAATTTCAAAATGAGGGAATCATAATTTAGGTACTGACCCCGAGATGAGAATTAAAATAAAGATATCAATTCTAGGAAGAGAATCAGAATTTAGGTGCCAACCTCGAAAGGAGGGAATCATAATTTAGGTACTGACCCCGAGATGGGAATTGAAATTTAGGTATCAATTTTAGGAAGAGAATCAAAATTTAGGTACCAATCTCGAAAGATGGGAATCAGAATTTAGGTACTGAACCTGATATGGGAATTGAAATTTGAGTATGAATCCCATAAAGAGAGTCAGAATTTAGGTACCAACCTCGAAAGGAGGGAATCAGAATTTAGGTATTGACCCCAAGAACAACATGAAAATAGTGAAGAGAGTTTGTGGTGTTAATTTCTTAGATATGTGACATGTGAAGGTTGATAATGGTGAGAAAAGTTTGTGAGACTTTGTGCAGAGTATGAAACTTCATGGGGATGTGAAGAAATTGGTGCAGACCAAGACAGTCACGCTGCACAAGCAAAGAGTAAGAAACCTCAAACTCGAGAGAAACAAACTCAGTAAATTTATCATTTTCTTTTCTTGTTGTTTTTATCAAATTTAATTATCAAAGTATGTTTTCAATACTTAATTTTTGTTGGTTGATTTTTTCAAAAGGATATTTTATTTAAATCTTGTTATCATCAATTTTTTTATTATATTGTTCTTTGTTCATTATAATTCAGAACCAACGTATGGTTTTAGGGCATTTTATCCATCACACAAAAGAGAAATTTGACAAATATGTTGAAATCTGAAAGAAATTTTTTTAATTTGCTTCAAACAGGTGTTATAAACTGAATGCACGCTGAAAGCATCAAAAGAGACATTCATGCTAAATACATTTGAAACATCATGTGTTGAGTACAAATCATATATGCTGCTCTGACACAGTATAAAAGTTGACAAAAACTATCTGTCAGTCCTCTGTGGGACGATCTCCTGATCAAGCTGACCTACTAAGCGACGCTCCAGGAAAAGAATTTCTCTTTGCTTGTACTTAGAGGTACAACCATCTCATAGCTCGTATGGCTGTAGCTCCTCCAATTCTGGATCCGATCGGAATCCATACGACATCTTGTTGTAGTCCATCCTTTTGAGTGCAATGGAAACTCTCCGTCGTGGCACTCCAGGAATGCAGTGCTTTGCTAGATCGGCTCCGTTTCCCTTTCAAATTAGTATCGAACCCACCGGCAGCGGAATTGCAATTGATCCTCTGAACTCACCGGATCTAACGATGTCGGTTTCTTTTTTAAACAAAATGTCACTTTTACTCATGAACGAGATCATGCAGAAAGGTCTGACAAAATCATGTTGATCTATATGTGGGGGAATACAGTCTCCCTCTTCATAAATATTGATGATGCAACTGTCTGGAAAGTAGTCCACTGGCAGCACGCTTCATGTGACCATCCTTTTTATCATCCACTTTATTGTGGGAGGAAATAGATCCACCTCATCGTGACTTAAGATCCCCGGGGGGTTACCCTACCAATACTTCGTAAAACTGTAGCAACAACCACAGTGAATGGCTATCCGACCTTTTCCATGCATTCACTTTCGTGGCTCTGAATAGATTCATTCCATCAGGAGACCGGCTCGACATCTGTCTCTCATGTCAAAAACACAGTCTAGAATGCTTCTTTCTTTACTTTCAGAAAAGACACTGGTGTACAGTTCCAGGCCTTCCAATATATTGAAAAATTTTCCCTAAACTTCTTCGTAGAATTCAAACTCTCTCTTCTTTCTTTGCTCATTTTATCATATTCTGCCATGGTAATCATCTGCAACTGTCGGGGTTGCTCTCTCATTTCAATATGCGCTGGAATCCATGTTTGGCTATCTTTGTATCCAATGGGATGTATGATTCTCCAATTGAGTGGCCGGTAGTGTGAAATCCACTGTCGTTAGATGCATACTCCTCCAAAGTGTTGTAATGCTCCAAGTGGAGGACGTTACGTTCTAGGCATCCCACAAAAGTTCCTATTGTCTGGTATCTGTCTGGTGATCTCAATGTTGCACGTCGGGCAACCCGCAAAAAGCTCATCTGTAACTGCCGGTAACGTCGGCTCTGTAGCAGACTCAGACTCGTCCTCTATGGCAGACAAACTGTATGAAGTCTCTCTCATGTAAGGGTCGTAGATTTCCCCTTCGAAAATTGGGGTAAGTTTTCTGCCTCTTTTAGGCGTCTTCTTTCTTCACGTAGGAAAGCTCTCTGTTTTCACGTATGGGTATGACACCTAGGCGCTAGTTCACTTTATGCTCCTTTGCTCCATTTGATCCCATTTTGCTCCGTGTTTTATCATTTTTCTCCAAAACTCTATCTCCTGTATATGCAATAAAAAACAAACAAAATCCAATCTATTAAAGTGCAATATTATTAAAAACGAGCATTTATATATATATATATATATATATATATATATATATATATATATATATATATATATATATATATNCGAAGCACTTATATATGTCTACAATCATATAGCTTAAGAAAATTTTGTATATATGAGAGCTATCATATATAAATGTTTTGTTATGATAAAAGAAACCCAATAGAAGGTCTTCTTTATAGAAGTAAATGGCAAGTGCCTCTTTTGACAAACCTACATCTTTCCTCTTCTCTTTTATGAATATGCTCGAAAATTATAACAAAGTTTTCACCGAAGTGTGTGTGTGTGTGTGCATATATATCTTTTTTCAAAGGAATGGCCAAAGCCTATAATACGAGCCCTGACCACCCTTAATGCGCCTAATAATTCAAGTACCACACCTTACACTCGGGGGGATTTGAATCCCATCCAGAGGGGACTTATAAAAGATGCCATCACATTCTCAGAAAAAAAACAAATCCATATACTGCTTACCTATGTGAAGAAAAAACTCATTAAATTGCATAAAAATTTATACAAAAGAAATATAAAAATTGTGTGAAAAGCTAAACGTCCAACTCTTTTTGCACTCTGAGTTCCATAATACAATGCAATGGTTTAAGCCCATTTGGCTAAAAGGGACATGAAACCAGCTCCTACTAGCAAAGAAATATTTATTTTAATTTGAAAGCATACATTGTTCTGAACCTTAGGGTTCATGAAATCTGCAGCAAGAAGATCAACAAGAGCCATGTAAATCAAAATCCCAGCAGCTCCGGAATTCAGAATGCCTTCAACGATGAGAGCGGTTGGACTATTNTATATATATATATATATATAAGTAGCACATTTTTAGGCATGCCATTCTCCAAGTCAAGCCCCACTCATGGAAAGAGTGGAGCTCAATTTATAGATTTTGAGAGTAGCATCCTCTATACAATATTGCATAAAAACTGAACCACTCCATTAGACGACCCAAAGTGAACCACATGATCAGATGTAACCTTTTAATTATTTAAATTTCTTGACAATGTCAGAGCAAAGATATTTTATGGTCATTGGATTCCTCTCATGGACACACTCTATTTGACTATAAAATTTTCATATTTGGAGTTTTTGGACCTTAGAAATATGTATCAAAATTTCTCTTAATGCTTTAAATGCATGATCTGAGCTCACTTGGATTCAAATCGAATTATTTTTATATGTCATTTGATTTGTCTCACCGATACACATGGGCATTGCCAAATTTGATCATTCAAGCTCTCAGTTCTAATGTGTTGAGATTTGTGGTTGATTAAAATAATTCTTTTGGGATTTATCAAATTGAAACCAAATGTGTTTTTGATTTTTAAATTGGTTAGCTTAATAATTTAGATTATATTCACAAATAGAATTTCATACCTATCAACCTATGTTGCTTTATAAAAGATGAAGAAATCATTAGTTACATGACATTACTTTATCTCTTTAGTCTATCAAAGTGTAGAGGGATAGGTTGAAAAAGTGGTTAGTGGATTGACTAGACGTTTGCAATCATTTGGGCTAATATTACACAAAAACTATCTTTTGGGTGCCAACAACAATCATTGAGGAGCCAAATGTGACAATTGAAAATTAATCCAGGCTTTATTAAAGTAAAATCAATATTTTTCATTAGGCATAAGGATCAACAATTTTGTTTTAAGTAGGAAGAGACATTCTTTTCAATATCTCTGATGAGCATTGTTGGGGTAAGGATTATATTCAAATTAAGAGGGGGATAAAATAATATTAACTAGATAAAAAAAGAAGAAATGTTCATATTTTAATTTGTATTTGAGTTAGTAAAAATTTAGGTGGATCATAGTAAACCTAAGTAAACAATCTTGTGTTATTCTCTATGTTTTCTCATTGTATTTTTATTTTTCTCATTTTAGTGACCTTGATTGTTCTCGTGTGCACATTCTTCCCCAACTATTTGTAAAACATATTTTTTGAACTCCAGAAAGTAGCTAAATATTACCTATTAATAATATTCATTGAAGCACATATGTCTACAATCATATAGTTTAAGAAAATTTTGTATATATGAGAGCTATCATATATGAATGGGTTGTTATGATAAAAGAAACCCAATAGAATGTTTTCTTTATAGAAGTAAATGGCAAGTACCTCTTTTGACAAACCTATATCTTTCCTCTTCTCTGTTATGAATATGCTAAAAAATTATAACAAAACTTTCACCGAAGTGTGTGTGTGTGTGTGCATATATATATTTTTTCAAAGGGATAGTTAGAGCCTATAATACGAGCCCTGACCACCCTTAATGCGCCTAATAATTCAAGTACCATACCTTACACTCCGGGGGGATTTGAACCCCATGCCAGAGGGGACTTACAACTAACAAGCAGAAGCCCGACCAACTGATCTGAGCAGCGCCGTATATATATATATATATATA
>JXCR01147164.1:364461-382443 GCA_002079205.1 Phalaenopsis hybrid cultivar
TTGACAAGGAGAAGGATGCTTTCTTATATATTGAACTTCACATTAGAAACTTTATTAGTAGAATTAGTTAATTAAGAGTTTATTAAAATTACATTTTTATTTCAATTGCCTATTAGTGACAAATATGCAATTTGAACTATATTATTGTGATTAAGTATTGATTTTTTAAATCTTAGTTTGTAGCCTCTAATATTTCTCCCTGTGGGATCGATATCCAGGACTTCAATAGAGCCCTGTATTACTTAAGCGATATGTATACTTGCGTTGATAAGTGTAACTTTGCAATTATTGAATATTTTATACACATCTTTATCAAATCTATAATCGTTATCAAGTTTTTGGCACATTTGCCGGGGATTTAAATCTTCTAGCAGCAGTATCAAATTATTATATTTTTAAGCATATATAAAGTCACTGTCAAGTTTTAGGCGTCGTTGTCGGGGCGTAAAAATTAGATTTTAAAAAAAATAAAAAAATCATAATTAGAGTAACGAACAAATTAGGATTATTAGAAAACTTTTACTTGAATTGCAACTTATTTTCATATTTAGTTAACTATTTTTATGTGTACTGATTTCAATTGTATGATTAAATTTGGACCTGAAAATCTTATACCCTACGATTCGGAATTAGAACGCATTGTTAGGAGAATTAGAAAACTAAGAAAAAAAACCTACAAATCCTGACATAATGGAAAATAATGTGAACAATCAAGGAATTGAAAATGAACATCTACCTAGACCTCTACAAGATTATGCAAATCCTACAATAAATGAAATTCACTTATCTATCCAAAATCCTGATTTAGCTGCTAATTTATTTGAGCTCAAAGGTGATATTATNGTTTGCATATGAAAAAAAAGACTAGTTGGTCTTCGATTACTTTTTTAGAGTCATTACCATTTCCAATCAACTAAAAAAAATGGTGAGAAGTTAGAAGATGTGGCTATCATGGAAAAGATTCTTCGATCGTTAGATTAAAAAATTGATAGTATCACAACCGTTATAAAAAAAGGCCAAGGATTTACAAGCTATGACAATAGAGCAACTTCTGGTTTCCTTGCAAGCCCATGAAGAAAAGAAGAAGAAGAATGAAGAGATTGTCGAACAACTTCTCAAGATGAATCTCCAACCAACTCAAAGCTTCAACAATATTAGAAGCCAACATGGAAGAGTTGTGGACAAGGACGAGGTCACGCTAGCAAGCAAGGATGGGGTACCAAAAATAACTATGAGAAAGTAGAAAAACCTATAAGAGGACGTGGTCGAGGCCGGTCATACTCATGGTATGATAAATCTCAAATTAAGTGTTATAATTGTAACAAGTTCGGGCATTATGCAAAAGAATATCGAGCACCTAAAAACAATGTTAATGAAAGAGTCACTTACATAGAAGAAAAGAGAGAAGAAGATGACACTCTACTACTAGCATACAAGGACAATGAAAGTAGTGAGGATAGTACATGGTACCTGGACACCGGTGCAAGCAACCATATGTGTGGGAGCGCAAGCATGTTGTAGAGCTTGACGAATCAGTAAGCGACAATGTGTCTTTTGGAGATGAGTCCAAGATAGAGGTGAAGGGAAAAGGTAACATTCTCATCCGCAAGATTAATGGGAAGCATCATTTTTACTTTGTGCCAAATATGAAGAGCAACATCTTGAGTTTAGGGCAAAACTTGGAGAAAGGATATGATATTCAATTGAAAGAAAATACTCTGTTCTTAAAATACAATTTTGGTAACTTGATTGTTAAGGGGTAAATGCTTAAAAATGGAATGTTCTTGTTCAACATTCAAAACGATATTGCCAAATGTCTCAATATCTATTATAAAGATGCTTCTTGGCTCTAGCATCTTCGATTTGAGCATCTCAACTTCGGAGGACTCCAATTACTTTCAAATAAAGAGATGGTGAGAGGATTACCTTGCATCAACCACTCTGATCAATTATGTGAAGGATGTTTACTCGAAAAACACTTCAGGAAAGTTTTCCAAGGGAGACAAGTTCAAGATCTCAAAAGCCTCTTGAGCTCATACATATAAATGTCTGCGATCCAATAAAGAAAAGCTCACTCGGTAAGAACAACTATTTTCTTCTCTTCATAGATGATTTTTCACGAAAAACATGGTTGAATTTCTTAAAACAAAAGTCAGAGGTTTTTGGAATATTCAAGAAGTTTCAGGAAAATGTAGAGAAAGAGAGTGTTCTCAAGATCAAAGCTATGCAATCTGATCGAGGAGGAGAATTCACTTCAAAAGAATTTCAAGAATTTTGTGGAGCCAACAAAATACGTCGACTTCTAACTATTTCAAGATCCCCCCAACAAAATGAAGTAGTGAAAAGGAAGAATAGAACCATCCTTAATATGAGAAGGAAAATGTTAAAAAGCAAGAGTTTGCCAAAGGAGTTTTAGGCTGAAGCGGTTGCATGTGCTGTTTATTTGGCTAACCGATCACCAAGAAGAAGTGTATTGGGAAAAATACTACAAGAAGCATGGAGTGCAAGGAAGCCCGACATCTCTCATCTACAAGTTTTTAGATGCATAACTCATGTATACATACCCGAAGAGAAAAGAAGTAAACTGGATGATAAGAGCAAAAAGTTCATTTTATCAGTTAGACACCAACTAGAAAGGCTACAAGCTATACAATCCAAATACATGAAAGACAATCATCAACAGAGATGCCACATTCGATGAAGCAGGAGAGTGGAACTGGGGACTACATGATGAGGACTAGAACTTTTTCTATTTTTTTTAAAAAGAAGATGCAGAGCAGCCAAAGATCGAGCAAGCAAGAGAAGAGCCTACTACTTCACAAACAACATTGACTATAAGTACTCAAAGTGAATCATGTCAACTTCAAGAGAAAATTCAAGTGAAAGAGTACCACACTTCAAAAGGTTACAATATCTTTATGAGGTAACTAAGAACCAAGATAATCTTACGCTTTTTTGTCTCTTTGTCGACTCTGAGCCATGGATTTCCTAGAGGCCATACAAAGCAAGAAGTGAAAAGATGCAATGGATGAAGAAATCAAGGCAATTGAGAAGAACGCCACATGAGAGCTAGCTTCTCTTTCTAAAGGGAATAAGGAAATTGATGTGAAGTGGGTGCACAAAGCAAAGAAGAATTCCAAAAGAGAAATTGAAAGATGCAAGACAGGATTGGAGGCAAAAGGCTACAGTCAAAGAGCAGGCATCAACTATGATGAGGTATTTACCTCTATTGCTCGATTAGAAACTACTAGACTAATCATCTCTTTGGCAGCTCAAAAGAAGTGGAGAATACATCAAATGGATGTAAAATCTACCTTCTTGAATGAAATACTTGAAGAAAAAGTCTATATTCATCAGCTGATGCGAGGTTAACTAGCACTAATAGTAAACATGCAGTTCAATCCCAATAAAAATAAAGTAAGTATAAATAATTTTGTCTTTTAAAATCTCTAAGTTACCAAACTCGTAAAAATAATACAAGTATATGTATCACTCAAGTAATAAAGGGCTCTAATGGAGTCTTAAGTATCGATCTCGCAAAGAGTTGGAAATTCTTATGGTTATAACGTCAAACACAATATTCAAACTATAAAACTTAAATGAGAAAAACAAATCTAAAGTAAATTTAATGTGGATTAAATGAAATGCAGTTTAAAGAACTAAGTTAACTAAACAAATTGCTAAACTTTAAAAGTGGACTTATAAAGACTAAAAAAAGTTTTGAAATAAACAGTTCATATTTAAGAAAGCATCATTCCCTTTACAATGAGTTTATGGAATGTGAAGAAATTAAAATCATTTAAAAAACATATAAAATTGTATTGTGCCAAATAGAAGCAATCATATTGTTTACCCTCTGAGAGTACATAAATAACATTTACTAATATAGAGTTTGGTCCCTATATCCGTGGTTAGGTTGAGTGGATACTGGCTGTCACTCCAAAGCTCTCACTTCTCCCTCGCCTGGGGCTAACAATCTCACTTTAGTTTGCTTGCCAAATTAGAGATTTTAATCTATAACCTTAAAATCTCTAATTCTGTGCCCATCAAGGTATATTTCTTTATTTATTTACACGCAACCCCATGGATTACATTCTCACTAATGAAATTGAACGTGACTCTTAGCTTGTTGTAGAAAATATAGCCATTTTGAATCGTATGTTTCTCAACAAGTTTTAACCTTTTAATTGGTCAGATCAAAAAGTAAATGAAGATCAGAGTTCTAATCATCACAATTTATTGACATTTAAAACTTTACAAAATAAATTTAATTCTTTACAAAACCATATCTCATTATGGAGAAAGATAAAGAAAACTACTCAGAATTCATGAGAATGATACGACAAAACACGGATTTCATATATAAAAACAAGTTTTAAATAAATAAAAGAACACAACTTATCTCACTCCTTTTCAAGAAAATCTCTAGAAGTTCCCTTTAAGCACTGTCAGCACTAAAAATTTGAGGAGTTGCCCGTTGGAAGTTGTCGGCCGCCGGAATCGGAATCTTGTCGCCGGCTTTGGAAAGGCATTTCAATTTACATTTATATATATAGTTTTTAGAAAAATATGAAATCAACTGATCCCATATCTTTCATAGTTCAAATGAAAGAGCACTACATCTCAAGTTATCTATCTATCCGAAAAGATAAACACCAGACTTGAGGGTGAGACTCGATCAAATAAACTAAAAAATATATGACATATGTTTGTTCTGCAAAACCATTTTATTATAAGCTGACAAGTTTCCTTATTTGATATAAGAAAATAAATAGGGTTTATAATAAGCTGGGTTTTTAAAAGTTTCCTATAAAGGCAAGCCCTTATAATTAATTACATCTTAGATAACTGAAGTTACCTAAGAAAATTCTCGATAAAAATCAGGGAATATTGTGTTCAAAGAGATCAAAGGAATAGGACTTTTCAATGAGATCGGACAAAGATGTGTGAAAGGGGAATGACTCAAATTGGGATCATTTATTTTAGAATCTAAAGGAAGAAGAATTAGGGGATGTCACAGATCCTGAGGAGAACCTCGGTGACTTCTTAAGCTATTCTATAGTTTGGTTTCAATTTAGAGGAGAAATATTTAAATGTTTCATCCTACCAATTTTATTAATTAGGAATTAGATTTGTGTGAAACGTTCACACAAATAGCTTGGAAGATATGAGGATTTAGGTCGTGACGGACGACAGCCTCGAAATCCTAAAATAGTTTAGGGCTTAAATTGCTTAGCAGGGCTATACAAAGGCCTAAAGATAAGGTTAAGGATTTATATCACACTAAGTGGACAACCTCAAAATTATATGGCTTGTTGTTTAATTCTAAAAAAAAGGTTTAGTTGATGTAGACATGTTTTGCTGTTGAGGATAGTCGTGCTGCCCACAATGCTACCTCCAAGCTCCTCATCGTAACAAGTTTAAGTTTTCTAATGTGTCAAGTCATGATGTCAAATCAAATTTTTCCTAAGGTCATGGTTATTTAAATATTATAGGGAATGTTAAAGTTGATTAGAGTCACACCGGTTAGGATTCTACGGTTCCCTCATTTGGGCACCACTATTTTCTTTCGGACTCACTCAGTCCAAATGAATTTACTAAACTAAACTTAATGAGTTCCATACTTTCATTTAGACCGTGGGAAATCTCGTTAGCAACCATAGGTTACCTCCTCCGAGGGATTCTTGATTTTCTGTTAGAGACGTTTTAATTTAGTTGCAATTTTTATTTTGTTTTATTTGTGATTAGATTTTGAGTTGTCCTATATTTTCACTATTGTGGAGGTGAATTTTATCTTGTTTAATTTTTTTTTTAGTTTTTGTTTACATACAAGGTGACTTTAAGCATGCAAACATGAAACAAGAGGTACGAAAAAGAAAATGTAATAATTTAAAAGCATACTTGTCGATTCTTCTCGCTCCTCTACCTGAAAAGTTAGCTTTGGCAATATGTATATAATTTTTTCAAGAATTCAAATTGCAGGAGTAGATGAAGGTGTAGCTACCAAACCCTAAGTTATGAATTTATTGAGTCTTAGAAGATCTTAGTGGATGATTTTAGAATAAAATATAACAAGTTCTATTTGCCCTTCAAAATATTAAATAAATTTCAAAGTGCTCTAAGCATGATCTAGAACCACTTTGAAGATTTCTTGAAATATTTCGACTTCATTTTGAACTTATCGTATTGTTTTATTAATCATCTGAGGTTAAGCTAAGGTTATCCAATTTCTCAAGGAAACTTGCTGTTTTATTTATCGCAAGGCTAGGACACTCTATTAATCAATTGATGTCCATTTAAGAGTTATGTGGGTGGGTGCCCCTAAGGAAAATTTTAATTAAGTAAAGTTTTTTGTTCCTAAAGTTAAAATCAGGCTTTTAGTGTAAAGAGGTGTTAATCATCAATCATGTTATCTTCTAAATCCAATCAAATGAGTTTAAATGTCAAGCCTAGGTCACTATCAAGCCCTAAACAATCACAATAGGGGAAATGATAACATAGCAAAATTTTGATTTAAATGACATGCATTTTTATTGAAAGATCACATTGTCATCAATTATGGGCTTAAAATTAATGAAATATTATTTTCCTAACTCGAACTCATCACTTTAGAATCGTTTAATTTTGATTGACTTCCAAGTTATGATAATTAAGGAAATTATAATTTTGCTCTTAAGGTGGCAAGTGAGTTCCTACCTTTGAATCTCATTGTATTTCAATCATCCAAACATGTTCATTAGGATCAAAATTACCCATTTTCCCTTCAATTAATCCTAAATTTAATTAAGGCACCAAAACCTAAAGTTACCCTTCTGCCTTTGGGGTTCTTCACCTCATAACTCATAAATTAAAATTCAAATAACTTTGAGAATTTAGAATGTCCTATCCATGGTTCAATTAAGTTATCAGAGGAGAAAATATGGGTTTTTCAAAATTTTAATTTAATTTAAATAATTATTTAAATTTAAAAGGTAGCATTTTCAAAGTTGATTTTCTTAACTATCCAAAATAAAGTTTTTATTCATGAGAAAATTATTAGAGGTCTCCTTAGGTCAAAGAAACACTTGGACAAAATTTCATGATTTTTTGAATTAAATATCTATCATTATGATTTAGTTATGAATCAATTTTAATAATTTAATTAAATATAAAATGAAGTTTTAATTACAAAAAAATATTTTTTATATTTTTACTAAACCTTTCTGAGTTTAGAGAACTCAAAGAAACAAAATTTGTATTTTTATGATTTTTTTAAATTTATTTATTATAGTTATTTTAATGGGAAAATAAGTAAAATTCATTTTTAAGCTTTTATTTTTGAAAAAAAATATTTTTAACTTAGAAAAATTAGGAAAAATATCCTAATGAGTTCTAAGTGATCAGGGAACAATTAAATGTATTTTGAAATATTTTTTTATTTTTTTGTATTTTTTGACATTTTAAATTATTTTTAATTATTTTTAATTTGAAATATAACTCAAAAATAAAGTATTTTATCAAAAATAAATTTTATTTTTCCTAAGTTCTCCTGATCATAAGGAACTCAAAAAACCACTTTTCACAATTTTTCCATGTGCAATTAATTTAATATAATTATTTTTGTACAAAAATACAAAGTTTCTTAGAAAATCAACTTTAGTGCTCAAACTTAATCAAATAATTTTTAAATTTTTACAGTGGATAACATGATTTTTATACACATTTTGGAATTCATTTTGTTAGTTTTTAATTAGTATTTAATTTACACAAATTACTACAAGATATATACACTTAAGCAAATATAGAAATTTACAAAATTATTCAAGCAATCATGATATTTTTCCTAAGCTTCTCTGACCATAGGAAACCTACTAAAATTATTTTTATAATTATTCAAGCAATCATGATATTTTAATTTATTTAATTAAAATAAGCCAAAATAGTCATCTTAGCTTGAAAATTAGGGTTAGAGACATAAAGATGTCCTTTGACCTTGGAAAAATCAGAGGACATAGCCTCTATCATAAGGAATGAATCCTAAAAATTTCAAGTCATAGTGAGCAATGCTTGATCATAATGAATTAAAATACTCCAGAGAGTATTTAATTCACTAAAAAATCAGAGATTCATCAAATAAATTTTTATTTTTAGTCCACATTATTATCCTCTATTCATTGAGCAAGAGAGTATTTTTATTTATTTTTTATTATTTTTCTAGAGAAAGATATAGATTTTTAATGTTATGTTATTTAAATAAATAAAATAAATCCAAAATTTTCTATTTAGACGCTCAGCGCTAACTGGATCATAGACACCTTAAAAAGACCATGTGGCGCTCCACCGTTCGACATCGCCGATCGCCTCAGCTGCTACACGACCGACCTTTTTGCTCCAAGGGTTCATCCGGCTTGATCACCTCCGTCCATCCAATACACGCGTGATCAGATGTCATTCGTTCATCATCCCCAAGCGACCTAACCTAAGAACCGTTCACATCAAAACCTTAAGATCTTTATCTAGACTCAACCAAATCACATGGGGTTTGTTCCTAAACCTTCATCTACTCGAGACGGGCATATCTACACGGCTTATATGGTATGAAATACATAAATTACGTATGGAGAATCAATTTAAAATTGGTTTAGGGTTGAAGTTCAATACCTTTGTTTGAGAGGGGAGGCCTCAATCAGATGGTTATGATAGCTTTGGTTGGGTCCAATGAACCTCCAGATGAAGTACTAGGCCCTAGTGAATTGTCTAAGTATGATTTCGATCAAGCTCAATTTTAGGTGTTGTTCTAGAGCTATGTTAGAGGCTCCTTTGATGGGGCTTTTGTGGGGAATCAACTTCTCTCACTTAGGGGATGGTGTGTGCACAATTAATTGAAGTTTGGTTCACTATGTAGTTGTGGAGAAATCTGTCCTGGTTTTGGGGCAAATTTCAGTGAATAAATTGGCTCTGTAGAGTGGCTATGGGTGGCTCAGAGCAGGGGGTTACACTTAGGAAGGTTTGAAGAAGCTCTGGTGAGATTTTGACAGAGTTTCCCCAAGGTTTCAAGCTCTCTCCTCTTTGGCCGTGGAGGGGTCAATTTAAAGCCATGGCTGCCTGGTGGAGTTCAGGGTTGGGAGTTTGGTGCTAAAGCATGCTATGGTGGAGGGAAGAAAGGCTCAAACATCCAATTGGAGTGAGCCAAGTTAGGGAGGTTTAATTTTGAGATTTGGCCATTTGGGGCTCCCTTAGGATGGCTATTTCCAGTGGCTGAGGTGGTGGCTACCCAGGGTTCAGTCACTTCTTGGCTCAGGGAGGTCAGGGGGTGGGTAATGATGGTTAGCCTCTAATGGTATGGCATGATGGAGAAGATATTTGAAGTTTAGGCCAAAAATGTGCAAAATCGCTTAAATCAAGGGTCGATTGGTCCATAACTCATCTATGGTGGGCTAGGTGGGTCTAGCCTGGTCACTAAGATCCATTTGGTAGTTGTGGTGTCATTACTTTTGTCACTTAGGCATGTCTTAGTCAATTTTGGTGCATGGGTTCAATTTGTGTTAAATTGGCTTGAAGTTGGGTTTGGGTTAGGCTAGCCATAAAATTGGACTCAATTTATTAAGCAATTTAGTGTGAACAATTGTCATAAAGAGTTTAGAAAAGATTTGGAGTGATTTTGAGTTGATTTGGTGGGTCAATTTGAAGGAGTTTTGGGCATTTGGTCAATTTGGGAATGTTTGGTTAGACTTGGGCATAGGTTAGGAAAAAGCTGGGTTAAGTCCAAATTGATGGTTCAAAATGTTCTAGAGGGATGTGATGAAGTGTTTTCAACATTAATTGGGAGCCAACTTTGGGGTTAGGGCATATAATTTTGTGGAATTTGGGCACATGGCTAAATTGGGACAAATTGGGGGATTTTAGATTTGGTTTGAAATTGAAGCTTGAACAAATCCAATTGAGGTTAATTTGGTGTGTGGAGTTGTTTCAAATAGTTTATGATGCAAAATTTGGGCAATTGGAAGGATTTGGGGGTTCAATTAAGTGGGATTTTAGTTTAAGCCAAATTGGGGCTTTTTGATTTGGGTTGAAATTGGACTCAAATGTGGGTCAGTTAGACTTGGATTTGGTTTTTATTGAGTTTGATCATGATGAATTTGAATTTAAAATTGAAATTGGAGAAGATTGAGATCAAATTGGTGGACATTTGGGGTGAATTGGGGTAGTTGGGCCTTTAAAGGCAATTTGGGGCTTTTGGTCAAAGTTGGTCAAATTGGTCAACTTCGGTTCAATTGATTTCGAGGGTTTTAGGAAAGTTTGAGCCACCAAGAGTATTTTTGTAATTTTGGCAAATTTGGGGGTATTTTGGCAATTTTGGGAAGTTTTGGGCAATTTGAGTAGTTTCAAAAGGTTTGAGGTGATTTTTAGAAAAAAATTAGTAGTTTCCATATTTTTGGGAATTTTAGTCAAATTTATTGTTTGGGGGTGTTTTGGGTAAATTGGGTAAATTTGGGGGCAAAAGGCTAAGTTTGGTATTTTGGTGAAAGTGAGGTGTCAACCACCCTATTTAAGCTATGGACCAATGGAATCCTCTACTTTGGGTCCTCCATGTACTGGTATGGGCTAGACCTTAGCCTAGGGCTAGTGGGTCTAGGGGACCATCTACATGAGTCTCCCAAAAGATCAAAGTATCAAGGTCAACAAGTGAATGAACTAGCTCCAGAACAACACCCAGGGTCAACCTAAGGCCAAACAGTCCTATGGAGATGCCTCTTGAGCTCCCCCATATTGACCCTGCCTACTAAGTGCTAGAGGTTAGGACCAATATGTAGAACTTCAAGTTGAGCAAAAAAGAGTTTAGAATTTCTAATGGTGTGGGTTCCTTTTCTAGTCATCTAGGAATAGTCAATAGAAAAGTCCTATGGTTAGAACCTAGACTAATAAAGAGGAGAAAGCTAGACCTCAAATAAAAGTGAGGTCAACAGATGAACCCCAAATAGGTGTGGTGTGTCGGACAAGCACACCGTACGTATTGGCGTTGATCGACGAGATCAACAAAACCAACGCAGACTTCTAAGTTGACAGACCTAAAATGAAGTGTAGAATTGAGTGACAGTTGTTTCCGCTGGGGAGTAACAGATACTCTCATTGGGGAAAAGGAGATTTTGGGGATAATCGTCAGGTAAAATGACAGTCCCAGCAAAGGCTCGATTCGAATTAAATATATCAGAGAAAGTTTGGACTTCAATTTAAAATTTTAAGGAAATGAAATTATGCTTGAGGAAACTGGATTGAGTGGAAAACACAAGCACAGAAAAAGGGAATAGGGCATCAAAGCCTATTCCAGAAGAAAGTATGGGAATAAGACGTCTAAGTCTACAACAAAGGTGGAAATGGGAATCATAATTTGGGTATTGACCCCAAAAGTGGAAATGGGAATAAGACGTCTAAGCCTACCCCGAAGGTGATGATGGGAATATGATGCCTAAGCCTACCCCAAAAGTGGAGATGGAAATTGAAATTTAGGTATCAATTCTGAAAAGAGAATTGGAATTTAGGCTCCGACCTTGAAAGGAGGGAATCAAAATTTAGGTACCGACCCTGAGATGAGAATTAAAATTTAAGTATCAATCCCAGGAAGAGAATTAAAATTTAGGTAACAAACTCGAAAGAAGGGAATCAAAATTTAGGTACTGACCTCAAGATAGGAATTAAAATTTAGGTATCAATCCCAGAAAGAGAATCAGAATTTAGGTATCAATCTCAAAAGAAGGGAATTAGAATTTAGATACTGACCCCGAGATGAGAATTGAAATGTAGGTATCAATCCCAAGAGGAGAATCAGAATTTAGGTACCAACCTCAAAAGGAGAGAATCATATTTTAAATACTGACCCCGAGATGGGAATTGAAATTTAGGTATCAATTCCAGAAAGAGAATCTAAATTTAGATACCAACCTTGAAAGAAGGGAATCAGAATTTAGGTACTGACCCCGACATGAGAATTGAAATTTAGGTATAAATTTCAGAAAGAGAATTAGAATTTAGATACCAACCTCGAAAGAAAAAATCAGAATTTAGGTATTGACCCCAAGATGAGAATTGAAATCTAGGTATCAATTCCTGAAAGAGAATCAAAATTTAGGTACCGACCTCAAGGTAAGAGAATCAACATTTAGGTACTGACCCCGAGATGAGAATTGAAATTTAGGTATCAATTTCAGAAAGAGTATCAGAATTTAGTTACCGACCTCAAAATAAGGGAATCAAAATTTAGGTACTGACCTCGAGATAGAAATTGAAATTTAGGTATCAATTCCAGGAAGAGAATCGAAATTAAGGTACTGACCTCGAAAGGAAGGAATCAGAATTTAAGTACTGACCCTAAGATGTGAATTGAAATTTAGGTATCAATTCCAGAAAGAGAATTGGAATTTAGATACCAACCTTAAATGAAGGGAATCATAATTTAGGTACTGACCTCGAGATGGGAATTGAAATTTAGGTATCAATTCAAGAAAGAGAATCAAAATTTTGGTACCGATCTCGAAAGGAGGTAATCAAAATTTAGGTACTGATCTCGAGATGGGAATTGAAACTCATGTATCAATTCCAGGAAGAGAATCAAAATTTTGGTACCAATCTCAAAAGGAGGGAATCATAATTTAGGTACTGACCCCGGAATGAGAATTAAAATTTAGGTATCAATTCTAGGAAGAGAATCAGAATTTAGGTGTTGACCACAAAAGAAGGGAATCATAATTTAGATACAGACCCCGAGATGAGAATTAAAATTTAGGTATCAATTCAGGAAGAGAATCAGAATTTAGGTACCAACCTCGAAAGGTGGGAATCAAAATTTAGGTACTGAACCGGAGATGAGAATCAAAATTTAGGTATGAATCCCATAAAGAGAGTCAGACTTTAGTTACCGACCTCGAAAAGAGGGAATCAGAATTTAGGTATTGACCCCGAGAACAACATGAAAATAGTGTAGAGAGTTTGTGGTGTTAATTTCTTAGATATGTGACATGTGAAGATTGATAATGGTGAGGAAAGTTTGTAAGACTTTGTGCAGAGTATGAAACTTCACAGGGATGTGAAGAAATTGGTGTAGACCAAGACAGTCATGTTGCGCAAGCAAAGAGTAAGAAACCTCAAACTCGAGAGAAACAAACTCAGTAACTTTATCATTTTCTTTTCTTGTTGTTTTTATCAAATTTAATTATAAAAGTATGTTTTCAAAACTTAATTTTTGTTGGATGATTTTTTCAAAAGGATATTTTATTTAAATCTTGTTATCATCAATTTTTTTTATTATTTTGTTCTTTGATCATTACAATTAAGAACCACGTATGGTTTTGGGGCTTTTTATCCATCGTACAAAAGGGCAATTTGACAAATATGTTGAAATCTGAAAGAAATTTCATTAATTTGCTTCAAACAGGTGTTACAAACTGAATGCATGCTGAAAGCATTAAAAGAGACAATCATGCTGAATACATTTGAAACATCATGTGTTGAGTACAAATCATACATGCTGCTCTGACACAGCATAAAAGGTGACAAAAACTATCTGTCGGTCCTCTGCGGGACGATCTCCTGATCAAGCTGACCTACTAAGCGACGCTCCAGGAAAATAATTTCACTTTGTGTGTACTTAGAGGTAAAACCATCTCATAGCTTGTATGGCTGTAGCTCCTGCAATTCTGGACCCGGTCGGAATACATACGACATCTTGTTGTAGTCTATCCTTCTGAGTGTAATGGAAATTCTCCGTGGTGGCACTCCAGGAATGCAGTGCTTTGCTAGATCCGCTCCATTTCCCTTTAAAATTAGTATCGAGCCCACCGGTAGCGGAATTGCAACTAATCCTCTTAACTCACCGGGTCTGACGACGTCGATTTCTTTTCCGAACAAAATGTCGCTTTTACTCATGAACAAGACCATGCAGAAAGGTCTGAAAAAATCATGGTGATCTATATGTGGGGGAATACAGTCTCCCTCTTCATAAATGTTGATGATGCACTGTTTGGAAAGTATTCCACTGGCAGCACGCTTCATCTGACCATCCTTTTTATCATCCACTTTATTGTGGGAGGCAATCGATCCACCTCGTTGACCAAAAGAAAATATGTTGAGATTTTCATACCTATTTTACACTGATTTTGATGATATTGCACTTTAAAGAAAGATATTTTTGATGTTTTATTGCAGTTATGTTGAATTATGGTCATTGGAGCAAAAAGATGCAAAAAGGAGCAAATTTAGAGCAAAAAGGACCAAAATATAGAGATTTGATCTTCGACGCTGACGGCTGGCTTGACGCCGCCAACGGCGGGTTTTTCCCAAGAGTTCATAATTAAATTTTCTAGAAGGCCACCGATGGCACCATCGAGGCCGCCGACGGCGAGAAAGTCGGTTCTCTCAACTGATGCCTTGAATGTGGACGATTTTTGAAGGGACGCTAGGGCAACTCTTGAAAACTCTTCTACAACTTTAAAAGAAACAATTTAGAGGTCGAAAAGGTGGTGTTCACGGGGGTGTCCGCGGAGTCTTTATTTTTTGTGGTGCCCATTAGAGTGTAGAGAGTGGTTAGTATTATGAGGAATTCTTTGAGAGATTATAAGAGTGGAAGGAAAGTGAGAGATTTCTTCCTCATTGCTGCTTCAAATGAGAATTCTGTGTGCTGTAAAGATATGAAGTGATTCAGAGGAACTTCGAGGAGTTTGCTTGGGGAGGAATTAAAGATAAGTTGTATTTACTTATAAGTTTGTATAACTTTGCTTTTATATATAAGTTCTAAGTTTTGTCGTATCTTCTCCATGAGTATTTATATGCCTTTACTTTTATATATAAATTCCAATTTTTGTCGTATCTTCTCCATGAGTTCTGAGTAGTTTTCTCTGTCTTTTCTTGTCTTGAGATTTTGTGAAATGGTGATTTGAATTGGTTGTGCCATGAGAATGTTAAAGAAGTTGTGATGATCTTTTCACATCAATCTTAATTTACTTTTAATCTAGTCAATTGATTTGTTAAATTATGTTGAGTTTTACAACTAAAGTGAAGATTACATCCAAAATTTGGGGAGGTCAAAGTCCTTGACAGTTGGTGCGAATAAATAGGGAAATAAAAATCATCGGGCGTAGAATTGGAGATTTTGGAGTGACAGACTAAAATCCTCAATTTGGTCCTATCGTTTGGGTGATGAAGTGTAGATGTTAGCCCTTAGGCGAGGGGAACGTGGGAGCTCCGAAGTGAGAGCCAGTATCCTCCCAGCCTAGCCGCAGATGAGTAACCAAGCATAGGATTAGTCCATGTTTTATATGCCTGGTTCAAAGGGTAAATAATATGTTTGCTCCTATTTGACTAAATACAGTTGAAGCTGATTCAATTTATCCATTCACTTATATTACTTGACAAGGAGAAGGATGCTTTCTTATATATTGAACTTCACATTAGAAACATTATTAGTATAATTAGTTAATTAAGAGTTTATTAAAATTATATTTTTATTTCATTTGCCTATTAGAGACAAATATGCAATTTGAACTATATTATTGTGAATAAGTATTGATTTTTTAAATTTTTGTTCATAGCCTCTAATATTACTCCCTGTGGGATCGATATCCAGGATTCCATTAGAGCCCTGTATTACTTGAGCGATACGTATACTTGCGTTAATAAGTGTGACTTTGCAATTATTGAATATTTTATACACATCTTTATCAAATCTATAACCGCTGTCAAGTTTTTGGTACAGTTACCGGGGATTTAAATCTTCTAGCAGCAGTATCAAATTCTTGTATTTTTAAGAATATATAAAGTCGCTGTCAAGTTTTTGGCGTCGTTGCCGGGGAGTAAAAGTCTTCTAGCTGCAATATCAAATTCTTGTATTTTTAAGCATATATAAAGTCACTGTCAATTTTTTGGCGTCGTTGCCCGGGAGTTAAAAAAAGATTAAAAAAATCATAATTAGAGTAACGGACAAATTATGACTATTAGAAAACTTTTACTTGAATTACAACTTATTTTCATATTTAGTTAACTATTTTTCTGTGGTACTGATTTCAAGATTGTATACGTAAATTTGGACCTGAAAATCTTATACCCTACGATTCGGAATTAGAACACACTGTTTGGAGAATTAGAAAACTAAGAAAAGAACCAAGAAATCCCGACACAATGGAAAACAATGTGAATAATCAAGGAATAGAAAATGAACATCAACCTAGAATTAACAATTTAAGGAAATAATACTAACTTTAATTGGAATAACAATTCTTCTACAAATTAACAATGGGAAAACAACTCAGTAAACCTATTGGAAAATTCATCCAATCAAGGAAATGTGAATTATAGACCCTCTTATCCTCCAGGATTTAACAGTAACACTCAATTTAAGGAAAATAAGTTGTCTATGGAAGAGTTGATACTGAATATGGGTCAACAATTGCAGAATCAAGGAAATCAATTACAAATTCAAGGAAATAAGTTACAAAATCAAGGAACTGCTATCAAGAATATTGAAAACCAATTGGGGCATATCGCTGCTGCACTTATTAGCCAAACATCGGGAACTTTTCCTAGTAATGTGGAACCAAATCCTAAAGATCAAGAAAAATAACAGATAAAAGTGATACAATTACGAAGTGGAAAAGAATTGGAAACAAGATTGCATAAAGAAACAGAAATTGAAAAAGAGAAAGTGGATACAGAAAAAGAAAAGGATCATGAATATCCAGATTTAGAATATCAACTTACACCAATTAAAATTACTGTGGAGAAACCTCCACCACTGTTTCCTCAAAGATTGGAACAACACAAAAAAGATAAAAATTTTTCCAAGTTTATAGAAATTCTTAAGAAATTAACAGTAAATATTCCTTTTGTAGAAGCTTTAGAGCAAATGCCCAATTATGTGAAGTTTATGAAAGATATACTGAACAAGAAAAGGAAGTTCACGGATAACAAAACTGTTGCACTTAGCGAAGAGTGCAGTGCAATTTGAACAAGAAAAGGAAGTTCATTGATAATGAGGCTGTTGCACTTAGCGAAGAGTGTAGTGCAATTGAACACTTAGAGCAAATGCCCAATTATGTGAAATTTATGAAAGATATTCTGAACAAGAAAAGGAAGTTTTGATAATGAGACTGTTGCACTTAGTGAATAGTGTAGTGCAATTATTCAGAAAAGCTTCCTGAAAAATTAAAAGATCCAGGTAGTTTCACTATACCGTGTGTTATCGGTGAAAGAGTGTAGTGCAATTATTCAGAAAAAGCTTCATGAAAAATTAAAAGATCCAGGTAGTTTCACTTGTAGTGCAATTTTTCAAAAAAAGCTTCCTGAAAAATTAAAAGATCCAGGTAGTTTCACTATACTGTGTGTTATCGGTGAAAGATTTTATGGAAGAGCTTTATGTGATTTGGGAGCCAGCATTAATCTTATGCCTCTATCAATTTAATTAGAATTAGGAGAAGTCTCACCTACTTCTGTAACTCTACAGTTAGTAGATCATTCAGTTACATAGCTAAGAAGTCACACCTACTTCTGTAACTCTTCAGTTAGTGGATCGTTCAGTTACTTATCCTAAGAGAGTTATAGAAGATGTGTTAGCAAAAGTTGATAAATTTATCTTTCCTGTTGATTTTATTATTTTAGATATAGAAGAAGATAAAGAAATACCTATAATTTTAGAGAGACCTTTGTTAGCTATTGGAAGAGCTATGATAGATGTTCAAAATGGAGAATTAATTATGAGAGTTATTGATCAAGAAGTGACTTTTAACATTACAAAATCTATGAAATATCCTGCTGTTGAAAGAGATAATGAATGTTTTTGCATGGAAATTAGTGAACATCTATTGAACGAGCATTTTGAAGAATATTTTGAAGAGAAAAAAGATTTTGAAGACAAAGATGAAATTATTTTGGATGAAATAGAAAATGAAGNTTGCATAAAGAAACAGAAATTGAAAAAGAGAAAGTGGATACAGAAAAAGAAAAGGATCATGAATATCC
>JXCR01147164.1:414636-495504 GCA_002079205.1 Phalaenopsis hybrid cultivar
TTCGGGTGACCGAGTAGCCTTCGTGGATCCTCGAGAATAAATATATCTGAGCCTAGTCCCATACGAGTGCTTGCGGTCCCCCTCATCCGAATTTTGTTTCTTTGTTTTATCGAAGCTTTGGGACAGAGCACTCGTGTTACTTTTCCTTTCTTTTGGAATTTCCCCGGGAGTTTTGAGGATTTTCTTTTACTTGAGTCTTTTTCGTTGATTTTCTCGAGTTTCTCCGCTTTTCCTCGGGTTTCCTGGACGACGTTTCTTCCGGACTTTGCTTTTTGAAATGCATTTAGTTTGTTATACTTAAGGAACAACGGATCTCACGAGCGTACAAGTTTGTTTTACATTTAACAGCGATTAATTTTCCTGTTTCTACCTGCTACTGCTTTTCTTATACAACATGTTATACCATTTCTGTTTCTACCTGCTACTGCTCTTCTTATACAGCATGTTATACCATTTCTGTTTCCACTTGCTACTGTTTCTTCTCGTATAACATGTTATACTGCTCCTGTTTTGCCTACTACTGTTCCACGTGCATTATATTGTTTGTTCCTGCGTTGCACACTTTATATTATATAACTTCAAGCATGTTTCATTTTTGCATAGGATGTTTAGAGGACTACAACCATATGGCCGTTTGATTTAACGCTATAACTGGACTCCCTAGAAAACTTAAACTCGTCATGGCAAGGAATTTGGAGCTAGCGCGGTAGGCAGCACGACTATCTTCAACAGCAGAACATGTCTTCCTCAGCAAAACCATCCATTTTTCCTAGAAATTAAACAATAATCCATAAGTTTTCGAGGTTGTTTGCCTAGCGCAACATAAATCCTCCACCTTTTTTTTAGGCATTCGTATAACTCTACCGTACGATTTAAGCCCTAAACTCGTTCTAGGTTCCAAGGTTGTCGTCCGATATGTCGTAAACCCTCATCTATTCTAGGCAATTTGTGTGACCCTGTCACGCAAATATAAGCCCTAATTAAATAAAATTGGCAGGATGAAACACTTTAATAATTTCTTCTTAAAGCTGAAGCCAAATCATAGGATAGACTGGGAAGTCACTGAGGTTCTCCTCAGGATCTGTGGCCTCCCCTAGTTTCTCTTCATTTGGATTCCTTAACANGTGTATTAAAATTAATTAATAGGCATGGCTCAGTTCTTACAACGCACACAATTACATGTATCATTGCCACAATTAATTAACCGAGAAATTACTCTTCCACCAAGGTTAACATCTTGAGAAACATGAAAAAGAAATTACTCCTTATGACTTTAAGAAAGAGAGGGCATCTTTTTAGCCAAACTATTTGTTTGATATTTCACTATTAGTCTTAATGGCTAAGGTACTTGCTGCTATTCTCAACAAAGAGTTCTTTAGATGATCGCCACTGATGAGAACAAAATCAATTGTTTGTGGCCCAAACAAATATTGCATCTCCTATAAGGACCATATTTATGATACAACTTAAGCATAAAACATCATTGCTAATTTTTGTAAAGTTCGGATTGATGCACCATGTAATTTTCAATGCTTTGCTGTATTAAAATTATCATATCACATTTAAAAAAAAGATGTAACAAAAAAAAAATGTAAATGATTCAGTTAATAATTATACATAGAGATTTTTTATCCGACATGATTATAAATATGAAAATTTTGATCTATAACCTTTCTTTCATCCAGGTCTCCTATGTTAGAGGTTAATAAAATATAAACCTCCATCAATTGTTTATATTTTCTTATGTTAGATTTGTTTATGTATAAACATTTTGGGATAAGATAATGATTGATTTGATGTAATGTTTGATGAAGTTGACACTTCCATCTTTCATCAATGANCTTTCTTTCTTTTTGTGCCGACAAGCCTTGACCTATATGCTTGCACTAGGCACTCGACTGGCTCATATTTAGTCTTTCTTATAGCTTTGACTTTAGCTACTCATATAATTCAGAAGCTAAGAGTATGTCTCAATACAAAAAAATTATGGAATGTTAGGTATTTATAAATCTGAAAGCTCTAAATAATTTCTCTTTCCTTTCTTTATGTACTTCAATACTTTCTAGCTCTGCTAGATTTATCCTTTTTTGCGAAGGGTTTAGTTGTGTCGTATGTACTAATTCATCTTAGAAATCCAATCGGTTTAATCTAATCACCTCTTTTGTTGCTCCACCTTTCGAATTATGCTAGCAGTCTCATATAGGGATCAATATTTCTCTTGACAATCTTAGATCTAATATCCTTTCATTTGCAGTAAGTGTGGAAGATGTTTTGAATCAAGAACCAAGTTGTGGCTTTAATGGCAATCATAGTTTAGGGAACATAAATAATATATTATTTCTTGTCAGCTCCATGAGATGGAGGATTGTCCTGTCTGATGATTTATATTATATTTGAGCACTTCCCTTAAGTTGCTCCTCTCCTTCAGGAATTGCTTGTGCCATTTAGAAACTACATGTGCAGTTTAGCACGCTTTAATCTCTCCGTGTCATTTGAGAACGATGCTTACTACCTATTGGAAGATTGTACTATAAAACCCTACATAGGAGACTAACCAAGTTTGTGGCTAAGACAAACCTATTTGTATTGCTAAAGTTTAAGATATTAGTCCTTGATTCCTACTAGGGCAAGTCAGATCCAATTAGCCATGTGGCTTTTTTTTTGAGCCCACCATCTTCCTTTTGGCAGTTTGTAATGTTGTGAAATGTATTTTGCTTTTTACCAGTTTCAAGAAAGGACTACTACGATGCTTCTTGTGCCTTTTGCTCAAAGCATTATTTTTTTCATTGAATTTAAGAGGCATTTTGTCACCTGGTTTGTGAGCATGTATAGGTTGTTTATGAAATCACATGCCATTTGGAACATGAAGCAGGTGATGATTGCTTTGCTTGATAGTTTTTCACATACTTGTAAAGCCAGAGGTTGGATGTTTAGGATTCGTATGCACTTGTTGCTTAAAGAGTGCTTGTTTAGGGACTTCGTGAAGGTTGTTTTGCTATGCCCAGGCATAAATTAGATGAAGTCTTTGGCCGTGTTATTTGTACTTGCTAATATTTGTAAACATATTGAAGAGATTTGAGTGATCTCTACTCAAGAGTCTTACACCCCAAAGCCCAAGGAGTTTCGCCAAGTTCTCACAACACACGTAATTTGGTGTGTCATTGCCGCAATTAATTAACCTAGAAATTGCTCTTCTACCAAGGTCGGCATCTTGAGAAACTCGAAAATGAAATTACTCCTTTTGTCTTTAAGAAAGAGAGGGCATTTTTTGAGCCAATTATTTGTTTGACATTTCACTATCAGTCTTAATGGCTAAATTAGTTGTTACTATTCCCAATAAAGAGTAATTTAGATGGCCACCATTAATGAGAACAGCATCAATTGTTTGTGACCCAAACAAATATTACATCTCCTATAAGGACCATATTTATGATACATTAAGCATAAAACATTAATTTCTAATTTTTGTAAAGTTCAAATTGATGCACAATGTATTTTTTCAACGCTCCTTTGTATTAAAATTATCATATCACCTTCAAGAAAAAAAATGTAACAAAAAAATGTAAAAGAATCAGTTAATAATTATACATAGAGATTTCTAAATGACATGATGATAACTATGAAATTAGTTTTATCATTGCCACAATCAGGTGTATTAAAATTAATTAATAGGCATGGCTCAGTTCTTACAACGCACACAATTACATGTATCATTGCCACAATTAATTAACCGAGAAATTACTCTTCCACCAAGGTTAACATCTTGAGAAACATGAAAAAGAAATTACTCCTTATGACTTTAAGAAAGAGAGGGCATCTTTTTAGCCAAACTATTTGTTTGATATTTCACTATTAGTCTTAATGGCTAAGGTACCTGCTGCTATTCTCAACAAAGAGTTCTTTAGATGATCGCCACTAATGAGAACAAAATCAATTGTTTGTGGGCCAAACAAATATTGCATCTCCTATAAGGACCATATTTATGATACGACTTAAGCATAAAACATCATTGCTAATTTTTGTCAAGTTCGGATTGATGCACCATGTAATTTTCAATGCTTTGCTGTATTACAATTATCATATCACATTAAAAAAAAAAGATTTACCAAAAAAAAGAGTAAATGATTCAGTTAATAATTATACATAGAGATTTTTTATCCGACATGATTATAAATATGAAAATTTTGATCTATAACCTTTCTTTCATCCAGGTCTCCTATGTTAGAGGTTAATAAAATATAAACCTCCATCAATTGTTTATATTTTCTTATGTTAGATTTGTTTATGTATAAAAATTTTGGGATAAGATAATGATTGATTTGATGTAATGTTTGATGAAGTTGACACTTCCATCTTTCATCAATGATACAAAAGCCTTGCTCACACCTTTTCCTTCCCAGATGCACCATCAGTTGTAGTTTTGATTTTGAGCATTACTTTATAAACACAACTTATGTCTGGACGTTTTTCATAGTCGACTATCTAAAACATTTTTCTAATAGGCTCGTAACATTCAAAGCATAAGTCCCACTATTCTAAATTATAGTGTTGAGAATGATCTTATTTTTCTTTCATTATAATCAGCACTAAATTTCGACATATTTCAATTTTCAAAGGCTTGCATTAAATTTTGTTTATACTTGTATATTTTTGTAGAAGTGATACTTAGCCTCATTAATTTTGCACCACTTTTGTACTTCGTCATCATATTAAGAACAAGATCTTGATTATACACAATACCAAATAACTCTTTAGGCTTTTGTAATAGTATTTTTCACTTGAT
Organism: Phalaenopsis hybrid cultivar; assembly: GCA_002079205.1. Lineage (NCBI taxonomy): Eukaryota > Viridiplantae > Streptophyta > Magnoliopsida > Asparagales > Orchidaceae > Phalaenopsis > Phalaenopsis hybrid cultivar. The sequence goes on from JXCR01147164.1 coordinate 419,420, forward strand.
AATTATTATTATAATTTCTTTCAATCTTAAATCATTGCAATAGACTGTACATGATGTTAGGATATATGCATCCTCTTATCCATAAGCATTTGCCCTACAAGTGCTTAAGTTAAATTCACAACGTAATAAAAAGTTAAATATATAAAAATTAAATGTTTAAAATTACTAAAGAATACAACTTAAATGCTTATCGGTAACCAATTGCACCAGATTTGCTTCTCCTGTTTTTTCAAGTTGTGTATTAATAAGCTTAAAAAGTTTCAATGTAGTCTATGAATATTTAGATGCATCGATTCATTCCAAAAAATACTCCGCCTGATGGCGAATTAAATAAGTTAACTATTGATTTCTCTGTATGATCAATGTACTCATTATACATAAGAATGCTTCCCTTTTTTGTCAAGCATTCTTCATTCTTTTCTTCTTTTTATTTTTTCAAAGTCAGATGAACTCTCGACCCATACTAAGATGGGGAGCTCAAAATTTGATCCATATTGCTCAATGGCTTTTTTCATATATTCAAAACTCTCAAACTTCATTGCCTTTAAATGGACGACAACTTGATATAAACATTTCACTATGTTATGGTTATATACTCTCTTATATAAGTTCTCTTTGATTCACAGTTGTCTCATTTTTTTTTTTTTGCAGCTTTTCGTTCAATTTTTAGTTGCTAGGAATAATCTGTAGGACTTTTCATCTCATGGAGAATTAACACAATGCTAGGTCCATTGATACCTCAATTTTTAAGATCTTGACTCTATTGATCTCTTTCCATAGTCCAAGGACATTTAAATATGTGATTCTTTAGTAGTCTCTATTACAAGCTCATTATAATCCATACATCTGCTTTGTTTCAATTTTTTCGTTCCTTCTTCATAAGCATACATGAAATATAGTTGCTCCTAGGATTATTGTGATTTCTTTCAGTTAAATTTCTTATTTTATTAGTTAAAATGTTTTTAAAATTGTGCCTGAACGCTATCTTTTCATTAGCATGTCATTTTTCTGTAATTATGTCTTAAAACCCTATATAAATCAAGAAATTTCTGCTGTGAGGTCCATGTATATTATTTAAGTTATTCTGTTCTGCAGGGGCGAAGAGTGTAGTCTCTACACCTACTAGGGTTGACTCTTTGGATGGTATCTATATTAAAATGGTTTCATTAGGCTCTGAGCACTCAATTGCTGTCACAGGTAAGGTGGAAGAACTTTGCCATGTCCCTTCAGAACCCATTGCATTAGTGCATTTTTTTTTTCCTTTGTACCGATTAGCCCGTTTCCTCTTCATATTAGCTGATGGTAATGTGCTAAGTTGGGGATCTGGTGTCTCTGGGAAACTTGGTCATGGTCATCAATCCAGCATTTTGGGATTCTCGTTTAGCTCAAGGTTAATTTGGCGTATCTGCTTCTTAATTATATTAAATTTTGTAGCTATTATCATTTTCAGACTAGTTATCTCATGAAATAGTTCTGAGTTAGTTGAGCATTGATTTATTTCTGCAATACAACTTTGTCAAAATTGTCAGTGCAATTATAAAACATATTCAGCTTTTTCAATGAAAGGCAGAAACTTCCACATTATAGCCAATTTATTGTATTTGTTTTTGTGTTATATTCCGGGCTACTTATGTTATATGAATATGAAAATTGGTATAAATCAAAACGTAGCTGAAGGTGTGGTTCCTGTGTCTACGGAAAGTTTTTCCTCGCAACTCCTTATCAATTTGCTTATGTTTTTATTATCACCCTTTTGATTGTTACTAAGTAGTAACTATTATCCTGTTTCCCCTAATATCATTCATAGCACTCTTTTGATGATATCATATTAGGCCGGTTTGTGGGTTTCTTATTGTTTTCAACGTTTGCAGAAAGCTTGTCTTTACTGTTATACTTTCATTTTTATGATATTGAAAACTCATTTTGAATATTTTGGTATTTTTGTTTTGAAAATGTGACACTGTTTCTCATCATACAGAATGAAACTTTATGATCCATTTATGCAGTGAATATATGCCAAGGCTAATCAGGAATTTAGAAGGCCTTAAGGTACACTAATGATCTCTTTTGTGTTCTTTCCTTTCTCTGAGTTTATTTTGCTTGGTATTTTTGTGCTTTGTTTTTTTATTTAAGGATAAATTCATTTATATGTGTTTGCAGATTAAAAAGGTTTCTGCAGGAATGCTGCACTCAGCCTGCATTGATGGTAAATCTATCTGGATGCTATTCTTCCAATTATTATTATGTGTTCTAAACTTTTCTTACTAGTTTTTGTATGATTCACATTCAAGAACGTGGTTCTGTTTTTGTATTTGGTGAAAAGGCTGTTGGTGTACTGGTACTTCCTTTTAGCTTTTTATGGTTGTACTTCTTGTGTTTTTTTAACTATTTTTATAATAATCATTTATATGCTTGTCCTTTATGATGCAGGGTTTTAGTGAAGGAAAGAAGGTTTCTGAACCATCTGCTGTTGAGAAACTTCCACTCTCAGAGGAAGTTGCCTGTGGGGGTTATCATACTTGTATTGTGACAAGTACTGTTCTTAACAATGTCTGAGTTTTTAATTACCTAGTAGCTGTAGCATGCAAGTGTCTTCGTGAAAATAAAATTACTTTTTATTTTACACATCAGCCAACGAAGCAAGAACCTGTTTTATAAATTTGTTTCTTCAAAAAAGCATTACAAGTTTATTCTTTTGACAAAGATGATGTGGGTGGAGCCCAAAGCCTTACAACCGTTGTTGGAGGTGGAAACTTCCCTTTTGTCAATTTCCATTTTGATTTTTCAATTAAGTTATAGTTATGGTGTCTGTAATTAAGTTATCGAACCCCTTTCTTTAGGCATTGGTCATAATCTTACCATTTCGGTTATTGTGATGCACATTATGATGGATAATTGAGTGATCTCGGGCTCTCTGGATTCCTCTCGTCTATAAGCATACCAAATTCGGAGATTGTTTAGTTGGTGCAGTGCTGTTACTGAATTCACATGTAGTGAAATTCGATGATTTTGTTATTTATTTATTTCTTTGGTTTCAATTGGTTGTCTAGCATTCAAGAGTTACTAAAAGATTATTTTTAGAATACGTCAAAGCAACGCTCGGAAATAGATTGTTTGCTGGGCTTTATATGATATATTTTCTTATTTTCATGTCATAATATGCTTGAAGCTCGAGTGTAAAGATTGACTACTAAAGGTTGCTAGAGATGCGGTCATGTTGTCAATCAAACATAGTAGTTGTATATGCTTTGTTTAGTTAGCTCATCTTTAATCGGTATGAAGGCAGCAAGATCGAAGTGGCATTTTGTTTAAAAAAATTAAGGAAAAAAGAACTTAAACTATATTGAGTTTTGTCATTTTGTTTACCTCATCAATGAAAGGTAGATGTGGTGGTTGCCGTACTTTAATAATTTTTGTAGTCATTTTTATTCAAGCGAAATTTACATATGCAGTACACAGTTGTTATGTATTTATATATCTCACACCTAATCTTTCATATGTACATAGCACTTTAGTGCTTTAAACCCATGCATGAAAAAGTGTATGTTACTTTTAAAAAGTGATAATAGTGTTATTTTTGACCTGGTATTAAAGATTTGAGTGCTATGTGTGTAAAACTCAAAGTTTAGGCGTGAGATATGTCAATACATAAGAATTATTTGCTATGTATGCAAGTGAGCTTTTATTTAAATACAATTGCAAGTATAAAAGTAGGGCCTTCCCTTCATTGGCATGTAAAATATGCCGGACGGTGATGCATGACAATGGCAAATAAGGAAAATTGAACCGCCTCTTACATTATGCATACATTAAAAGGTTCAGGGTATTGTTATTTATGCTGTTTGAAAGAATAGTTGTGAGAGAAAAAATAGGTTAAGATTCTTTGTAAACTATTTAATCAAAATAAAATGTTTGTTAGGACAAAGAGACTAATATCTTGATAGATAAGTGTTTTGGCTATTACAATAAACTGTTATACAACGGGAATTATTCCTTGAACCCATTTTGGACAATTGCAACATGATGGGAAGGACCTCTAGAATCTATTGCGTGGTGGCTGATTTTGTGTTGTGTATTGTCTATGATAAGGAAGTCAATCACTTAAATGGAGGACATTGTGAGATATTTCAAGAGTAAAGTGCCAAAATAATCCACTTACTGTTTACATGGGGCCATTTTAATCCCAAAGTCTATAAAAGTGTGAATATAGTCCCCATGCTTTTTTTTATTGAGTCTGAATTAGTCCTTCGTGGTGATTATTTTAGCCCATATTAATGGAGTCTGAGGACCAAATTTACACTTTATAGACTCGGGGACTAAAATGACCCCATAAAGAAACATGGGACTATTTTGACATTTTTCTTGATGTTTTAACTATAGTGAAACGAAAGACTTATACATGAAGGTGTATTTTGGTGTAATGTTCTAAACGTGCTAATTTTAGAGCATTCTTAGCCTGTATGACCTTCTAAGAAAGTAGACCAAAGGGCTTGTTAGCCAAAAGATATAATTTCTTGATAGATGGGAATTCAGGATTATAACATATTTCTTCTTTTTATTTGCTGTGTTTCACGTTCTTTTAAATGCTGAGTTTTATGAGTCAGTACAGGAGTTCGCTATTACTAATCTTCTGTTTGTTCAGACGATGGAAAACTGTATGCGTGGGGCTCAAATGAAAACGGTTGCCTTGGTCTTGGGTACGCCGTAGTGCTTTATGATGCTTTTCATTGTTTATTTTTTAAATAATGTTCATTCAAACTGATTGTGAAATGACCTGTTTCAATGTCAGTTGCACTGATGTGATACGTTTGCCACAGATTGTTGAAAGTTCTTTTCTGAAAGCACCAGTATCTGAGGTTGTTTCACTTCTAAAAGCTGTCATATATGATGCTATCATGCTCCAATATTTGCATTTTGTTTTTTTCTTCTTCCTGATAAATGATGATTATGTAGGTATCATGTGGGTGGAAGCACACCGCTGTTGTCTCTGGTAAGATCATATTTTTTAAAATTTTCAAACGAATTTAAGTATCATTATATTGATTTTCTTTGTTCTTGAGTTCTTGTGAAGGAAAAAAAAAAGCAATGAATTAGACTTAACAGGTGCTACCTCCATACATTCTGAAGGAAATCTAACGTGATACTTGGTAATAGATTCAAATTTGAAGGAGTGCAAGTAGAACAATTATCAAGCTTTTTGAATATAAATAACCACCCTCGAAGTATTAGAGATAAAAACAACTACGCTGCAATGATGGTCCATACAAGGCGATTAAGTGTGCACAAAAAAGATGGCATTGCCATTCTGTGGAATTGTCTTATATCAAACAATCTATACATGAAGTAGTGTCAGCATAATTATATCAACATTAGCTTTATCGCACAAGATTGATTAACTTTTGTAAATTCAATGGCTTGATTAATTTTGATATGATCTAGTCCGAAAACAATGACCAAACGACAAATAAATTGCAATGGAGATGGAGGAGAACTCAAACGAGGGCTGATTTTATTAATAACAAAAAATAATAATAATAATATTCAACGTTGATCTAGTGTTCAAAAGGTAGACTGTTTATCTACAAACCCTAGGCGCCGCTAGGAACAACACGAGAAAAGAAAAATTGCAGCTCAAACAAAACATGCTTTAATCCCTAGGTTATTAACCCTAATATAACCCTCTCAAAGCTCTTTAAACTTTCCTCCCAAAACTCCCATAATTTCTCCTTCTTGCGCACGTGGTTAGAGCCTTATTGGGCTCCACCTAGGGGTTGGAATCCTCGCGGGCGCACCAGGATTTTGCGCCCTCTCTTGTTGAACCAGCTGGCCATTGGAAGGTTGTGGTGGACCGGTCTAGACCCAGGCGACTTGCTTGGACCGGTTTCTTAACCGTCATAACAATACTCCCCTTTCTAAGAAGCACTTTGTCCCCAAGGTGGAGTAATTAAAACTACTTTTGTATCACTTCAGAAGGCTCCCATGTTACTTCACAATCTGCCAGACTTTTCCACTTAACCAATACCTTCTTTGTTTTCGCCGCATCTCGATGCACTTTTTCGACCTCCAATGGTTTTAGAATCATCTCCAGGTACTCTTTAAGTGATGGAGGTAGTGAAGGCGAGGTGTATGTCTCTGATAGCACGTTTCAATTGTGAAACATGAAAGACTTAATGTAGTGTTGATGATGGTGGTAATCTCAAATGACAGACCACTTCCTTGATATGTGTCATCACCTCGTATGGTCCAAAATATCGTGGTGAAAGTTTCTTGCTCGTCCTGGCCAATGTCTTCTACCATTAGAGCCCCAGCTTTAAGTAAATCATGTCCTCAGGTAGGAATTGCACCTCTTCTATGCCTATTTGTTTTCCTCTTCATGATCTGTTGAGCTCTTACTAGATGCCCCTTGAGCTACGCAAATATCCTGTCCCTCTCTTTCAAGTACTTGTCGATACTGGATATTGGCATTACTTTGCCCACAATGTATCATGTGAGGTGGATCCCGCCCATACAAAATCTTGAAAGTGGTAGTTTGCAGTATGGTACGAAGTATTATACTAGTATTCGACCCACATAATCTACTTGGCCCAAAGCTTTGGCACATCCAATACAAAATAACACAGGTATGTCTCCACGCTTCTGTTGATCACCTCTGTCTTGTTCGGGAATGATATATTATGCTTCTCTTAAGAACTGTTCCTCGTAACCTAAACAACTCTTTCCATAATTGGTTGAGGAACACCTTCTCTTTGTTTGATACAATAGATTCCGACACACTGTGCAAAAAATTACTTTTTGTATGAACACCGTAGCATCTGAGAACTTGTTATAGGGGCTGTTGTAATGGAATGAAATGTGCATACTCTCTCAGGAAATCCACTATCACTAAGATCACCATAAACACTTCTGATCGTGCTAACCCCTTTATAAAATCCATCTTCACTTCTTCTCAAACCTTCTCTGATAAAGCTAAGGGCTGTAGTAACCCTCCTGGCGTTATGTTCAAGTACTTGTGTGGTTGGCACATATCGCACCTTGACACCATGTCCTCTATCTCTGCTCATTCCCAATTAATAAAGTTTTGTCGATAGACGACTTTGTCTTATGTTCCACTTAGTGTCCCCCAATGGCACTACTGTGAAACTTTTGTAATAGTTTGGGGATGTACTCCGATGCCCTTAACAACACGAACCGTCCCCTGTTAGAGTAGTTGTTGCCCTCTCAATACATATCCTGGATGACTGTTCAGATCTCATAGCAACTTTTGCCCCCGTATTTTCCTCGGCTCTTCATCCCGCTTTCATGTCTCAGGGTTTCTCAATCTAGGACCAAGGGTACCGATAAGGCTGTTAGCTAGAGCATCTTCATCTTTTTCAACATTGCATCTGCGGCTTTATTCTCCAACACCGATCATTACCGAATCTCAAAATCATATCCTAATCTTTAATATTCACCTCTGATGCTCCTCAGTCAGTCACCATCCTCTATTCCAAAAGATACTTTAAGCTCCTCTCATACGTCCTGACTAGAAAATGTTGCCCCAACAGGTAAGGCCACCAGTTCTAAATGGCCAAGACAGTACCTATCTATTCCCTCTCTTACACTGACTAGAGCCTTGCCCTAGCTGTGAGCTTTTGGCTGAAGTAGGCTACTGACCGCTGGTTTTGCATGAGTGTTGCTTTCAATCCATACCTCGATGCATCTGTCTCAACCTCAAATGGTCTACTGAAATCTGGGAGTGCTAATACTGGAATGCTGGTCACGACTCTTCAAATGTTTGAAGGCCCATGTTGTTGCTTCTCCCCTTGAAATTTTCTTTCTTCAACTGCTTCGCCAGTGGCTATGCTATCGTGTCGTACCCCTTTACAAAATTCAGGAAGTATCCAGTGAGATCTTAGAATCTCTTCAACTTTTTCAAACTTCCGGGTAAAGAGCAGTCCACTATAGCCTTGATCATGGACTAGTATGATGCTACTTCTCTGGTCGCCACATGCCCGAGGTATTTCACTTTTAGCTGTGCAAATAAATAGTTCTTCAACTTGACATACAACTGGTGCTCTCCGTCAACTTTTCCAAGACAGTCCTCATGTGCCCAACATGCTCAACCTCTGCACGATTGTCGATCAGGATGTCACCGAAGAAGACCGGGACAAATTTCTTTAGGTTAAGCTGAAAAGTCTGATTAATGAAAGACTGAAATATGGTTGGAGTGTTGGTGAGGCCAAACAACTTTGCCAAGAATTCATAATACCCTTCATGCGTCAGGAACGCTGTCCTGTGCACATCAGCTGGCTTCATCTTGTTCTGGTGGTATTCCTACTTAAGATCGATTTTGGAGAACATGATTGCCTCATAAAGTTCATATAGTAGCTCATCAATCACATGGATAAGAAACTTATCCAATACAATCCCTTTGTTCAAAGCCCGATAGTTCACACAAAATTTTCAAATGTGATCTTTTTTCTTAACCAATGGGACTAGACTAGAAAATGTGCTCACATTGGGTCTTATATTTCTCGCTTCGAGCATCTCTCAGATCAACTTTCTATCTCATCATTCTGAATCTGAGGATATCAGTGCGATTTGGAGTAAATATCACCACTGAATTGAGGGACCTTCGCAACCTCTAAGTGTAAATGCTCCTCAACCGCGTCTTCCTCCGATTCCTCACTATCTATCTCCTCATGAACTACAAGGACCTGAAGTGCGCACTCCTTGCAACGGTGGCCTACGACATACTTTTTGTTACATCAGAAACATAATTCTTTTGCTCTCTTATCCTGCACTTCTGTATCGGTGAAGTGCTTGAAATTTCCCTTCGGAATGGGTCACTGTATTCTTTTCCTTTGGCATCTTTCCTGGAATGATATTGTTTGTGTTCTCGATGTCATGGTCGTTAAGGTGCTCTTGTAGAATCCCCTAGTGGTGCCAGCTTTGCTGGTCGCCTTCACCTGTTTCTTGTCTTCCATCATTTGGGCGAGCTCCATCATCTCCCTCAATCTCCGTGATCTCAAAGGTCAGAGGGCTGCACAGATGTCGGGCTTTAGGCCCTTTAAGAAGTTTCCCTCCAGTTCCACTGCAGAAATACCCCTCAGCCGCCCTGATAAGAGCTCGAACCTCTCATTGTATTCTGTGACCGCACCCTCTTTTTTCAAAGCATAGAATTGCTTTTGTAAGTCTCCTTTTTGAATGACTAAGGATTGTTCCAACAGGAAATCCTTAAACCCCTCCCACGAATGTATCAGGTACTACACCTCCATCCATTAAAACCATGCTAGATTGTTGCTATGAGCTTCTCTTCCCCAATTAACTCATTCACTGTAAAGTATTGCTCCACCCATTACACCCACTTATGTGCCTCTTCCCCTTTGAAGATCGACATCTTTAGTTTTCATGCCCTTGCTTTGCCACCCCAACTTCCTCTCCCACTGATTTTCCCCCATGTATAGTTTGAAACTCCCTCATTCAGTTAATAGCCATACCCCCTCCCATTTCTTTCTTTCCTTCGTCGTGCTCCCTACGTGAGTGCCTCTCAATGTCCTAGGGGAGCTCTTGGTGATAGATACTTTCTTCCTCGTTGCTCTCCTTTCCATTCAATATGATAAAAGATTCTCTGGTTAGTCCTTGGTCATGGTTTGCAACTTGAGCTGTCGGTGGGGCCTTGGATTACACCTTTAGGAGCCTCTTCATCATTTCCTTCATGCTGTAGAATTGATCGTTTATTCGGTTCTCTATGGAAGAAAACCTATCCTCCATGCCGGCGGACCTGTGCTCCATTCTCGATCTGATTTGCCATACTTCTCCTTTCAATACATCTACTTTCTTTGTTGCTATTCCAACAAACTCTCACTCTGATACCAATTTGATACTATCCAAAACTGAAGCCAACGAGCAAAGAATGAATAAATTGCAATAAAGAGTTGCAGGAACTCGGTAGAGGACTGATTTTACTAATACCAATGAAGGCAAATAAGATATAACGTTGATCTATTGTTCGAGAGGTAGATCGTCTTTCCACAAATCATAGGCGTTGCTAGGAGTACAGTGAGAAAAGAAAAACTGCAGCCCAAACGAAACATACTTCAAATCCTTGGCTATTGACCCTAATATAACAATCCCAAAAACTCTTCACACGTCTCCCCACCACAACAAAAAAAAAAGCCTCCTAATTTCTCCTCTATGTGATTAGAGCCTTAGTGGGCCCCACTTGGGGGCTGGAATCCTCTATGGCTGCACCTGAGTTTTTCTCCCTTTCCTATTGACATGTCAGCCATTGGAAGACTGGGGTGGGTCGATCGGCTGGGTCCAGATCGGCCTTGCTTGGATCGGTTTCGGAACCAACGTAACAAATTTCTCTCGTCTTATTTTTGCATTGATTCTAGTTGTGCTTGTCTTTTTTAACGTGCTATATTAATGTTACTTTTATGCTATTCATTTTCGTTTGAAATCTCTTGGCATTACTTGTAGCCTTCACCTTGTTAGTTTTTTTATTTGAATTGTATCTTTAAAATCAATTAAGTCAATTAATTTTTGGTCTTTTTTTTAAGTTGCTACTTCCATGTGTTTTTAATTTAAGTATTTCTCATGCTATTACTTTTAGTTTTATCCAAGGTTTTAAAAGGCGAAATAAGGAATCAAGGTGTTTTTTTTTGTGAGGCGAGGCATAAGTCTTGAGACGGATTAAAAACTCATAAATTTAAACATAATTTATAAATATGTTATACTTGAGTTAGCTAATAATCTGATAGAAAAAACAAATGTTATTACTCCAAATAGCTCGAACAAGAATAGAAACACCAACAAACTAATAATATCCCACTAGGATCAGAGGGGATATCCCTTGGAGTGTGGTGAGGAGAGGGGGTGGCTTTCTCGAGGGTGGTGCAGGAAAGGACTTGCGGCTCGAAGGAGGGGGGCAGGAGGTACACGTCTCGGTAGGAAGTTAAGGGGGAGGGTGATAGCTAGCTGGAAAGGTGGAGGTGGGGTTTGTGGCTACACAACAAGCAAGAAACGGGGATGGGGAAGAGAGAGAAGCGGCTGGAAGCAAGAAACAAGGAGAGGGGGAAGCGACCAACGACTGGAAGCAAAAAATAGGGAGTGGGGGAGAATTGCATGAGGGAATCAGGTAGAGGTAGTTACCATCTCGGAGCAGGGTAAAATCAGAGCACCACCTATCCTCTGATATAGCCTTAACAAGGGAAAACGCCTAGCGGTCAGGAATCTGAAATCAACAAACATCAAAACTAAACTTAAAATAATAAAACTTAGAATTTAAATATCAATAGACTTCACTAGTTCACTTAATAACACATGCATATAACATTCTCAATCCAAATATAAGGCAAAACTGTAGAAGTTTGAAATAACATTTAAACATTAAACGTAGGATTTAAATATGCCACAAGAATAATAACCCATAGCGGTGTCATCATCTTTTTCATCATCTTCGAAAGAAGTATCATATGTAATAACTCTTACCATCCTCGAATTCTGTGATATCATTATCTTCAAATTCTTCTTCAATTATGGCATCTTTCATTTCTACGTACATCAATTAACATTGAATTCAATATAATTAGTAACACAACTCGGTAATCAATTCTAATTTAATTATGAAATTATCTTTAAATTTTTTTGAAGCTCTAACCCAACTTTGCTTCTTTCTTTTAAATGATCGTGAAGTAGAAGCTGTTCCAAGTTCAATATCTCTTTGATCCGTTTCAATGTTAACATTGATATTTTCATCATCGCATCATTAAAAGTCATTTGTTCATCTTAAACTTCAAATCCTTGAACATTCATTAGCGTTATCCATTCATCATCAGATATAAAATCATTAGCAGCCAAATGATCTATTTCATCACCACAATTTCTATGTTGTTGTAGCTTCATGTGTCTATCTTTCAATTTTTTATTGAACATAGAATAAATTAACTTGTTTATTCGACCTATAGCCAATCAATTGCTTCTCTTTGTATTTAGTTGGTTGAATATGCTCCTATTACACTCAAATGTGGAAATTGAACAAGTAAGACTAAGAACTTTTATAACAAATACTTTGACTTCAGGCACATCATCTCTGAATTGTGCCCACTAACATTCTGGCATAAGATTAAAGGAAAGTAGGAATATATATTAACTTATTAAGATATAATTTTATATGTAAATGATAGACTCATAGAATTAAAATAATGGATAAATGAAATTTATCAAGTGATTGTGTCTTATAGCAATCTTGAGTTGCTCTAAATCCAAACATTTGATTCTTCAAATGAAAATCTTCAAGTTGATTATTAACTTTAAAATAGTTAGGCTCAAGGACAATTCTATCTATACATGCATATAAACATGCCTTAACTCCTTTATTCACATGAAAGTCTTTGTCATAAGGAAATAGAGGATTCAAATAATATACAACAACATGTAAATATTGATGAAGCTGACGATCTCATTTGTCATCAATAATTTCCCATATTTATTTGTAAGTTATTTCTTTTCCTTCTAATTTTTTTGCTATTTTTTTTCTTTGCCTTGTTCATAACTTCATAAATAAATCTCATAACAATTGGTCTCTCACCATCAACCATTCATAATATTTTCACTAAAGATGTTGAGTCTTCAGAAGATAAACACGGTGTCAAAATGAATCAGTTCTCATAATAATCTTCTTCATTTGCTTTCCTTTTGAATACTTTTATCTCATTTTTCAAAATCAAACATAGCCTCCAAAGGTTATCACATCTCTTTAAATCTTTGCAAAGTCAACTAAGTCATGGCAAATCTTGTACTTGTAGGATGGATAAGTTATTTATCTGTGAATTTCCTTATCTAGCTTAATACTTGAGAATGGTTGTAAATAAATTTACTTATTATCTTTGCTTTAAGGAAAAAATATTTATGTTGTGGCAATTGTTCTAATTTTTCATGCATTAAATCAAGACAATGAGCAGCACAAAGAGTCCAGTAAAGATGCCTTCTTTTTCCCATTAACATCCTTCCAACAGCTTTATAGACGTTGGCATTATTTGTAATAACTTGAACTATTATACTCTCCCCAACTTCTTCAACAACCTCATCAAGCATTTTAAATAGCAATTGTGCATTTTTTACAAAGGTCGATGCATCAACAAATTTCAAAAATACCATCCCATAAGGGTTGTTAATAAGAAAATTTATAATACTTCTTTGTCTGATACCAGACCAACCATCTGACATTATATTAACACCTGTCTCAACCCATATCTTTTTCACTTAATTTACCATTGTTGTCGTAATTTTAATCTCATCCAACATCCAAGTTCACCTCATACATGCTAGGAAGGTGTAGCCCACCCATAATTTTCAACATAGTGAAGCATATTGATTGATGATGGACTCCTAATCACATTAAATGTGATTCCATTTTCATAAAAAAAATATCTTGCAATGTCTAAGCATACTCTATTTCTATGTTCTTTTGCAGAAACTGGAGGAGGAATTATTTGAGAGTTGGTATTCTCATCTTTATCCATATTCACAACAAATCTATTCATTGATCCTTGAGTTCCTCTGTTAAAAGAAGACATGACTTCCACTGTTGGAACCATCATATTGTGAGCCAAAAAATGAATTATTCCCTATCTTCTCTTCCATATTTCTTTGCGTTGTTTCTTTTAAAGTGGTGTATTCACCTAAAAATTCAAAGCATTCTTTTTTGACTTCATACGACACTTTCTTACATGCTCCAACAATTTACATGTGTGCAAGCGAAGTGATCTTTATGTTTTTTAACACCACCAGTAATTTGCTTGTTACAGAATTTACATTTCTAGTATTCTTTGCACATTCTCCTGGTACTTTAACTTGAGTTACATATTTTAAGCAGTATATTTTCTTCTTACGCCACCCATTCTAAAGAACATATGCAAATGTTTCTTCAAACAAAGCAATCATTTAAAACAATAACTCTATTCATATTATAAGCTACATAAATCAATACATCAAGATCATTTTAATTGAAAATGTAAAGATAATATTGCCTTCTATCTTTCACATTAATGATTAAACAGGAAAATTCATTTTTAATGCAAAAATGTAAAATCAAAATGATTTCGAAAATAAAAGGATAAAATTCATCAATCATTAAGAATTTGATAAATTTTAAAACATAATCTTGCCTTTAAAACATACACTTTATTGACTCCAAAATTGAAATGATAATTAAATTTGTCAAAATATGAAATTACCCAGAAATCTGAGAAAAAAATTGATTGACACCACAAAAAAAAAAAAAAAAACTCAACATTTATCAAAGTTCAGACTTGACAAAATCATAATCCTGCACACTAGCTTTGATATTTGAGTTAGAATTTTGAAAAATGGATGAAATGGGTGCTTGTTTTGTAAATAGCAATGCCTCTCGGAACCACAACTCCTCAGCTAATTTTAACCTTAATTTGAATTTATTTTGATTGTGGGACTTCTAATTCCTCTTAAAATAATTTGGGAGTAATATGACACTATCTAAAAGTCTGGGACTAAAATAGCCCCCCCCCCTTAGATAGTAAGGGGTTCATTTTGTCACTTTTTTCTAATTAAAATTTTGCAATGTATGTTGATCACGCATTTCTGGTAGATGGTTCGATGTATATTTCCTAATAAAACTAATATGATGCTATTATGCTTTCATGCAAAGAAAAAATGATAATTCATAAATCACACGATAATTAACTCAATAGCTCGTTTTTCTTTCATGAAAATAATGTTGCGAATATGGAAACCGATCCACTATTTAAATTGACATTTTCTCATGTTTGACAGCAAATTGGATTTGATACTCGAAATTAATTGCTCTTAATCCCATCTATGATTTCCTGGAGAAGAGAAAATGAAATAATTAGTGGACTTCATTAATTATTTGATTAATTACTTAATGGGCCTAATAGCATGTTGAAATTAATAAATAGACATGTTAGCTCCTTTTGTTATCTCTCTCGGGATTTGGTTTCCCAAGCTTCTTCGGTTGTTGCTCTCGAGAGGAGAGAGGAGAGAGGAGGGAGGAGGGAGGAGAGAGGAGAGGAGAGGAGAGAGAGATCGTTCTTTCTTGTAATCGTCGAGTCGATCGACGGGTGTAATCCTCAAGCTAATAAAATACTCTACAGCTCCGTGGACGTAGGCGATTTGTCGAACCACGTAAATTTGTGTGTTTCCGTTATGTTTTCTGTTTTGCGAGTTTTTCTCGATTCGGTTTTTCGCTTTATTATCATCGTTTTTTATAACAATTGGTATCAGAGCTCGGGTTCAAATATGAGGGAAATCGATGGCCAGAGGTAATGTGATGACATCGGAGATCGAGAAGTTTAATGACACAGATTTTGGTTACTGGAGGATGTAGATAGAGCACTACCTCTATGAGAAGAAATTTAATTTTTCGTTAGTGGGAAAACGATCGAAAAAGATGGATTCCCAGTCAGGGAATCAGACTCGGAAGCTAACAGAACTTCCACGAGAGAAGAATGTATTACATAACAAGTGTGTGTACTGGGTGAAAACTGCGCTTGATAGCACTAAGAGGTACAGGGCTAGACTTGTTGAAAGAGCTTTCAACAGATGCAGAAAATTGCTTATACAGTGAGAGTTGTATGCAGAAACATGAGTAACCCAGGAAAAAGGTTTGGAGATATAAGACTATTTTGACGCTGATATGTGGACTAAGGGTGTTACTCTTGAGAAGTTGAAGTTGTGATCGACTTCAGCTGATCTTCTGACATGAAGACTGGGGCTTTGAGTTGTAGAGGTGGAGGATATCACGTTTGAAGAAAAGGACGACGCAATTAGTGGATGATGCTGCAAGTGTACCGGTCTCCAAGTAGGAGATTTGTTGCGAATATGGAAACCGGTCCACTGTTCAAATTGACATTTTTTCACGTTTGACAGCAAATTGGATTTGATACTCGAAATTAATTGCTCTTAATCCCATCTATGATTTGCTGCAGAAGAGAAGAGAGAGATTGTTGCTCTCGGGAGGAGAGGAGAGAGATTGTTCTTTCTTGTAATCGTCGAGGCGATCAATTCTCAAGCTAATAAAATTCTCCGCAGTTCCGTAGACATAGACAATTTGTCAAACAATGTAAATCTGTGTGTTTTCGCTGTATTTTTTGTTTTTGCGAGTTTTTTCTCGATCCGATTTTTCGCTTTATTGCCGTCATTTTTCCACAACAAATAAGTGATACTAGGATATAAGATCAATTGGTAATGAAATGATTGAAACTGCATGAGAGTTTCAGCAAGCAATCGAAATGAAATAAAAGCTACGAATAAATCAAATTAATTGCCATAACTAAGATTTCTAATCTTTAATTTATATCAGAATCAGGAGCACTTAACAAGCAATATCAAATTGTATAGATAAATTAATACGAAGAACAAATTCATCGAAGTGAAAAAAAATAGATCTCACATGGTACAGGGCCATGACTTCAACTTGAATTAGGTAATAAAATCTGTGCCATGCTTAAAGAAATCAGGCATCCAACTTGCTTTTACAAAATTGAAACTAGAATTTTTTTAGTTTTAATTTCAAGCCTAATATTTTAAATCACAAGACTAATAATATCTATTTATTAACACCTCGTAATAAGCTCAATAGATAAGGTTAGCACACTATCAGTCTCAATTCAAATTTAAATTAAGCTTAAATCCTATCTTAAACTTTTAAAGCAACCAAACAATAATATGTTTATCTTAAATTTGCTAGGTAGTTGAACAACTACATATCAACCCAAATCCTATTGCCTAGAATAGAATCCTATTTCCTAGAATAGAACCCGTAAACCCACGTGTAGGAACCACACGCTAACCTGGATATCCAGAGGAAAACCCACATGAGGAAACCACCAGCTTATTTAAACGTTTTAACCGAGGGTAAATCCATAATATCAACACCTGAACAATAAACCTGCATAACACGCAAGTCACGCACCCGACCACCCCACCTCCAACTTTATTTTGTTTAAAACTAAATAATCCAAAAATCTCTGGCTCATTATAAAAAGCCCAACAATAAAATCCAAACAGCACTAACTCCTAATACTTCAACATAATGAAGATATAATGCAACCCCCCATTTCCTCATAATTTTTTGTCTAAGTTAACATAAATCAATTCACGACTGAAATCATACCAACCAATAGCTACCATGAATATGGAAATAAAAGATAATCTTTCTTGATCAATACAACACTTTTTGGCCGTCACCACTGGTGTCTCTTTAATAAAATAAATTAATAAATAAAATGAACCAATAAATTTAAAAATAAATTATTGCATAGCTAATGCTTGATATGATACTTCCAAGGAGATTAACATGAAAATTTATGATCGTTTGGATTTGCATATCAAAGTCTAATTATGCTAAAACCTTATTTAGGTGTTAGTCATAGAATACAAGAATTGAAATTTAAAACGATAATGCAATCATCAAATACATCTAAAAAAATCAACCCAAAACTATCTTGCAAAATTAAAGTGAAATTAAAACTTTTTAATGCTATTAAAGTTCAATTCACTTGAATTAGATGACTTATTGTTGAACTTAGTGGTAGCGTTTGTACCACACGTCAAAGAATTATACATTTAATTTACTCACATAAAATTGCAAATTAGAATAAAAAAATTATTAAATCAAATGCTACGTTTTTACAGGCTTAAACCTTCAGAGTAATGAACATATCCCCGGTCAGTTCCTTTAGTTTTCTCCCAACTAATCATAAAAAATTTAAATCATCACTAAAAAGTTGTAAGCCAATATCAGTAGAATAAAGTTTGACTAAACATGAAAGGCATTGCCAACAGAGTTCTAATCCCCTAACCCATAGCAGGGAAAAAGCGGTAAAACTTGAAATAACCCACAGTGGCAGGATAACATTCCGTCCTGTGGAGTAATTAGCTATAGTGGCTGCAGTACCCATATCCAAACAAACTACACAACCAGTGTTAACCCAATTATTTTCCATAGAATAAAGGAGGATTTACATGTATACCATTCAATTCTTATGTATTTAAATATCTAACACCAAAACTTCAATTTTTACATCTATACCACCTTACCTATGCATGGAAAGGTGTATATCATTATTTAAAAGCTTTAAAAGTGGTATTTTTGGTGTGATATGAAATAGTTGGCTGGTATAAATGTAAAAAAACAAAGTTTTAGGTGTTTGATATGTAGATACACAAGAATTGGTTGGAATGCATGTAAATGCACCATTAACAGCTGAACCGATCCGACAATGAAAAACCTTTAACTACACATTCCTCAAAACGAGACAACACCAAATAAAAGATAATTTAAGGCCAAAAGGCCCAAGATCTACATCCAACTAACTTGTTGAATTATTAAGAGATTAAAAACAATCATTCATGCTATCAATAGCAGTAAACTGCAAATCGGAGGTGGAAAAACAGCAAGAGTTCAAGTTTTGGCTTATCAAATTAGTCAAGAGAACTGACTCGAATTGTAGATTGGCACGAGTTTTCTATGCTGCTTTTCCTCTGTATATTCGAACATTTTTTGTCCTGTTCTTCACCAAAAGAGCAATCTACTAACAACAATTCTACTCAGATGGAAATATCTTCACGTGGGGCTGGGGAGGTGCCAATGGCAGTTTTTTTGAAGAGGAACATTCCTCTGGGGGACAATTGGTGAGCCGTAACTTCTACACTAACTTTGCTTAGTTTAGCATCTGCTATTTTTTCTCTTAAAAGAAAGTTTTGAGATCTCTTTTTTTCTATCCATAGCAAATTATTATACGTTTAGAAAGAGCAAATCTTTCATATATTGTCTGAAGTCATTCTCATCTGCTTTTCAAACTCATATTCACATGTGCTTTAATTGTGGAATTTTGAATTAAAGTGGCCTGGTGAGACTTGGCTGCAAGTTATTCATTTTGGAACGTAAATTTTTTTGTTTGGGCATTGAGAATGTTCCTATCCAGTGTAGTTATGGAAGAGAGACTTTGAAAGAATATGGGATCTGATAATTTGCTCCTTAGTTTCCCTTGAACATGGGATGAGTGAGTTTTACATGAAGTTCCGGGTTAAATTCTAAGAAGACGGATAAGACAGTAGATGAGACACTACTCAAATAGTTAGCTATCATTTTGCGAGGGCTTTTAAAATTTAGGGTTGTAGGTTTCTCATAGGCGCTAACACTTATGATTAACTACTCCCGAATAACGAGAGAGCACTTTCGATGAAGACTAGTCATTAGAGAGCTTATTGTTCAATGTATAGTTGCAATTTCTAAGGTTTTAGATTATGAAATTTGTCGCTATGAGCTTAGAGCAATGTTGGGGGGAATGGTTTTGAACTTGATCAAGATCTCACAATTATACCGTCTTGGGTTGTCATGGTTTCTGGC
This sequence comes from Phalaenopsis hybrid cultivar, assembly GCA_002079205.1. Taxonomy (NCBI): domain Eukaryota; kingdom Viridiplantae; phylum Streptophyta; class Magnoliopsida; order Asparagales; family Orchidaceae; genus Phalaenopsis; species Phalaenopsis hybrid cultivar. Next base: position 438,816 of record JXCR01147164.1, read on the forward strand.
TTGTTTAGTCAGAGAAGATAACCAATCCAACATGAATGAAGAATCTTGTCGACAACCTTGAGTTGCTTTATCCAAAAGGGATCTTGTAGGCCTAGGGTTGATGTTTGCATAAGGGGAGAAATTTGAATCAATTAGCTAATGGAGGATTTTATGCCATATCAAGTATATCCTATGCTGCACAAATCAAAAGAGCAGAAAACTATTGGGGTATACGAGTTGTAATCATGATCGTAATATAGTGGATCATTTCTTATCAAATCACCCGATTAGAATGCTCAGGTCACACCCACATCTTTTGTGGAGTTGATTGGCTAAGAGTCTGTTTGGGGCAGCTATTGTTGTTTGAAGAAGCAACTATGAAGCAGTTGCTTTAAAAGAAACAGATTTTCAAAAAACTACGATGGCTATTACAAATTTATTTTATTTTCAAAATATCAGACCGCGGCTTTTTAGTAGCCATTACACTTTAACAACTCTGATTGAAGAATCAGCTTTCTATTATAGAAATTTGTAAAAAAAAAACAGCAAGAAAACAGTTTACCAAACAAAATTGTGGTGGTGATCTGAAAAACAAAACAGATAGAAAGTGGTCCCAAACATTCCTTAAGTCGTGCAGACTGAGGACTTAGGTCCAGTCTTCACTGCATAAGATTATTTGATTGTGAATATAGTAATATATTTTATATGACATTAGCTTTCTATGTGCCTGAGTTGATGTCCAATTTATCACACTCAACAAACAACTGTCGAGGGTGGATGGATGAAATTTTGCTTTAAACTTTAGTTGAGATAATCACATTTGAATGTTTCTTTTTAGATTTTATGATTTAAAAACTCAATTTAGGAAAATAGATTTTTTTTTCAAGTTGAGATTTTGGGTGTGTTTGGGCGGCGATGTGGTGTTGCACCACAGTTTATTCTGTTTGGTAAAACTACGTTTTATTTGCGTTCTTAAAAAAACTGCAGCTGAAAATTGCATTTTTTCATCAAATCTAGCTACCTGTGATGGCTGCTAAAAAGCTGCGGTCTGACTTAAAAAAAAACAAATTTGTAATAGTTATAACAAATTTTTAAATATCAGCTTCACAACTGTTTTTTAAATAGCCGTTAGTGCCCCCAAACAAATCTGTACTATCAAAACTACCATTATCGGGGTTTCATATGTGAAATTATTTAGTTTTCGATTTAACTTAATATTTATATACACTAAAAATATTAGCTTGTCAATTTTTTACTGTGTGATGGATCTGACGGATTTAATAGAGGCTCGGTCCTATCATTTCCAACCCTTGAGAGGTCTGACTGGTCAGAGTGGAACTTGCGACCTCACCTTATAGACAATTTACTATATTTTTTAATTTACCTTTTGATAATAAGGTTTTTTTCCTTTTCATGGCTTGAAAATATGTGAATGCTTGATGCGGGTATATGTTTAATCTAAACTTATTTTCTTTCCCAGGTAGCATTCTCAAATCATTTATTTAGACATTTAGTGCATTTGTCGAAGCACAGATGGGCTTTTGGTTTACACTTTAGGGACAAGCATATTGAAAAACAAAACTGTGCGGTTTTTAAAATACTTGACGAACTTTGACGTGAGTCGCATTTTAGCTTAAATTTATATTCACTTCATGCTATATTTTTAGATCATAAAATAGAACGTTTATTATATTGGTGGAGCATATGCATGAATTTTAAACTCATTAATTTGGTTGACTGATATTAGAGAACATTGCATTCCTTTTGAGACGAACTCTAATTTAACTTAAGCTAATATTTAAAGCCTGTAACATTCTCGAACCGTGTTTAAATGTTTAGCATGGTGATTAGAGCACATGCGGGCTTTCCATTTTGATGATATGCACACATTTCAATGCATCTGCATAACGGGTACAATTTTGGATGCATTGAGCTGCAGTTGCACGTCTTTTAAGGCTTTTTTGACAAATCTCTTTCATGATGTGGACGACTAGATACTAGAATTTTATTATTTGCCCTAATATCTTAGTATTGGAATGCGTGCATGATATGAAAGTGACTGAATTTTTTTATTTTTGCAAGTTTATATTCATCGCTGAAATATGTGCAATATTTCATTTTGATCTTGAGCGTTCGTCTTCTGTCCGCTTCTAGATAAGCGTTGCATATTCGCTGATGATTAAAGGCATTCCAGATTTCCCTTTAGCTTTTAGACATTCATCCACTCATGATTGGTTTTCTTTCGAGTATTCAACTAGATCTTATATTGAACTTCGTTTGCTTTCAAACATAGGTTCTCGCTTGGTCACTTTTAAATTAAATTATAGATCATAACCCTGATTATTTTGAAAAACAGTGAGAGGCTATGTCCCAGCTCATTGAACTAGCGGTCAAATTTTCTGCTGTCAAGTCCACAATGGAAAATGTTCTTGAGTGTTTATGGAGAGCATTTTTTTGATGCTTGTTGGCAAAGATAACAAGTTTTACAAGCCTCATGTTTTTCTTGTATATAGTAAATTTGGTGTCCTTGGATCTCATAGAGGAGTCTAGAAGTTTACAAAAAGGTATTGCTCTTACTTTTTGACGAGATGTCAGGTCCCTTACATGTTTCATTCGTGTTGATTAACGAGGTATTGGGGTCCAATTTTTTGCTCAACTCTTGCTCACAAACAAGCTATTATGTTCATTATATGCCTATTGTAAGTTTTTATAATCGGCCAACTTCTTCTATTCAATGCCTATTACACGAAACTTTAAATGCTCGTTTTAATCTTATGTTGCATTTGGCTTCTTGGTTAAGTTTTGATATTCAACAGATTAACTTAATTATATTTTATGCAAGCTCGTTCACTGTAAAATTTATCATCCTTCTGACATCTCCCCCATGTAGGGGGAGTAATTGAGAGTCCTCCTCACCCACATATAAGATGAACATGGTTGGTATTTTATAACACCATCGTCACGTGTTTTCTAACCTACCCGCTTAGAAAGCATGCATAAGTTTTCAACTACTTGCACGAGATAAATACAAGATTTTTCTTGCCTTGTTTGCAGTGCACAAATGAATAGTTAGAATTTTTAAATTTTTCTTGTTGTGTTAGACAATGCTCACGGATAGGGCGAATTGGATGGAGGGCTCCAGAGGAATTGAGGGGAGGCTACGGGAGAGTATTTGGCATATTTGACAAGCAAGACTAAGACAACATGGTTGTCATTTTCTAGGTAACTTTGACGCTCTGTAAGCTTTCACATGATCAGGTTTTGTGAATGGAGAGCTCATTTTGACCATTTAGATTACAATCAAGATTATTTGAGCCCAATTCGAGCGTCATCGTCCTAACTCATCTTTATTCATTATGCTTACTCCTTTCAAATATAGAAGGCATCTTATTGAGTAATTGTGATGCTCTCAAGGCATTCGTTTCATAAACAAAGATTCATTGGGTACCTTGACAACACTCGAAGTAATTTGGCTCTATTTTATGCAACGAAGTTTTTGAAGTCCGTTGTATCCATTTAGGAGTCACTCTTGTATAATTTCGGTATTCTGAACATAGTGGAATGGTTCATTTTGCAAAGGTATATTGTCTGGGCAATTTCAACAGCCATCGAGGCATCTCAACTTTGATTCACATGACGTCTCGTTCTTCATTTGCTGTTTTTATCGAGATCGATCAAATCTTCTTGTAAGATATATATGGAGGTCAAAACAGAAAAGCATATATATATATATATATATATATATATATATNAACTCTGATACCAATTTGATACTATCCAGAATGGAAGACAACGACCAAAGAATGAATAAATTGCAATAAAGAGTTGCAGGAACTCANCAAACTCTCACTCTGATACCATTTTGATACTATCCAGAATGGAAGACAACGACCAAAGAATGAATAAATTGCAATAAAGAGTTGCAGGAACTCAGTAGAGGACTGATTTTACTAAGACCAATGAAGACAAATAAGATATAACATTGATCTATTGTTCGAGAGGTAGATCGTCTTTCCACAAATCATAGGCGTTGCTACAAGTACAGCGAGAAAAGAAAAACTGCAGCCCAAATGAAACATACTTCAAATCCTTGGTTAATGACCCTAATATAACAATCCCAAAAACTCTTCAAACGTCCCCCCCCCCACCCCCCACACACAAAAACAAAAACAAAAAAATCCTCCTAATTCCTCCTCCATGTGTATGTGATTAGAGCCTTAGTGAGCCCCACTTAGGGGCTGGAATCCTCTATGGCTGCACCTTAGTTTTTCTCCCTTTCCTGTTGAAATGTCGGCCATTGGAAGACTGGGGTGGGTTGATCAGTTTGGTCTAGACCGGCCCTGCTTGGATCGGTTTCGGAACCAACATAACAAATTTCTCACGTCTTATTTTTGCATTGATTCTAGTTGTGCTTGTCTTTTTTAACGTGCTATATTAATGTTACTTTTATGCTATTCATTTTCGTTTGAAATCTCTTGGCATTACTTGTAGCCTTCACCTTGTTAGTTTTTTTATTTGAATTGTATCTTTAAAATCAATCAAGTTAATTAGTTTTTGGTCTTTTTTTTTTTAAGTTGCTACTTCCATGTGTTTTTAATTTAAGTATTTCTCATGCTATTACTTTTACTTCTATCCAAGGTTTTAAAAGGCGAAATCAGGAATCGAGGTGGTTTTTTTTTTGCAAGGCGAGACATAAGTCTTGAGACGGATAAAAAACTCATAAATTTAAACATAATTCATAATTATGTTATACTGGAGTTAGCTAATAATCTGATAGAAAAAACAAATGTTATTACTCTAAATAGCTCGAACAAGAATAGAAACACCAACAAACTAATAATATCCCACTAGGATTAGAGGGGATATCACTTGGAGTGTGGTGAGGAGAGGGGGTGGCTTTCCTGAGGGTGGTGCAGGAAAGGACTTGCTGCCCGAAGCAGGGGGGCAGGGGGTACACGACCCGGTAGGAAGTTAATGGGGAGGGTGACAACTAGCTGGAAGGGTGCAGGTGGGGTTTGCGGCTACACAACATGCAAGAAACGGAGATGGGGAANGGCCCGAAGCAGGGGGGCAATGGGTACACGACCCGGTAGGAAGTTAATGGGGCGGGTGACAACTAGCTGGAAGGGTGCAGGTGGGGTTTGCGGCTACACAACATGCAAGAAACGGAGATGGGGAAGAGAGAGAAGCGGCTGGAAGCAAGAAACAAGGAGAGGGGGAAGCGACCAACGACTGGAAGCAAAAAACAGAGAGTGGGGGAGAATTGCGCGAGGAAATCAGGTAGAGGTAGTCACCATCTCGGAGCAGGGTAAAATCAGAGCACCACTTATCTTCGGATATAGCCTTAACAAGGGAAAATGCCTAGCGGTTAGGAATCTGAAATCAACAAACATCAAAACTAAACTTAAAATAATAAAACTTTGATTTTAAATGTCAATAGACTTCACTAGTTCACTTAATAATACATGCATATAACATTCTCAATCCAAATATAAAGCAAAACTGTAGAAGTTTGAAATAACATTTAGACATTAAACGTAGAATTTAAATATGCCACAAGAGTAATAATCCATAGCGGTGTCATTATCTTTTTCATCATTTTCGAAAGAAGCATCATATGTAATAACTCTTAACATCCTCGAATCTGTGATATCATTATCTTCGAATTCTTCTTCAATTATCACATCTTTCATTTCTACATACATATTAACATTGAATTCAATATAATTAGTAACACAACTCAGTAATCAATTCTAATTTAATTATGAAATTATCTTTAAATTTTTTTGAAGCTCTAACCCAACTTTGCTTCTTTCTTTTAAATGACCGTGAAGTAGAAGCTGTTCCAAGTTCAATATCTATTTGATCCCTTTCAATGTTAACATTGATATTTTCATTATCACATCATTAAAAGTCATTTTTTCATCTTCAACTTCAAATCCTTGAGCATTCATTAGCGTTATCCATTCATCATCAGATATAAAATCATTAACAGCCAAATGACCTATTTCATCAGCACAATTTCTATGTTGTTGTAGCTTCATGTGTCTATCTTTTAATTTTTTATTGAACATAGAATAAATTAACTTGTTCATTCGACCTATAGCCAATCAATTTATTCTCTTTGTATTTAGTTGGTTGAATATGGTCCAATTACACTCACATGTGGAAACTAAACAAGTAAGACTAAGAACTTTTATAACAAATACTTTGACTTTAGGCACATCATCTCTGAATTGTGTCCACTAACATTCTGGCATAAGATTAAAGGAAAGTAGGAGTATATATTAACTTATTAAGATATAATTTTATATGTAAATGATAGACTCATAGAATTAAAATAATGGATAAATGAAATTTATAAGGTGATCGTGTCTTATAGAAAGCTTGAGTTGCTCTAAATCCAAACATTTGATTCTTCAAATGAAAATCTTCAATTTGATTATTAACTTTAAAATAGTTAGACTCAAGGACAATTCTGTCTATAGATGCATATAAACATGCCTTAATTCCTTTATCCACATGAAAGTCTTTGTCATAACGAAATAGAGGATTCAAATAATATACAACATGTAAATATTGATGAAGCTGACGATCTCATTTGTCATCAATAATTTTCCATATTTATTTGTAAGTTATTTCTTGTCCTCCTATTTTTTTGCTATTTTTTTTCTTAGCCTTGTTCACAACTTCATAAATAAATCCCATAACAGGAGGTCTCTCACCATCAATCATTCGTAATATTTTTACTAAAGATGTTGAGTCTTCAGAAGATAAACACGGTGTCAAAATGAATCAGTTCTCATAATAATCTTCTTCATTTGCTTTCCTTTTGAATACTTTTATCTCATTTTTCAAAATCAAACATAGCCTCCAAATTATCACATCTCTTTAAATCTTTGCAAAGTCAACTAAGTCATGGAAAATCTTGTACTTGTAGGATGGATAAGTTATTTATCTGTGAATTTCCTTATCTAGCTTAATACTTGAGACTGGTTGTAAATAAATTTACTTATTGTTTTTGCTTTAAAGAAAAAAATATTTATGTTGTGGCAATTGTTCCAATTTTTCATGCATTAAATCAAGACAATGAGCAGAACAAAGTGTCCAGTAAAGATGCTTTCTTTTTCCCATTAACATCCTTCCAACAGCTTTATAGACATTGACATTATTTGTAATAACTTGAACTATTATACTCTCCCCAACTTCTTCAACAACCTCATCAAGCATTTTAAATAGCAATTGTGCATTTTTTACAAAGGTCGATGCATCAACAAATTTCAAAAATACCATCCCATAAGGGTTGTTAATAAGAAAATTTATAATACTTCTTTGTCTGATACCAGACCAACCATCTGACATTATATTAACACCTGTCTCAACCCATATTTTTTTGACTTAATTTACCATTGTTGTCGTAATTTTAATCTCATCCAACATCCAAGTTCACACCTCATACATGCTAGGAAGGTGTAGCCCACCCATAATTTTCAACATAGTGAAGCATATTGATTCATGATTCCTAATCACATTAAATGTGATTCCATTTTCATAAAAAAATATCTTGCAATGTCTAAGCATACTCAATTTCTATGTTCTTTTGCAGAAACTGGAGGAGGAATTATTTGAGAGTTGGTATTCTCATCTTTATCCATATTCACAACAAATCTATTCATTGATCCTCGAGTTCCTCTGTCAAAAGAAGACATATGACTTCCACTGTTGGAACCATCATATTTTGAGCCAAAATATGAATTATTCCCTATCTTCTCTTTCATATTTCTTTGCGTTGTTTCTTTTAAAGTGGTGTATTCGCCTAAAAATTCAAAGCATTCTTTTTTTACTTCATTTGACACTTTCTTACATGCTCCAACAATTTACATGTGTGCAAGCAAAGTGATCTTTATGTTTTTTAATACCACCAGTAATTTGTTTGTTACAGAATTTACATTTCTAGTATTCTTTGCACATTCTCCTGGCACTTTAACTTGAGTTACATATTTTAAGCTGTATCTTTTCTTCTTACGCCACCCATTCTAAAAAACATATGCAAATGTTTCTTCAAACAAAGCAATTATTTAAAACAATAACTCTGTTCATATTATAAGCTACATAAATCAATACATCACGATCATTTAAATTGAAAATGTAATGATAATATTGCCTTTTATCTTTCACATTAATGATTAAACAGGAAAAAATCATTTTTAATGCAAAAATGTAAAATCAAAATGATTTCGAAATTAAAAGGATAAAATTCATCGATCATTAAGAATTTGATAAATTTTAAAAACATAATCTTGCCTTCAAAACATACACTTGATTGACTCCAAAATCGAAATGATAATTAAATTTGTCAAAATATGAAATTACCCAGAAATTTGAGAAAAAAATTGATTGACACCACCAAAACAAAAAAAAAAAGGCTCAACATTTATCAAAGTTCAAACTTGTCAAAATCATAATCCCGCACACCAATTTTGATATTTGAGTTAGAATTTTGAAAAATGGATGAAATAAAGTGCTTGTTTTGTAAATAGCAATGCCTCTTGGAACCACAACTCAGCTAATTTTAACCCTAATTTGAATTTATTTTGATTGTGGGACTTCCAATTCCTCTTAAAATAATTTGGGAGTAATTTGACACCGTCTAAAAGTCTGGGACTAAAATAGCGCCCTTTAGATAGTAAGGGGTCCATTTTATCACTTTTCTCTAATTAAAATTTTGCAATTTATGTTGATCACGCATTTCTGGTAGATGATTCGACGTATATTCCTAATAAAACTAATATGATGCTATTATGCTTTCATGCAAAGAAAAAATGATAATTCATAAATCACATGATAATTAACTCAATAGCTCATTTTTCTTTCATGAAAATAATGTTGCGAATATGAAAACCGATCCACTATTCAAACTGACATTTTCTCATGTTTGACAGCAAATTGAATTTTATACTCGAAATTAATTGCTAAATTAATTACTCTTAATCCCATCTATGATTTGTTGCAGAAGAGAAAATGAAATAATTAGTGGGCTTCATTAATTATTTGATTAATTCCTTAATGGGTCTAATAGTATGTTGAAATTAATAAATAGGCATGCTAGCTCCTCTTGTTATCTCTCTAAGGTTTGATTTCCCAAGCTTCTTCTTCAGTTATTGGTCTCGAGAGGAGAGGGGAGAGGGGAGAGGGGAGAAGGGAGAGGGGAGATCGACGGGTGTAATCCTCAAGCTAATAAAATACTCTGCAGCTCCGTGGACGTAGGCAAATTGTCGAACCACGTAAATTTGTGTGTTTCCGTTGTGTTTTTTGTTCTGAGAGTTTTTCTCGATCCGGTTTTTCACTTTATTGTCATCGTTTTTTATAACAATTGGTATCAGAGATCGGGTTCAAATATGAGGGAAAACGATGGTCAGGGATAATGTGATGACATCGGAGATCGAAAAGTTTAATAACACAAATTTTGGTTACTTGAGGGTGCGGATAGAGAACTACCTCTATGGGAAAAAAATTAATNGCGATAGTCAGGGATAATGTGATGACATCGGAGATCGAGAAGTTTAATAACACAAATTTTGGTTACTTGAGGGTGCGGATAGAGAACTACCTCTATGGGAAAAAAATTAATCTTTCGTTAGTGGGAAAATTATCGAAAAAGATGGATTCTCTTTCAGGGAATCGAGCGCGGAAGCTGACAGAACTTCCACCAAAGAAGAAGAAATTGCACAACAAGTGTGTGTACCGGGTGAAAACTGCGCTTGATAGCATTAAGAGGCACAAGACTAGACTTGTTGAAAAGGGCTTTCAGTAAAGAAAATATTATCTATGCAGTGAGAGTTGTAAGCAGAAACATGCGTAACCCAGGAAAAAGTTTGGAGGTATAAGACTATGTTGACGCTGATGTGGACTAAGGATGTTACTCTTATGAAGCTGAAGTTGTGCTCGATTTTAACTGATCTTCTGACATGAAGACCGGGACTTTGAGTTGCAGAGGTGGAGGATATCACGTTTGAAAAAAAGAACGATGTAGTTAGTGGATGTTGTTGCAAGTGTACCAGTCTCCAAGTAGAGGATTTGTTGCGAATATGGAAACCAGTGCACTGTTCAAATTGACATTTTCTCACGTTTGACATCAAATTGGATTTGATACTCGAAATTAATTGTTCTTAATCCTATCTATGATTTGTTGCAGAAGAGAAAAAAAAATAATTAATGAGCTTCATTAATTATTTGATTAATTTCCTTAATGGGCCTAATAACATGATGAATTTAATAAATAGAGATGTTAGCTCCCCTTGTTATCTCTCTGGAGATTTGGTTTCCGAAGCTTCTTCGGTTGTNTGTCACCACTGGTGTCTCTTTAATAAAATAAATTAATAAATAAAATGAACCAATAAATTTAAAAATAAATTATTGCATAGCTAATGCTTGATATGATACTTCCAAGGAGATTAACATGAAAATTTATGATCGTTTGGATTTGCATATCAAAGTCTAATTATGCTAAAACCTTATTTAGGTGTTAGTCATAGAATACAATAATTGAAATTTAAAACGATAATGCAATCATCAAATACATCTAAAAAATCAACCCGAAACTATCTTGCAAAATTAAAGAGCAATTAAAACTTTTTAATGCTATTAAAGTTCTAGTGTGTCAGATATGAACAAAATACTGAGCAGTAGTAAGCCAATAATAAAATATGTAGAAGAAATTAGATAAGGAAAACAATTCACTTGAATTAGATGACTTGTTGCGGAACTTAGTGGTAGCCTTTGTACCACACGTCAAAGAATTATACATTTAATATATTCACATAAAATTGCAAATTGGAATAAAAAAATTATTAAATCAAATGCTACGTTTTTACAGGCTTAAACCTTCAGAGTAATGAACATATCCCCGGTCAGTTCCTTTAGTTTTCTCCCAACTAATCATAAAAAATTTAAATCATCACTAAAAAATTGTGAGCCAATAGCAGTAGAATAGAGTTTGACTAAACATGAAAGGCATTGCCAACAGAGTTCTAATCCCCTAACCCATAGCAGGCAGAAAGCGGTAAAACTTGAAATAACCCACTGGCAGGATAACATTCCGTCCTGTGGAGTAATTAGCTATAGTGGCTGCAGTACCCATATCCAAACAAACTACACAACCAGTGTTAACCCAATTATTTTCCATAGAATAAAGGAGGATTTACATGTATACCATTCATTTCTTATGTATTTAAATGTCTAACACCTAAACTTCAATTTTTACATCTAACACCAGCTTACCTATGCATGGAAAGGTGTATATCATTATTTAAAAGCTTAAAACGTGGTATTTTTGGTGTGATCTGAAATAGTTGGCTAGTATAAATGTTAAAAAAAACAAAGTTTTAGGTGTTTGATATGTAGATACACAAGAATTGGGTGGAATGCATGTAAATGCACCATTAACAGCTGAACCGATCCGACGATGAAAAACTTTTAACTACACATCCCTCAAAACGAAACAGCATCAAATAAAAGATAATTTAAGGCCAAAAGGCCCAAGATCTACATCCAACTAACTTGTTGGATTAATAAGAGATTAAAAAACAATCATTCATGCTATCAATAGCAGTAAACTGCCAAATCGGAGGTGGAAAAACAGCAAGAGTTCAAGTTTTGGCTTATCAAATTAGTCAAGAGAACTGACTCGAATTGTAGATTGGAATGAGTTTTCTATGCTGCTTTTCCTCTGCATATTCAAACATTTTTTTTCCTTTCTTCACCAAAAGAGCAATCTACTAACAACAATTCTATTCAGATGGAAATATCTTCACGTGGGGCTGGGGAGGTGCCAATGGCAGTTTTTTTGAAGAGGAACATTCCTCTGGGGGACAATTGGTGAGCCGTAACTTCTACACTAACTTTGCTTAGTTTAGCATCTGCTATTTTTTCTCTTAAATGAAAGTTTTGAGGTCTCCTTTTTTCTATCCATAGCAAATTATTATACGTTTAGAAAGAGCAAATCTTTCTTATATTGTCTGAAGTCATTCTCATCTGCTTTTCAAATTTCATATTCACATGTGCTTTAATTGAGGAATTTTGAATTAAAGTGGCCTGGCGAGACTTGGCTGCAAGTTATTCACTTTGGAACGTAATTTTTTTTGTTTGGGCATTGAGAATGTTCCTATCTAGTGTAGTTATGGAAGAGAGAGATTTTGAAAGAATATGGGCTCTGAAAATTTGCTCCTTAGTCTCCCTTGAACATGTGATGAGTGAGTTTTACATGAAGTTCTGGGTTAAATTCTAGGAAGACGGATAAGATAGTAGATGAGACACTACCCAAATAGTTAGCTATCATTTTATGAGGGCTTTTAAAATTTAGGGTTGAAGGTTTCTCATAGGCGTCAACACTTATGATTAACTACTCCCGAATAACGAGGGAGCACTTATGAAGACTAGTCGTTAGGGAGCTTATTGTTCAATGTATAGTTGCAATTTCTAAGGTTTTAGATTATCAAATTTGTCGCTATGAGCTTAGAGCAATGTTGGGGGGATTGGTTATGAACTTGATCAAAATCTCACAATTATACCCTCTTTGGTTGTCATGGTTTCTGACTTGTTTAGTTAGAGAAGATAATCAATCCAACATGAATGAAGGATCTTGTCGACAACCTTGAGTTGCTTTGTCCGAACGGGATCTTGCAGGCCTAGGGTGGATGTTTGCATAAGGGGAGTATTTTGAATCAATTAGCTAATAGAGGATTTTATGCCATATCAAGTATATCCTATGCTGCACAAATCAAAAGAGTACAAAACTATTGGGGTAGACGAGTTGTAATCATGATCGTAATATAGTGGATCATTTCTTATCAAATCACCCGATTAGAATGCTCAGGTCACACCCTCATCTTTTGTGGAGTTGATTGGCTAATAGTCTGTTTGGGGCAGCTATTGTTGTTTGAAGAAGCAACTATGAAGAAGTTGCTTTAAAAGAAACTGATTTTAAAAAAACTATGATGGCTATTACAAATTTATTTTATTTTCAAATTATCAGACCGTAGCTTTTTAGTAGCCACTACACTTTAACTGCTCTGATTGAAAAATCAGTTTTCTATCATAGAGATTTGTAAAAAAAAAAAAACAGTTTCCCAAATAAAACTGTGGTGGTGGTCTGAAAAATAAAATAGATAGAAAGTGGTCTCAAACACTCTTTAAGTCGTGCAGACTGAGAACTTAGGTTCAGTCTTCACTGCATAAGATTATTTGATTGTGAATATATTAATATATTTTATATGACATTAGCTTTCTATGTGCCTGAGTTGATGTCCAATTTATCACACTCAACAAACAACTGTCGAGGGTGGATGGATGAAATTTTGCTTTAAACTTTAGTTGATATAATCACATTAGAATATTTCTTTTTAGATTTTATGATTTAAAAACTCAATTTAGGAAAATAGATTTTTTTCAAGTTGAGATTTGGGTGTGTTTGGGCCAGTGGTGGGATGGCGATGTGGTGTTGCACAACAGTTTTTCCTGTTTGGTAAAACTATCGTTTATTCACGTTCTTAAAAAAACTGCAGCTGAAAGCTGCATTTTTTCACAAAATCTGGCTACCTGTGGTGGCTGCTAAAAAGCTGCGGTCTGACTTTAAAAAAAAATAAATTTGTAATAGTTATAACAGATTTTTTTAATAACAGTTTCACAACTGTTTTTTAAATGGCCGCTAGTGCCCCAAACAAATCCGTACTATCAAAACTACCATTATCGGGGTTTCATATTTGAAATTCCTTTGTTTTCGATTTAACTTGTTATTTATGTACACTAAAAATCTTAGCTTGTCAATTTTTTACTGTGTGGTGGATGACGGATTTAATAGAGGCTCAGTCCTATCATTTCCAACGCTTGAGAGGTTTGACTGGTCAGAGTGGAACTTGTGACCTCACCTTATAGACAATTTAGTATATTTTTTAATTTATCTTTTGATAATAAGGTTTTTTTCCTTTTCATNCCTTAGCTTGTCAATTTTTTACTGTGTGGTGGATGACGGATTTAATAGAGGCTCGGTCCTATCATTTCCAACGCTTGAGAGGTTTGACTGGTCAGAGTGGAACTTGCGACCTCACCTTATAGACAATTTAGTATATTTTTTAATTTATCTTTTGATAATAAGGTTTTTTTCCTTTTCATGGCTTGAAAATATGTGAATGCTTGATGCGGGTATATGTTTAATCTGAACTTATTTTCTTTCCCAGGTAGTATTCTCAAATCATTTATTTAGACATTTAGTGCATTTGTCGAAGCACTGATGGGCTTTTGGTTTATACTTTAGGGATAAGCATGTTTAAAAAAAAAAACTGTGCGCTTTTTAAAATACTTCACGAACTTTGACGTGAGTCACATTTTAGCTTAAATTTATANCTGTGCGCTTTTTAAAATACTTCACGAACTTTGACGTGAGTCACATTTTAGCTTAAATTTATATTCACTTCATGCTATTTTTTTAGATCATAAAATAGAGCGTTTAATATATTGGTGGAGCATATGCATGAATTTTAAACTTATTAATTTGGTTGACTGATATTAGAGAACATTGCATTCCTTTTGAGACAAACTCTAATTTAACTTAAGCTAATATTTAAAGCTTGTAACATTCTCGAACTGTGTCTAAATGTTTAGCATGGTGATTAGAGCACATGCCGGCTTTCCATTTTGATGATATGCGCACATCTCAATGCATCTGCATAACGTACTTGTACAATTTTGGGATACATTAAGGCATTTTTGACATCTCTTTCATGATGTGGACGACTTGATACTAGAATTTTATTATTTGCCCTAATATCTTGTTATTGGAATGCGTGCATGATATGAAAGTGTCTGAATTTTTTTGTTTTTGCAAGGTTATAATCATCGTTGAAATATGTGCAATATTTCATTTTGATCTTGAGCGTTCGTCTTCTATCCGCTTCTAGATAAGTGCTGCATATTCGCTGATGATTAAGGCATTCCAGATTTCCCTTTAGCTTTCGGACATTCAACCACTTACGATTGGTTTTCTTTCGAGTATTCAACTAGATCTTATATTGAACTTCGTTTTCTTTCAAACATAGGTTCTCGCTTGGTCACTTTTAAATTAAGTTATAGATCATAACCCTGATTATTTTGAAAAACAGTGAGAGGCTATGTCTCAGCTCATTGAACTAGCGGTTAAATTTTCTGCTATGAAGTCCACAATGGAAAATGTTCACGAGTGTTTATGGAGAGCATTTTTTTGATGCTTGTTGGCAAAGATAACAAGTTTTACAAGNGCACTGATGGGCTTTTGGTTTATACTTTAGGGATAAGCATGTTTAAAAAAAAACTGTGCGCTTTTTAAAATACTTCACGAACTTTGACGTGAGTCACATTTTAGCTTAAATTTATATTCACTTCATGCTATTTTTTTAGATCATAAAATAGAGCGTTTAATATATTGGTGGAGCATATGCATGAATTTTAAACTTATTAATTTGGTTGACTGATATTAGAGAACATTGCATTCCTTTTGAGACAAACTCTAATTTAACTTAAGCTAATATTTAAAGCTTGTAACATTCTCGAACTGTGTCTAAATGTTTAGCATGGTGATTAGAGCACATGCCGGCTTTCCATTTTGATGATATGCGCACATCTCAATGCATCTGCATAACGTACTTGTACAATTTTGGGATACATTAAGGCATTTTTGACATCTCTTTCATGATGTGGACGACTTGATACTAGAATTTTATTATTTGCCCTAATATCTTGTTATTGGAATGCGTGCATGATATGAAAGTGTCTGAATTTTTTTGTTTTTGCAAGGTTATAATCATCGTTGAAATATGTGCAATATTTCATTTTGATCTTGAGCGTTCGTCTTCTATCCGCTTCTAGATAAGTGTTGCATATTCGCTGATGATTAAGGCATTCCAGATTTCCCTTTAGCTTTTAGACATTCAACCACTTAGGATTGGTTTTCTTTCGAGTATTCAACTAGATCTTATATTGAACTTCGTTTGCTTTCAAACATAGGTTCTCGCTTGGTCACTTTTAAATTAAGTTATAGATCATAACCCTGATTATTTTGAAAAACAGTGAGAGGCTATGTCTCAGCTCATTGAACTAGCGGTTAAATTTTCTGCTATGAAGTCCACAATGGAAAATGTTCACGAGTGTTTATGGAGAGCATTTTTTTTATGCTTGTTGGCAAAGATAACAAGTTTTACAAGATTCATGTTTTTTTTGTATATGGTAAATTTGGTGTCCTTGGATCTCATAGAGGAGTCTAGAAGTTTACGAAAAGGTATTGCTCTTACTTTTTGACGAGATGTNTGAAGACGCCGAGCTCGACGAGCACAAGCATTTCTCGTGATGAAGCATGAGCAGCAGACGATTCACGACGACAACGGTGAATCAGACGGAAGCGACGAAAACGACAAACGACGAGCAAAGCGTGATAGACGAAGAGATGCAGTGGGGTAGAAACCAGGGTTCGTCATGGCAAAACCNCGAAGACGCCGAGCTCGACGAGCACAAGCATTTCTCGTGATGAAGCACGAGCAGCAGACGATTCACGACGACAACGGTGAATCAGACGGAAGCGACGAAAACGTCAAACGACGAGCAAAGCGTGATAGACGAAGAGATGCAGTGGGGTAGAAACCAGGGTTCGTCATGGCAAAACCCTAGCAGAGCGTAAGCGTGAACGACAGATATATATATATTTATATATACACACCCCCCGAACGAGACAGAAGAATTCTATTTAGATAGCTTAGTGTTAAACGATAAGAGATAATTCTTCTAACTACGAAGATGATTGAAGACATCCAGCCAGAGACGACTGCATACCCGTTCCCTCTATTTTGCCTGTAGAGTATGTTTTAGATCGCTCTTCGATTTCTAAGTCAACATATTTTCTGCTTGATAATAACCGCATTGGTTATTTGAAACATTCATACGATAAACATCATAGATATGTTACTTTAAACATCATAGACATTTTCAACAGTTTAGTGATACTGTATACCCCACTTTTCATCTTACANCCCAGCCACAGACGACTGCATACCCTTGCCCCCTATTTCGCCTATAGAGATTGTTTTAGATTGCTCGTCGATTTCTAAGTCAACATATTTTCTGCTTGATAATAACCACATTGGTTATTTGAAATATTCATACGATAAACATTGTTGATATGTTACTTTAAATATCATAGACTCTTTCAACACTTTAGTGATACTGTATACCCCACTTTTCATCTTACACTGGCCACATTTCTGCCATTTCATGGATGCATGCCCAACACCGCCAGGAACTCAGCCGTGGACATATATGACAAGAGTTTGCGTATCTTGTTGGATAAGAGATCTATACCCTTCAATCAGAGAGGCGGTCAAGAAACTTTTGCCCTTGGCTCTTTCACAGTATTATAATGACGAAATCGCACCCATTTCATTTTAGTATGAAAACTTTCTAGTCAGGATAAATGCAGCTATAAGACCCACCCTCATCAAAGGATTTTTAGAAAATGCACTTTACATGCCTTTACTTTCAAATAATGTTATTGATTGGACCGATGACAATTCACTCCAGATCAACCATTGGAGCGCGAACCTTGATATTTTCAATGGCATCACCACAATCATGAAGGAAAGAAAGACATGGAAGATGTCCAGTGTTGTCACGAATACTCTCGGACGACCATTCTGGTTATTCGATTGCATTCTAATGACCGTTGTTGTTCTTGGTTTCCAACCGAAGGCAACTACAACATGGACGATGTCACTCTATTCTACATTCTTGGAGTAGCCTGTACTCCCAGGCTTGGACCACAAGATGTTGATGACTGGCAAGACTTTTCAGATGGAATAATCATAGTAAATTTTAACCCTGCTGCCTACATTCGACTCAATCCCCGAAGATTCTTTGGAGCTTATGAATGTATCACATACGTGAGCAAAGATATGCCTGCAACAGTTGTTGTGCATAGAGGATGACCACAACGAACGACAAAGTCAACCAAAAACCCGCTAGCTCTAAAGCACCTGCTACCACCGATGGGAGTCAAGAAGAGGAAGATGACAAAAGTTCCGCCTTATTACTTGGACTTACTATGCTTTAGTTGTTTTTGTTTCGGACGTTCATACACGTTCTGGCGCATTAAAGATGATGGTTTATCAGTTGATGTATTTTCTTAAAAACATTACACTTTTAAAGCTTACGCTTTCTATTCTAGAACTTTAGTTTTGTAACTAAACTCACTACATTTTGAATTTGATATTTTCATTATGATATATATATGTATATATATATTAATTTGTAGATTCTTAAGTTTTCTTGACTATCATGTATATCTTGCATCATATACTTATATATTTGAAGTCCGTTGTATTAATTTTGGTGTCATTCTTGGGTAATTTTGGTATTCTGAACATTGTGGAATGGTTCATTTTGTGTGTGTGTGTGTGTGTGTGTGTGTGTGTAAGTTTGATCGACGGTCGGAGCACCGATCAACCCTTATAGGTTGGACTGACTGAGGGGCGGAACCCCTTCCAGTTCTTGCGCTATTCGAATCTTCTCGAATGGATTGAGATTCGAACCCCCAAACCGAGAGTCTTNTGTATCTTGTTGGATAAGAGATCTATACCTATTGACCTCATTTTTTATGTCTTCTTTTCCTTTCCCTAGATACCCTAGGATCTAGCCTTAGGATTTCTCTATTTTGACTCTTCTAGAGNCGTATCTTGTTGGATAAGAGATCTATACCTGTTGACCTCATTTTTGATGTCTTCTTTTCCTTTCCCTAGATACCCTAGGATCTAGCCTTAGGATTTCTCTATTTTGACTCTTCTAGAGGACTAGACCGGGACCTACAATATTTAGAATTTCGAACCATTTCTTCGCTCCTTGAAGTTTCATATGGACGGTTTCTAATATTTAATGTCCAGTTAAATCGATTAAAAGCCGACATATTGAAGCTCTTGTTGAGTTTTCATAGAGATTTGAAAACCATAAGAGGACTCCACGACGTGTATGACGTTTGACTTTCTATCGCGAGCAGTTTACTTGACTTTGGTTGTCGCTTACGCGAAGACCGGTCAATTTTTTTTATGTTTTATTCGTTGAACGACTCTGATCGGACCAAAATAATTTTGTTTGTCGCTACGTGCATGAAATGAGGTTAATTTGGCGCAATCATTGACGAACTTGTCCGGGTGACCTTGGACGACGAAACGGACTGCGTCGGTGAGTCTGGGACGTTGATTTTAGCTAGGAAGGACACCCATTTTGTTGGGGCTCCGTTCACGAATAAGTTGCACAAAATTTGATATTTTCTTTTAATAAAAAAATAATATNGCGAAACGGACTGCGTCGGTGAGTCTGGGACGTTGATTTTAGCTATGAAGGACACTCATTTTGTTGGGGCTCCGTTCACGAATAAGTTGCACAAAATTTGATATTTTCTTTTAATAAAAAAATAATATTATTTAATATATATATATAAATGGTTTTAAAAGCCCCAAACTCTAACCTCTCCTTACACGTGCGCCTCCCTTTCTCCTGTTGGGACCGAATCGTGCCCTAGCTCTTTGGGCTAAGTAAGGAGGCCCCATTTCCGGTTTCTCCGGTCACCTTATTCCTCTCTGGTGGCGGCTTACCTTCTTCTCCGGTCAAGTGTGAGAGCGCATTCTCTGTTGGGAGTTTTTGTTTCGTGGGTTTTCTTACTTTTCTCGTTCTTGAGTTAGCAAGGAGTTGATGTCAGATTTTATTTACTTCTAGAATCTGATTACGAAATATTANCTGCCGGTCATTCTCTTGTAACGGCATTTCTCGCGCAATGAATTTGGGAGCCCTCTCGTTCTTGAGTTTGGGGTGTTTTTTCTTGCCGTGAGCCCCTACCCTCTCGATGGTTATAAATACCCCTTTGGGGGAAGCAAATAAGGCTGATATGTTTTGCAAATAAGGTTGATATGTTTTTTCTGGAAATTTTGAGGAGGCAAAGTGTGAGAGCTCATTCTCTGTTGGGAGTTTTTGTTTCGTGGGTTTTCTTACTCTTCTCGTTCTTGAGTTAGCAAGGAGTTGATGTCAGATTTTATTTACTTCTAGAATCTGATTACGAAATATTAGTGAAAGAGATAAAGATCTCAATCTATCTTTTATCAATTATACTTGATTATTTGGAGTAGTTACTTTCTTTAACACCATGGAATTTATTTCAAATCAGCTTGAAATTCTGTTTAATTTTTGAATTATTTGTCCATGCGATAACTTCTTTTGGATTATGAGATTGATAGATCAAATGGAAATGATATATTAGTTTGATTATCTCTTTGATGAAGAAGTAAAGTTTTTCTTATGAATATCTATATTATGGCTGCCTTTACTTATTCATGTTGGAAGTAATGCAGTAGATTTTCAGCAGGTTGCTGGAAAGATATATTGAAATCTCAGGAAATATTTGAGTTCTTTTGACTACTTTTTTCTCGCTGCATTGCTTTAAGATGGAGATCCTTGGATTTATTTGATTCATGGGAGATTCTGTTTTGAGCTCCTTGGTTGGACATTCGGTTTTGCTTGATCTTGAAGGCTTTGTTTTGAGCTTCTTGACTGTTCTCTGTTTCGAAATGATGATATGTGGATTTATTTAATTTTGGGAGCTTGGTTTTATGCTTCCTGCTGTCCCTTTACTCAAGTATAAGCCATTGGAGTATTTTGGTATTTTGGAATACCAGCTTGGGGCTCGATTTTGCTTCCTGCAGCTCTCTTTATTCGAAATTAAATATTGGAAATGTTGAATGATTTGGGTGGTTGTTAGGGGGCTCGGTTTTGGCTTGGTGGTGCCTTGTTTTTTTGATGATTTGCTGGGTTTGATTTAGCCCTTATGTGGGGCTCGATTTTGCTTTCTGTAGCGCTCTTTATTCGAACTTAAATATTGGAAATGTTTAATGATTTGGGTAGTCATTTGGTGGCTCGGTTTTGGCTTGGTGGTGGCTTGTTCTTTTGGTCATTTGCTGGGTTCGATTTAGCTCTTATGTGGGGCTCGATTTTGCTTCCTGTAGCCCTCTTTATTCGAACTTAAATATTGGAAATGTTTAATGATTTGGGTAGCCATTTGGAGGCTCGATTTTGGCTTGGTGGTGGCTTATTCTTTTGGTCATTTGTTGGGTTCGATTTAGCCCTTATGTGGGGCTCGATTTTGCTTTCTGCTGCCCTCTTTATTCGAACTTAAATATTGGAAATGTTTAATGATTCGGGTAGCCATTTGGTTTAATTTGAAGTGGGGGTGGGGTTTCACGGTTAAGCTTGCATTCATTTGTTTGGTTCATTTTTCTTAATGCTGGATTTATTATTTGTTTGCTGGAAGTAATTTGGATGGCTTCCCTTGTATCAAGTATACATTCTTTTCTCATAATTTCACGTATAATTTACTTTAAGATAGTTGAGCATTCAATTGAGCACCTGCTTCAAGTGGATGTTAACTATTTTGATAGCGGCTGATTCGTTAATTCTCTATAGTTCATCCTAATTTTCACTCTTCTGTTATGAGCATTCACAATTCATCATGTAAAGAACCCTCTTACTTTTATTGATACAGTTGGATATATTACACAAATATGCAAATAATGGGTATGCTGCTTTTCTTTACTTATCCCTAAAAGTTTACATATATGTCCCACGATTTTTTTTTAAGTTTTGGTATATTTAACATATTAACTTCAATCTTAACACAATTGTTACTTCACACATGCATGGAAACTTGGGACTTTGGAATTTGGGATCTTCTTTGTTTTGACTTATTGCAGTTAAACTTCAAGATTTTAAAATCTTGGAGATGTTTTGCTTTGGTTTGTTGAATCCGAAACAGGGAATTTTGGATGTTTTCTCTGCTTGTTTATTGAAACTAAAATTTGGAATTTTGCAATTTTCTTCACTTCAACTTATTGGAGCAGATTTTTGGAAATTTAAAATGTCATCATGGTGGTTTGTTGAAGCCGAAACTGTGAATATAAGCACACATTCTTTACAGATTTGTATATAGAGCATATAATAATAATAATAATAATTATTATTATTATTATTATTATTTATTTATTTTTTTTTTACATATATATATGCTTGAAGCTTGAACCTGAAATGAAAATTTAATACCGTGGAAGTATTTGACAAATTGTTTATTTCAGTCTTGTAATGTGAAGGCATCTAAAATTGTTTAATACATATATGGATTATTAAAGTGGGATATAAGTTCGAGGTGCGGGGTAACAAACAATGATGCAAAGAACCATTGATCAGCTCTTCTTATAGCTGAAAATATAAAAAACGATATTCAATTAGTGAGATGCTTTTTCACCCCTTAAGTTGTCGGCAACTCCAAACCCTTTTCAAAAGGCTTGAAAATTGGTGATTAGAAAAGAACATATACATAATAATCTATTGCACATATCCTACACTTGCACAAGGAACAGATATTACCTCCACAAAATGATAAGTACCACGATACACAATAGACATTACACATTATACTCTATACGACAGATACTATATTTGTAACATATCACATATTACACACTAGACACTCCACATGACAGATACTGCAAGAATAGATATTACATTTCTTTTGAAAGTCTAAATACTACACACCACACTCCGATAAGTTCAGATACTATACATCATTTATCCTAACATCACGTATAGACACACCACACCCCAATAAGTCCAGATACTATACATCACTTATTCTAGCATTACACATAGGTCCATTACACCCTGATAAGTTCAAATACTATCTCACATAGGCACATTATACCTTTAATAAAATAAGTTCAGATATTATTGGGTTTACTAATCCATTTAGGGTCTTAGGCTGCCTAATTATAGAGGTAATTCGTTGGTGACCCCTAGTTGATATTGATAGGTTGACTTCGATATTTTAATTGCCTGTGGGATCGAGATAGAAGAGAAAAAAAGGTCTAATATGAGCCTAACCCCAGTTTAAAAACTAATATCCCACTTTAAATTTTCATATGCTTATCATTTAACATTTCTTTTATAATCTGCAAATATTTATCTAACCCCTTTATATCATGCAATTGTAATATGTTTTGTAGCATCATCAGAATTAATCAGGTACACTTAGTTGTTTCAATTTTGTTTCTTTACTGTATATTCCTTTCTTTACTGCATAGTCTCTTTCTTTTCTTTATCTCGCTTTATTTTCATAATTTTCCTTCAATTTTTTCTTGTTACAGTACTTTACTACACAGTTGTTCATTTCCTGTACTGCATCGTATTATAGACATTCATCTGTATTCATACTTTTAAATATTGTTTCCCTAGTATGTTTGTATAGCTCCCTAGGATAGGCCGTTCGAGACATGGTTTTCTCTTTTTTTATCCCTTTTCTCGGAACGAGACGGCGACGCGAGCGAGTGACGATTCATCTCTGGACAACGATCGAGACTACAACAGAAGATGGAAAGAGGAGCTTCAACCAAACTTCAATTGATTTAAATAACATACTTATAGGGCGTCGAGGTCGTTCGTCTGACACGACGTAAATCCTCACATTATCTTTTAGGATTTTCTAAGATTTTTATATCGTACGATATAAGTCCTAAATTTTTTAGGATTCCGAGATCGTCGTCTGGTACGATATAAATCCTCACATTTCCTCGGGGCATTTACATATGAAATGTAGATATAAGCCCCAAATATCTAAATAACTTGCAGGACTGAAATATCATTTCCTTTTCAAAGATGTAAAGCCAAACCATAGATTAGTTTGAGATGTCACTGAATTTTCTTCAGTATCTTTGACATCTCCTACTTTTCGCTCATTTGAATTCCGAAAATAACTGTTTCTATTTGAATCTATTCCACTTGATTTTCCTATAAGCAATCGTGGAGAGCTAAACGTTGAATTCTTGAAGACGAAACCTTTAATCATTATATAGAGTTTTCTCAAATTACTCCCGTCATTTTGGATGTAATTAACTATATGGGTTTGCCTCTATAGGGAATGAAGAAACTCAGATTAATGTAAACCCTATCTAATCTGTGCATTAGATAGGGGAACTTGTCAGCTATAAATTCACAGACCAAAATAGAGTTATAAACTTTTAAGTTTAGATAGTTAAGTCTACTGATAAGTGATACGATCACCTTTCGAGATGATATATTATTTATGATATCGTACTTAGCTATTTAAACTATTAGATATATGAGGTCTATCCGGTTTCATCATTTTTCAAAAAATAAAGAATAACATTTTCACAAAATTAAAATTACATTATATATTACACTAAATTTAAATTTTAAAATCTTATTTAAAAAAAAAAGCCGACAATACCCTTCAATCAGAGAGGCAGTCAAGAAGCTTTTGCCCTTGGCTCTTTCACAGTATTAGGGTAATTAAACCCATTATATATTATACTAATGACGAAATCAAACCCATTTCATTTTCGTATGAAAAATTTCTAGTTAAGATAAACGCAGGTATAAGACCAACCCTCATCAGAGTATGTTTAGAAAACGCACTTTACATGCCTTTACTTTCAAACAATGTGATTGATTGGACTGATGATAATTCATTCTTGATCAACCATTGGAGCGCGAACCTTGATATTTTCAATGGCATCACCACAATCATGAAGGAAAGACATGGAAGATGTCCAGTGTTGTCACGAATACTCTCGGACGACCATTCTGGTTATTCGATTGGCATTCTAATGACCGTTTCCAACCGAAGGCAACTACAACATGGACAATGTCACTCTATTCTACATTCTCGGAGTAGCCTGTACTCCCGGGCTTGGACGACAAGATGTTGATGACTGGCAAGACTTTTCAGAAGGAATAATCTCAGTAAATTTCAACCCTGCTGCCTACATTCGACTCAATCCCCGAAGATTCTTTGGAGCTTATGAATGTATCACATACGTGAGCAAAGATATGCCTACAACAGTTGTTGTGCATAGAGGATGACCACAACGAACGACAAAGTCAACCAAGAAGCCGCTAGCTCTAAAGCACCTGCTACAACAGGAGGATAGCCCACCGATAGAAGTCAGAAAGAGGAAGATGACGAAAGTTCTGCTTTATTACTTGGACTTACTATGCTTTAGTTGTTTTTGTTTCAGACATTCATACACGTTCTGGCGCATTAAAGATGATGGTTTTCAATTGATGTAATTTTTTAAAAACATTACACTTTTAAAGCTTACGCTTTCTATTCTAGAACTTTAGTTTTGTAACTAAACTCACTGCATTTTGAATTCGATATTTTCATTATGATACACATACACAAACAAGAATGCCAAAATTCCCCAAGAATGACACCAAAATTGATATATATATATATAAAAGATTGATCAACGGTCGGCGCACCGATCAACCCCTTGACCGACCTTTTTCTTTTTGTNATCAAGATTAAAATGTAGATATAGAAATTGTACGCCAAAAGTTTGCCAACACTCCCAGATTTAGTTAGCTTGCGAATGATCCAATTTGGTCTTGTCTCTGCCTCTCGTTCTAGAACGAGAGTAAGCTAACAAAATGTTAAGTTTGTTGTCATTACCCGAAACAACCAATGTATCATCCATCAAGTTTGTTAGTTGACCTTCATTCTTCTTTTTCCTAGATGTGTAAACCTGTCAATCCTCATCCGAAGATTGACTCATCTGATTAGTGCATTGGTAAGATTGCCTGATAGGTGTAGGTTGTTGCACATCTTGAGCCACATGAGCTTGACAAACAGTAACAACTTGCTTGATCTGATGAGGCGGTAGAGATGCAGCAGAAATATTGACACTCGTTACATCTAAGATAGGTTTTAGGGCAGGTGAAGTATGAAATGTCTGCCCTGCCCCACGAGATCCATAGGAGGTATCGGGGGACCTATATCATGAGCTTTGTGTGACATATTACCCGTGAGGGTAGTGACATCTTCAGGAGTATCTTTTTGATGATCAATAGTGTCATTAACTTGGAGTTGATCAGGAGGGGGGATCACTGCCTCTGGATGAGAACTTTGCTTCTTTGGTCTTAGATGGGAGTGTAGAGGGTGATATTGAGAAATGGAGTGACCGAACATACGACAATTCGAGCAATATGAAGGGAAAGACTCAATCACAACTCTTTGTCAATATCTATGGTGTTGTGTGTCTAACCAAATTTTGTCAGAAGCGATTGAAGTGATGTTCCTTTCAACAAGTACCTTGGCTTCAGATGAACGAAAAAGATTAAAAGTAGGAATGTCTGTTTTAAGTTGTTTACCATAGGCTGAGACAATAGAATACAACACTTCTAGAGTAAAATAATGAAATTTTAGACCAGAGAGACGAATCCAGATCAGAATGATTGGTGGTTCCGTCTGTGGGTCAAAATCGACCAACAATTTCAAAATCCTTGCGAATAAGCTCCATTTTGGGATGAACATAAAGAAATTTCCCGACCAAATTCAGACGACAGGAGAATGCGAGCTGATTACATTCTGCTTTCATAAAAAAGATGGTTGACTTTCCATTCTTCCTGTCTTCTTGATGTCCTCTGCTAACTCAAACAAAGAAGGGAAAGAACGCGATTTAGGAGTACTTGAGGCGTGAACACTCGCAAGGGCGCAACATATGTTTTGTCGGAAACCATGACCAATAGAAGGAGGTGCGGCGTTAAGAACAGTGATTTTGCAGTGAAAGAAAGATAAAAAATTGAAGGAGGATTAGCGGAAACCCTTTTAAAGTCGAGAGAGGACGAAAGGTGAGCAGAAGCCGAGCCGAGCCGAGGAAAGTACGCCACTAGAAACTGAGCCTGAAGAAAGCGCCAAAGACGCACGACGCCAGAGATGTCGAGCTCGACGAATGCAAGCATTTATCTTGACAAAGCACGAGCAGCAGACGACGCACGGCGACAACGGCGAATCAGACGGAAGCGATGAAAACGACAAACGACGAGCAAAGCGTGATCGACGAAGAGATGCAGTGGGGTAGAAACAGGGTTTGCCATGGTGAAACCCTAGCAGAGCGTGGGCGTGATTGACAGTGACATGTATATGTATGTATGTATGTATGTATGTATGTATGTATGTATGTATATGTGTGTGTGTGTGTGTGTATGTGTGTGTGTGTGTGTGTGTCTAACCAAATTTTGTCAGAAGCGATTGAAGTGATGTCCCTTTTAACAAGTACCTTGGCCTCAAATGGACGAGAAATATTAAAAATAGGAATGTTCGTTTTAAGGTTCTTACTATAGGCTGAGACAATAGAATACAACACTTCTTGAGTAAAATAATAAAATTTCAGGCCAGAGAGACAAATTCAGATCAGAATGATTGGTGGTTCCGTCTGTGGGTCAAAATCCACCAACAATTTCAAAATCCTTACGAATAAGCTCCATTTTGGGATGAACATAAAGAAATTTCCCGACCAAATTCAGACGACAGGAGAATGCGAGCTGATTACATTCTGCCTGATTACATTTTGCTTTCATAAAAAAGATGGTTGACTTCCCATTCTTCCTGTCTTCTTGATGTCCTCGGCTAACTCAAACAAAAGAGGGAAAGAGCACGATTTAGGAGTACTTGAGGCGTGAACAGTTGCAAGGGCGACAACATATGTTCTGTCTGAAACCATGACCAATAGAAGGAGGTGCGGCGTTAAGAACAGTGAAATTGCAATGAAAGAAAGAGCAAAAATCAAAGGAGGATCAACGAAAACCCTTTTAAAGTCGAGAGAGGACGAAAGGTGAGCAGAAGCTGAGCCGAGCCGAGGAAACTACACCAATAGAAACTGAGCCTGAAGAAAGCGCCGAAGACGCACGACGCCAGAGATGTCGAGCTCGACGAATGCAAGCATTTCTCTTGACGAAGCACGAGCAGCAAACGACGCACGACGACAACGGCGAATCAGACGGAAGCGACGAAAATGACAAATGACGAGCAAAGCGTGATCGACGAAGAGATGCAGTGGGGTAGAAACCAGGGTTCGCCATGGCGAAACCCTAACAAAGCGTGTGCGTGATTGGCAGCGACATGTATATGTGTGTGTGTGTGTGTGTATACATATATATACCCCCCCCTCGCCCCCCCCCCCCCCCCCNTCTTGAGTCATATACATATTCTTGCTACTGAAATATATATTGATGTATGCCAAAAAGATATGCATTCATAGTTTAGTCACTTTTGACCTTGTATCATGTTCATTTCTTTATCGATGTACATGCATGTTGACATACAAGCATGTGATAGGAACCAGAGATGATTTTTCACAGAACTTAGAGCACAAAAAACAAACAACTCAACACAAATAGATTAAGATAAGCACCTATAATTCGAGAGGTAAGCGATCTTTCACAATTCATACAATTCGAGTTGTAGGAAATATCTCCCAAACTGTAACCCTATGATTCAAAGATCCAATCTCATGCATAAAATTGCCCTTAGGTTGATACAAAACAAAATTTCCTTTAGGTTAGGCATGGACATGACAATATTCCCCCACACCTTGTTCTCAAGGTGGGAAAAACTGCTATTTGATCAAGTCGTGTGGCCTGTGCTCATAAAGTAGCTTGAGGGTCTGTTTGGGGCAGTTGTAGCTTATTAAAAAGTTGTGGCAGGAAGCTGCTTCTCAGAAGCTGGCTGTCTCTTAGTTTTTTACAGTTTCAAAAAGCTGTGTTGCTGTTGTTTCTAAATTAATGATAATTTTGCCCCTGTATTATAATGTTGTTTACAACATAATTGTTTAGACTAATACAATATATACTTGAAGGTAAATATTCAGTTGAAATATTACAAAATAAAAAATACATCACTAAATAACGAGTAACACAATTATCAAATTTATAAAAAAAAACTATTAAAATAACAATTAATAACATGATAACATTATTTTTAAAATACACTTGACTTATGTCACGATATGTCATTTTCTAGGGAAACTCGTCACGCCCGATAGCTATCAATTGTCAAGTCCTTTAGCTCATCTGCCCTCCTAAAGAAGTTACAGCTTTCCTGTCTTCTCCTCGGACGCCTATAAAATTGTCTCCCGTAGTTATGTCACTGTCGCGAAGTAAGCAGGGAACATAATACTCCACAGTAATAGTATAATGCTTTGGTGGTACCGAAAGCCATCGAGCTCATCTTTTCTGAAAATATAAAACAACAAAGCACAAATCCTTAGATGCAGTATTAGCGAAAAAATATTATAATTAATCAATGCAAGCTTTATTAAACTATGAGATCTTAGAGAACATAACATAGACCAACGAATCTGTCACGACAAAAAGACAATAGACCTTGTAAAAAAGTGTTCTTGGTTGCCTTCAAACCACATAATATCGAGCTTGTATGTGTCACATATCCATATAAAAAAAAAATCATCTAGAAGAGCCTAAAAAACCATAGTACTGTAAAAAAGTGAAGAAACTTGTTGCTTTCTTTCAGATTTCACATATGACAAAAACTAATAGTGACATGTATGCCATCCATAAGAACATGCAAGGGAGTTTTTTTGTCCACGGTTCCCGTTTCGACCATAAATGTCTCATCATTGACCTCCAAATTACATAAAATAAACATGCAAAAAATATTTATATAACATATTGTGTCTCATCATAATATTTGACACAAAAACTAATAGTGACATGTATGTCATCCATATCCATACATATTATGTCTCATCATAATATTAGTCAATGATGAGGTCAATTATGAAAAGGGAACCTTGGATGTCAATGTTGAGTTTTTTTGTCTTAAGCATTGTGTTACTAGCATAGAAAGAGTTAAACCACAAATATTTGACACAAAAATTAATCAACACAACTCAATCAAAAATAAAATTGTCATATTTCACCACTGCTCCCACATCACCCCCCATACCAAACATCACTCAAATATATATTTGTCCAATCATCCAACAAGTTCCATTTACATGCACAACACAATTATACAGAATTTACATTTCTCACACAATATTTTTAATCTTTATTCACCCAACACTCAAATCTGTAAAACCACGTCAAAATAAATATTATTACAACATAAACAATATAGGGAAATCACGGTGAAGCGACAAAATATGCACGAGTACGGCTACCTTCATTATGCAGACAATTGTCATAAATGTAAACACATAAGAATTGTTTGTTGGGTTTGTACATCTCCCTAAACATTACAGATGAGTTTTGCGTTAAGGAATATCACAAAATTCGAAAATCCCCACAGAAAACAAGCACCTGGAACATTACTGTTAAAAATAGTTTGCAACCTTAAAACATTGTTGTTAACAAATGCACCACAAACTATCACCCTTTTCTCAAAATTTTCACTTAAATATTAAAATTTTTGATGAAATCTCAATCCATATTATTGAAATACACAACAGCCGAAAGATTGTTGTTCATATATTACTTCGAGCATTTCTCAAATTAACACTCATATATCACAAATCAACGGAGGAAGATGGAAGCAAAAATGCCAAAATTATTAGGGTGATAGTTATATAATCATACCAATAAAAGCAAAACCAACATAGATAACCGACGAATGTATGCAGCAACCAAAGACCACAACTCGAATATACCAAAATCAATTGAAATCGCAAAGCACATAGAAAAAATGAGGTTGTAGCCACCGAAAATAGAGAAAAAAGAAAATCACCGGTGATATGTATGTAAAAATCCGAAAAAAAACTGTGCAAACCATACAACTCATAGAGCAAATACACAAAGAAGATATGAGGGGGAGAAGATACTGGAGGAAGAAGGAAGCAAAAACCGACAAAAAACTCTATCCATAAGTGTCGGCGAATGAAGAGGAAGAGTAGAGATAAACTCTTAGGCAGATCGTTTGCGAGGAAGAGGCCGAGCTGGAGGGAGGACACGAGAGTAAAGATCGGGCACGTTTAATAAAACGCGCCCGCACTGGACCATCAAAACAATCAGAATCGTGGCAGCAGGCCGCGCCTCTGGGGAAACACCGCACCAAACACGCCCTAAGTCTGGTTCTCGCAACTCAGGCACAATCGTCATTTCCTTCTTCAACTTCTCAAATATCTGGGTCTTCACTTTTCCCCACTACAATTATCCTTCAATTTCTTCGTTCATGATCACACAATCGAATTATAACCTTCACACACTTCTGTTGGTATTTTGTAAGTCCCTTAAACTTTCTCAACCTCTTTCAGTTCCGTGGCAGTGGCCCCTCAGCCTATCTGCCAAATTGATGGATCCGCTAACACCAGGGTCTTGCATGATATGGATCACCGTGAAAGTCTACCACCCTGCCCACGTCGTTGTCTCCCTTCTCCACCTGTCTGATTCCCATCATTAATCCTAAATTGCCCTTTGTTCAGAAAATTATCATAGCAAAAGGCGTCGGTGCAATTGGAGGCAGCACTCTGTCAGGATCCTGTCCATCGTATTACGAAGTAGAATAACACTTTGTCATCATCATCTAAAACTTACTTCTGCTTACCTGATGCTTTCATGTTAGATGTCAACTAAAAACAAGGAAATTTATAAAAGATGGATCATCATCTAAAACATATTTATAATTATCTGATGCAATAGGAGGCAACACTCTGTCAGGATCCCGCCCATTTTGCCTGTTGCCGCTTGTTCTAAACCTTTAGATGTTGCGCAATTTCTTCCAGAGATTGACAGTCAAATCTAGCTACCGGTCTTTCTTTGAGAATTGTCGGACTCCCTTCCTGCCATCCTTTGTGCGGGAAGGGAGGGACACTTATCTTGGTATTTGAAACGACTTTTTCTTCACTACTCAGACGAACCCGGTCTCGTGCTCGTGAGCAGGGGATCCAGACAAGGCGACACTAGCGATGCCGCCACCTACCTCATCGTCATCTTGCTGGAGATATCATTGTCGTCGATCGAACAATGCCAGCGAAATCCATCATCGACCCTTTCTCCTGTAGTATTTTTTCTTCTCTGCCCAAGCGTCAGGAGGAACTACCTTTCCAACCAAGCCAGAATCTACTTCTCTCTATGCCAAAACACATGACAGACAAAACTCAAAATTTAGCCAAGTCTGGATCTACTTCGCTCTATGCCGAAACACATGACAGACAAAACTCAAAATTCAGTCAAGCTTGAATTTTAAGTCTTTCTTTAGGCACTGCAAAAACTGCAGTCAAAAGACAAACACAGTTGTCTACTTGCCGAAACATATGACAGATAAAACTCAAAATTCAGTCAAGCCTGAGTTTTGTGTCTTCCTACAGACATTGCAGAAACTGCAGTCAAAAGAAAATCACAGTTGTCTACTTTCGTGCAAACTCCTCTTCATCATTACATGGAGGAGCTTTCAGTTTGCCTACAAACACTGCAGAAATTACAGTTAAAGACAATCAAACTTGTGTACTTCCCTACAAATTCCATACAACATTACTAGCAGGAGTTTTCCGTCTACCTACACACTGCAGGAACTGCATCCACTACTGTCTACTTACCTGTAAACTCCCTTGTAGCATTACCTATAGGAGTCTTCTGCCTGCCTAAACAAACACTGTAGAAAATGCTGCCAAAGACAACCACAGTACAAAATAAAGACTTCAAGTTCTACTTCACAGGATCTTCCTCGCCCATTGTTTGATGTTTTTAAATTCAAGTTGAATTTGGTTTTCAACCATGTTTCAAATTGAGGGGGAGTGTTAGGAATTATAATATGAAATAATTTATTCCTGTAAGAAGTTATGAGGAATAAATTATTTTATTATATTAAGGAGATATTTTCTTTCCTAATTTATATTTATTTCCTTGGATTAAGAATTATTTGTTTTCATATTTTATTTTATTTTCTATATCTCTTAATAATTAATATGAATTAATTATTAGAGATATTGAGTGATATATATTTAATTTCATATAATTTACTTTTTATTATTTTTTCTATTATATGATTCTTGTAAGGGTTATTTATACTTTCGTTCATATCAATGAAATAAATCAAGTATTTCACTGTATATCACGCTATTCTGAATTTCAACATAGATCATCATCTAAAACATATTTCTACTTATCTGATGCAATTGGAGGCAGCACTGTGTCAGGACCATTTTGCCTGTTGTCGTTTGTTCTAAACCTTTAGATGCCGCACAATTTCTTCCAGAGATTGACAGTAAAATCCGCTCTCAACTCTTTCACTCGACTCTGTTCGCTTTTGTTTGTTCCAGCCATCTAAAGGTTGCATTATTTTTTTCAAGTGTTGTCGTTTGAGTCCACTCCTGATTTCTTGGCTTGATGATGCAGCTTCTAATCCGCCTAAAGCAGTGACACTGCTCTTCTGTCGCACAACCTTATGTAGTTGTTGTTATTGCTCGCGTTCGTTTCAACGCTCCTTGATCCCGTGATGGATGGAGGCTATTTTGTGTGAAACTCCATGATCTTTTTCATCATTTCTTCTAAGGCTATGAATCTCCGCTCCCATCGCAGGACCGAGAAATGTTCTTCTATTTCAGATCTTATGTGGCTCAAATTTCCCTTTAATTTCTCCTCCAAAGCATCCATTTTCTTTGTCGATATTACTCCCACAAGACTTTTATTCACAAAAGCAAAATTTTTGTACCTTTAAATCTCGTTGTTGGCTCTTTAGCTCGTTCAGCTCGGTAAAGAAGAAATGTCGTGCGATCAAGTTACGCCTCAGCTCACTGCGATTCTGCCTGCTTTCTCAAATCTCGACTATATCACACAGTTATCAGACAATGAGATGGAAACCTCTACACCGCGATCTCGTTGGCTCCCCAACAAGCTCAAATAACGACTATATCGTGTTACTGTAAGTCGTGACCCCATCGGCTAGCTAGCAGGCTCAAATCATGATTGTATTGTGTCCTATAAGCTGTGATCCCACAGTTGCGCGGAAGGACCATACGCTGTGATTCCGAGGTTGTCGCTCGAACCAACTAGGTTTAATTACCTGCCGATTTCTTTCCAGCTAGGTCTAATCGTGAATGGTTCGCGTAGTTGAACTATATTGCCACAAATTGGTATGAGATGAATTTATACGCAGCGAATGAGACATATACCGCCGTTGATGAAGACCTGGGCACCACGATTATGCGGTGGTTTCCAAGAATCGATAGCTCTGATACCAATTTGATAGGAATAGGTGAAGATTTTTTATAGAACTTAGGGCACAAAATATTTTATTGAATGAACAAGAAACAACTTGACACAAATACATAAAGATAATGATCTACAATTCAAGAGGTATGCGATCTCTCGCAAATGTTACAATTCGAGAGGTAGGACCCAATCCCTAACCCTAAAAGATTCAATGAGCCAAACCCACGCATAACACTAACCCTAAACATTTTAGTCCTATTTATACTAACAACAACAATAATAATAAAAGACTAAATTTCCCTTATGCTAATAAAAGATAAAATTTTCCTTAAGCTAGGCACCGACATCAACATGTAATATAAAATTGTATTTGTAAACACTTATCTCTATTTTTTCTAGATAAGCATGATCTTTGAAGTTCTAGTGATACCGGAGAAAAAACAATTGATCTTGAATTTTATTGTTGATAATTCGAAAGAATCACAATAAATTTTCTTAAAACTGGAAATAAAATAACACAAAGCACAAATGTGCCTCTAGGGCTAGGGTGAAGGTGATGAACGCCGGCTGGACAGCAGGCGTGCGGGTGGTTTGGAAGTTGCGCCAGCAGGTAAGGTTGGTGGAAGTATATGAGGGTGCCTGGGAAGGTTGGCGGCAACAGGGAGGGGGTGTAGGGAGGACTGGCCTCAACAGGTCTGGTGCATGAAGACTAGCGACTTGTCACGATCAAAAAGTCCCACATTGGCTAGGTGTAGGGCTGAAAAGAAGTATTTAAGTTCTGGGCTGCCCACCACCCCTAAGAGCTCTTTTGGGAGGTGACAAGTGGTATCAGAGCAGATTCTTGTCTGCTAGGTGTGCGGACTCTTAATGGTCCAGTGGGACCCTCGGTGGAGCCGATCCGTGGCGAGGATGCCACGTGATTGGGTGGAAGAGAATGTCATAGACAAAAAGTCCCACATCGGCGGTGTAGGGCCGAAAAATAGTATTTAAGTCCTGGGCTGCCCACCACTCCTAAGAGCTCTTTTGGGAGGTGACAAACTGTAGGTAAAGGCACTGGGAGCGCTAGCGTCGGCAGGTAGAGGGGCGGGAGGGCCTGACTTCAAGCAGGTAGGGGGCCGGTAGGGTGTCGACAGCAGGAACCAGAAAGGTGGGAAGCGCTGGGAAGAGGGCAGCCAGCTGGGAAGGCAAATATGAAGAAGATTTGTAGAGATAACCACCACCTCGGAGTAGGATACTGCCGGAGCACCACCTGTTTTTGGATGCAATCCTAGGAAGGGAAACCACGCAGATGGCGATAAATCTGAAAGCAGCAAAAAGACCAAATTCACATCCATGTTGAACCTGTTGATCTGGTTCAGCCCTAGCCTGTCATCTAGTCCAAGGAAAAAAGAAAACATCTTGGCCAATGGTTTTAGGCTACCTTTGCGGAGTGCAATAATTTGCACCATTTTAATGTCAACTTATGACATTGAACTAGCAGCTTTCAACACTCTAAAAATTTGGTTGTTTGGCTGATATTTGAGCAGTATCAAACATCAATCGAGAAAGCCCAAAAAATTTTTGGTTTTTATAAGCAGTCTCAAAAGTTATACCATGTTTGACCCTTCAAACTATTGTTAATTAGGTGCTAAATTATATGCCACTGGGAATAGTATAGTATCGTTAAACTACCATATAACTCCGAATGCAAGCAAGCGCACACAGCCAAATAGTAGATGTAAGGATGATGGTCTGCCCATAAATGAAAGAAGTGAATCTTACCCATCTAAAAGTGACTTAAAAGGCCATATTTGATTGTGCTTATAATTAGAAAGCATAAGTGATGAAATTGCTAAATGCTTTTATTGGTTTTATGTAATTAGATAATATATTGGATTATAACTCAACTCTGTCAAATATGATAATTTCATTTCGAGTAAAGTGTGACTATTTATCTGGGTCATTTTAGTTTTAGTCTATAAAATGTCACATTGATCCCTAAAATCTTTTAATATGTGCTAAAATAAATCCCAGGGAGGACTATTTAGCCCCCATCTGAAAGAATGAGGGGACTAAATTGACTCTTTTATGGACTGGGGCTAAAATTATTCCCCATAAAAAGTCAATAGAACATTTTGACAATTTTCTCATTTTATAACCAGAATGGCACAAACAAAGCCATCATCTAAAACATACTTCTACTTACCTGATGCTTTCTTGTTAGATGCCAACTAAAATCAAGGAAATTTATTGCTCACCTTCCAGTTTTAGATTGCCACTAGTAGGCTAAAAAGTAAGCACTCCATTATGTGATGAAGCTGTAGATTGTATTAACTATTCATTATGCATAGACTTCGGTAGGTTTTTTCACCAGATACACTCTTCTACTTCCATTTTAAATTGTTCATTATGTAAGCACTCACTCTCCCTGCATTGTTTTCTTGTTTTTTCCTTTTTATTTTTTTCTTTTTTTCCTTCCATGTCCTGTAATGTTGTTTTACCAATAGACTGCCATATTTATACAATCGGGCATTGGCATACCTACCACCTAAGTCCTATGTATTTACATGTCTAACACCTAAACTTTACTTTTTTACATTTATCATTCCCAAATCTTTCATATCACAGAAAAAAACCCACTTTTTTAACTTTTAAAAGGTGGAATACACATTTTCATGCATAGATAAGGTGGCATATATGTAAAAATTGAAGTTTAGGTGTTAGATATATATAAATACATGGGAACTGTGGGTACGTATGTAAACCTTCCTTGCATAATTGGTGAAAGGTCAATTACTTGGAATAACACCTGTGACTACCATTATGTTCCAGGGACATGGAAACGACTTTGACTATTCCCAACCAATGTTGCTAAATCTTGGGAGGAATGTTCAGGCTTTACACGTGTCATGTGGATTTAATCACAGTGGTGGAATATTTGAATACAGTGAAAATTGAGGTTGGTCACCTACCAAAACTTACCCACACCGTTCACATTATCTGTTCATCTGTAAGCCCATGGTATAAAATAATTATAATATTCCTCATATTCTCTATGTTTTTTGTGCATGTATATCAAAGATATTCATCGCCATGTAAACCCATGTCTAAACAATATATAATGTTTTAACATTTTTAATGTAAAAATAGCCTTTGATAGTCTTATATTTTGGTGTAAATATGCTGTGGTTTATATGTAATTTGCTGTTTTGATTAGATATCCTTTTGCTCTAATGTCATTTAGTTCATGATTTTTATACAGAAATTGTATTTAGATATTCTGATTATATTTTTGGATCATTTACTCGCATAACACACAATTATATGAAATAAATAATTAAAAATTTAATGTAATTATTAAGCTTATTTAATTAAAATTATGATTCATGTCAAATTCCTGAAATTTTATTTTAATCCTTTATATCACAAGTAATTATCATAATTAAACAACACTAAAATTAATAAATTTAGTTGCACATTAATTAACATCAACTAGCCTTATTAATTTTTTTTTAATTAACTTTCAAATTATTTAAATTAATTGAAATTGCAGCTTACACTTGCTAATAATACCGTTGAAAATATTTTAAATAAGTTTCTAAAAATTCAAAAAATACAAAATTTCGTTGCTAAAAGCAAAAAATGAAAAAAATTTCGTTTGGCTGTTTCGGTATATTTTGTTGATTTTTTTGCATTGATTTTAATATTCATTAAATAAAAAAATAAAGAAATTAGGATTACAAAATTAAATTCATTTTAAAAAATAATTTGAGCATTTGATTTTAAATTTTGATCTTAAAATAAAATTTTTAAGTTATAATTATTTCAATTTTTAGTAGAACAAACATTAAATTTCAAATTTATTGACAGAAATGCATTTCGGTTCAGGTTAGATTAGTTTTGATATTTGAATTTTAACTTCATTTAATATAACTAATCTATAACTATAAATCAACACATTCAAATCAACCATTTGCACACCCCCATACAAAACCAAACCTGTTGAAACCACCATTGTAGAATCAGAACAAATTTCTTTAATATATGAAAACATAGTAATTTTGTTACAAAACTACCAGAGCCGAGCCTACAACTCTTCAAAACTGAACTGATCAATGCTTCCTGTAATTATTATTTAAGAAAAAAAAAAACATACAAAAGAATGAAAAATACATGCTTTCACATTCATCATAAAAATATGATCTTGATCCCACATATTCCTTCTCATGATTCCGCAAAGTCTGCTCCGCCGCATCAGCTGCTGTTGGAGTTCGGAAAAATTAAATCTTTCGAGTCTCGAAGCTGTAGAGACCCAGCGAGAGAGTGAGAATCGTCGTCCCCAGTTGAAGAACACAGTAACAGCAGTAAGAAACAATGGAGGTCGGTCAGAGGAGAGCTCCCCACACAGCTCCATCTCCTTCCCCACAACGAGCGTGCACGTCCTTTATTCTCTCCACAGACTTGCAGATGCCGCTGCAGCTCCAATCAAATGATGCCACGCACACATTCCCTGCTTGAGCCTTCCATTCACAATCTGAACAATTTCACCAAACCTTTTAATTAAGGATTTATTTACATACATACCCACATCATTCTCATGTATTCTCATTTTGACACTTTAAAGATAAGTTAACAAAAGAAATAAAACCTGGAGGAGTTCCACAGCACATGTTCCTGTCATCAATATGTTCAACATCAAGCCCAATAAACCATGCACCAAGAGAAACATCTTCATTTGCATACTTGTGAAGTATAGGCCTATAACATAAAGAAAAGAAAAAAAAAACACATTATAATTATAATCATAAATAGTTAATTGTGTTACAGAGAAGTCACCAGCCATGACTCAACTGGTTTATAGAAATGAAGGTTGCCAGATCTTTCGAGATGGCGTAGATCTGGCCGGTCGCATGGCGGAAGTATTTGTTCCCTTCTTCGCCAAATTTCCAGTATTCGGGCTCGTGATACTTTACATTCCTGTAATAATGGTACAAAATACATTAGCTTTTTGCTTGGAAAACCAGCTTTAACATGATTTGTTTTCGTTATTTTAGGGTTTAGTGTGGCAGACTAAAAAAGAAGAGGAAGCTAAAGATATACTTATTTGAGAGAACTGGACCAGATTTCATGCACCCGACGTAGACCCTTGGTTTGGACCTATGGCGAGAGAGAGTTGCGGCTAGCATACCTAAAACATAAGGAAAAAAAAAAACATTTCACTATTGTAATCAAAATTACTTGTCTAAGAAGGCATATAGAAAAAATCATTAAAATTATGGGGCACTTATATACATGCCAAACAATTCTTATGTATTTACATATCTAACACCTAACATTCATAATTACATGTATATCGCTCAAATTTTTAGCATCACATCAAAAATACCACCATCACCATAATTTAAAAAGTAAGAAAACACCATTTCATGCATAGGTTTATGACACCAAGGTGTCATAAATATAAATATTAAAAGTTGAGTGTTAGACATTCAAATACATAAGAATTGTGTTACTGTGTTATGTATGTAAATTTACTTAAAGTTAAGTATACATACCTAAGTTTACATGGACATCATCATCCACCTTGACATAAAATTCAGCATCCCAAAGAGTAACTGCTGTGGAAAAGAATATCTTTGTTTTTGCAGATAATTCATGATACCCTTCAACATGATCCTGATCATATACATGGATGTTGTTATAAAAAAAATTCCAAGGCATTTAAGCTTTTGTGCTTTGATGAATAGAGAAAAAAAGAGCGCATTTACCAGTCTCAGAAAGTCATTATGTTGTTCTTCTTCGGAATCAATTGCCCTATCGAGAATGCTATTCGACGTAGCGCTGCACGCAAAAAAAAACAAAGATGTGTGAGGATGAGAGCAATGAAACATAGATATGCATTTCTCTATCAAAACTTGTATTGTGTTATGAAAGGAAATACGGTGAATTTCGCTTGATGAAAACCATAAAG
Source organism: Phalaenopsis hybrid cultivar (assembly GCA_002079205.1). NCBI lineage: Eukaryota > Viridiplantae > Streptophyta > Magnoliopsida > Asparagales > Orchidaceae > Phalaenopsis > Phalaenopsis hybrid cultivar. The sequence goes on from JXCR01147164.1 coordinate 478,822, forward strand.
AAATACGACTTAGTAATATAAATATGTGAAAGTGTGTCAAATATGACCGGTGCACTCGTCGTATAGTTTATACATATAATTAATACACAGAGAAAATAAAATGAAATACCTGTGGCCAATCATAAACCGGATAATGATGCCCTTCTCCCGTTCGAGTTCTTTTAGCTTCTCACCTGAGTGGACATAAATGGTTCTCATGTAAGTGTTATAATGCCAGGATAAAAATACATCAAAAATAAAATTTAGAAGGAAAAATCTGTCATGCACATGTCACAATAGAATATGTTTTTATTTTTTGGGTCATTTACATTCATACCAAGTAATTCCTATGTATTTACCTATCTAATATCTAAACTGCACTTTTCAAATTTACAACACCCAAAATTTTCATATCACATCTAAAATACCACCATTTTAAGAAAGTGACATACACCATTTCATGCATAGGTAAGGTGATATGTATGTAAAAATTGAAGCTTAGGTATTAGATACATAAATACATAGGAATTGAGTGGAACATGTATGAAAATCTTCCAATCTTTTTATGTAGTTAAAAATCTTATTATACTAATAGCAGCACACTTCTTTTGCTAATCTGATAAATAACAATTATTGGTTCAATGAATACATGCATTCTGCAAAGTTGCTGAAACACAATATTCACATACTCTCTCATTTGAGGAGATATAAAACAGTATATGTGATAGGTGTTAGAAATACACAAAAGCTGCAAAGAGTTCACCAACAAATCAAATAGTTAGGCCAAAGAGAAATACAATCATCATCATCTTCATAAGCTTTATCCAAGACAATATCCAAAACCCCAACTTTGGATTCATTTTATGAAGTTTGGTTAAAGTTTTAAAATTGTCATCATCATAACATCAACCCTCAACCTTTTCTCTTAAGGCTTGAGAGCGAAAATCATAGATTTAATCGAAGAAATATAAGCAAATTTGATCAATCATTTGTGTCCTTTGAACCATCATCTAGATAGAGATCAAAGTAAAGCATGCAAATGAAATTTGCAAAGTAACATGAACAATTCATCAATCATAATCTCATTTTTCCACTACTGAAGCATAATTAACAAATTTTACAGATTTAAACAAGGTAAAAAAGGAAATTAGGTAGTAACCTTGAGGCATCCAGGTATCTCTGACAGAATCACGCCTCTTCCTGCTACTAAATGCTGTNTCAAAGATGTGTGAGGATGAGAGCAATGAAACATAGATATGCATTTCTCTATCAAAACTTGTATTGTGTTATGAAAGGAAATACGGTGAATTTCGCTTGATGAAANCTTGATGAATAGATAAAAAAAGAGCTTGAGCGCATTTACCAGTCTCAGAAAGTCATTATGTTGTTCTTCTTCGGAATCAATTGCCCTATCGAGAATGCTATTCGACGTAGCGCTGCACGCAAAAAAAAAAATCAAAGATGTGTGAGGATGAGTGCAATGAAACATAGATACGCATTTCTATCAAAACTTGTATTGTGTTATGAAAGGAAATACGGTGAATTTCGCTTGATGAAACCTATAAAGAAATACAACTTAGTAATATAAATATGTGAAAGTGTGTCAAATATGACCAGTGCACTCGTCGTATAGTTTATACATATAATTAATATAGAGAGAAAATAAAATGAAATACCTGTGGCCAATCATAAACCGGATGATGATGCCCTTCTCCCGTTCGAGTTCTTTTAGCTTCTCACCTGAGTGGACATAAATGGTTCTCATGTAAGTGNCACAGAGAAAATAAAATGAAATACCTGTGGCCAATCATAAACCGGATAATGATGCCCTTCTCCCGTTCGAGTTCTTTTAGCTTCTCACCTGAGTGGACATAAATGGTTCTCATGTAAGTGTTATAATGCCAGGATAAAAATACATCAAAAATAAAATTTAGAAGGAAAAAACTGTCATGCACATGTCACAATAGAATATGTTTTTATTTTTTGGATCATTTACATTCATACCAAGTAATTCCTATGTATTTACCTATCTAATATCTAAACTGCACTTTGCAAATTTACAACACCCAAAATTTTCATATCACATCTAAAATACCACCATTTTAAGAAAGTGACATACACCATTTCATGCATAGGTAAGGTTATATGCATGTAAAAATTGAAGTTTAGGTATTAGATCATAAATACATAGGAATTGAGTAGGGCATGTATGAAAATCTTCCAATCTTTTCATTTAGTTAAAAATCTTATCATACTAATAGCAGCACACTTCTTTTAGTACAGATCAAATTCAATCAGTACATGCATTCTGCAAAGTTGCTGGAACACAATATTCACATACTCTCTCATTTGAGGAGATATAAAACAGTATATGTGATAGGTGTTAGAAATACACAAAAGCTGCAAAGAGTTCACCAACAAATCAAATAGTTAGGCCAAAGAGAAATACAATCATCAATATCTTCATAAGCTTTATCCAACACAATATCCAAAACCCCAACTTTGGATTCATTTTATAAAGTCTGGTTAAAGTTTTAAAGTTGTCATCATCATAACATCAACCCTCAACCTTTCTCGTAAGGCTTGAGAGCGAAAATCATAGATTTAGTCGAAGAAATATGAGCAAATTTGATCAATCATTTGTGTCCTTTGAACCATCATCTAGATAGAGATCAAAGTAAAGCATGCAAATGAAATTTGCAAAGTAACATGAATAATTCATCAATCATAATCTCATTTTTCCACTACTTAAGCATAATTAACAAATTTTACAGATTTAAACAAGGTAAAAAAGGAAATTAGGTAGTGACCTTGAGGCATCCAGGTATCTCTGACAGAATCACGCCTCTTCCTGCTACTAAATGCTGTATTGATCCCAATAACAATAAAAGCCTTCTTTTTCTGCTGGCTGGAAGCTGTAATGGTTGGAGACCCATTAGAGCCTGTAAGCTCATGAGAGCTTCTGGTTACCGCCAGCTCCATCTGTAGCGTTGATATCGTCTTATCCAAAGATCTGAAGATACAGATCAAATTCAGAAAAAAATATCAACTAAACCCTAAAATTCAGATACTTGGAGAAGAAGGAATCAGTAAGAAGAAGAAGGTGTTCGGAATCATCAACTCACTGTAAGGCTTCATGGGTTCTCGTGACCTCCCCCATTACATCCTTGTCAAGATCAACCTTCTGTTTTAGATTCAATCACTGTTAAAATAAGAACCAGAAAGCGCCAAAAAGAATGAAGGTTAAAGATAGAAACTAACAGATAATAACAGTACCAACCTTCCTAGTCGCGCAATCTTCCGACACAACATGGAGCTCCTGCTCCTTCCTCCCCTGCGAGATCATCTGCTTATTCGAATCTACCCGTTTATTCAAATCCGGAAACCTAATCAACCCCGAAAAGAACTCGATCATTAAGTAAAATCTAGAATAAGAAGAAGAAGAAACCCTAATGAAAAATCGACGAGGGATTCACCTATCAGTGAATAGCATTCCGAGACCGAAGCTCGCGACGCAAAGCAAAATGATCCATCTCGTCGACACCCTCTTCTCCGCACCTCCATTGACCCTCGCCTTCATCATTTTCTTTCCCTTCTCTCCCGAATCTCCTCCTCGATTCGAACAAAGACCGCGCCTTTATTGAAAATCAGAGCAGATTCGAAAGGAGAAGAAGACCCGCAATCTCGGAAAGCGAGAGGAAGTCAAAGGCGACGGCTTCAAAGACAGGAGACTGTGAGAGTCGAGAAAGCTCCTGCGTAGAAGAAGGAAAGAGGAAGAAGCTGATCGCCCCTCCATTTCCTCAGCTTATAAAAAAAATGGCGAATTGCTCCAAATACTTCTAATTAATGCTGAGAAGATAGATTTTCGGTTCCTTTTTAGTATAAAAAAAATTAAAAAAAAAAGCATTCATATAAATATTATATTTATTTAAATAAATAAATAATTATATTGTAAATTTATTATTATATTGTCTATATTTGTAAAAATTATCACTCAAATGTTAAAATTATTGAATTTATTTATTTATTTCCTTAAAGGTGTAGAGTCCAAACATTTGTTTTTATTATCAATAGCCATAAAAAAATTCAATAATTAGTTTGATATAATCAAATTGCTGTTAATTTATAAATATTAAATTAAAAAGGAAGAAAATTTAAAAGTAAATAACAGAGAAAGTTTGGGCACGATGAGGCGTTGGCATTTGGAGGACAGAAAACTGCATAATACATTAATTAATGCTAATGAAGATAGTTAAGCAGATGGCATCTATCACTTGGGATATATCAATTCTTACGATTTACGGACAATTAGATTATTTTAACGCATTACATTAAATGAAACTCTTTAATTCGAATCTGAAGTTAAGAAAAAATTAATGATCTTTTAATTAATGTTCTAAATTTCGGTAACTTCGATTCAATTTACTTGATTTCGATACGTTTTTTTTTCGTTGAAACTCGTGCAAATATTTATTAATTTTATGCTGTTTTTGGTGAATTTATTAATTTTTATTTTTAAATATTTACATACGGACCACCCAATTCTTACATTTCTAGCACCGTAATAAAAAGCTCGTAAAGGAAGTATTGTTATTATAATGTATTTGGAATACTTTATAATTGTTGGGTTTACTGTAAATCAATGTTTTATAGTTTTTTTGTATGGTTTGAAGTCGATTGAAATAATGTATTTTTTAAAAAAATTTCCCGGCAGCAACATATGATCGAAAAATGGCAGGCCGAATGTGAATGGAAGATGGTCGGCGGCGGTGGGCGGGCGGCGAGTGGCGGGTAGAGATGGTGGCAGTGGGGGCCGGGTGGTGGCGCAGCGGTCGACGACAGTGATGGTTGCTGATTAAAGTTTAGTGTAATTCAAATTCAATCAAATCTGTCAAATTTTAAATTCAGCTAAAATGAACTGAAGCGTGACTTCAAATTCATTGAAACATTACATTTTACTTGTACCTCTTCATACTTAACACATAATTTCCTCAAATCTTTGTAAATGGATTACATTACACTAAAAATTCTTCCAACCAAAGAACCCTTTAGTTTTATGGGAATTTTATCAATAGTCCTATGAAATTTCATTAATTGTAGTATATATTTTAATTAGAATTTTTTTTTGTTAATTTGAAACTTAAGAAAAACTTTTTGGGGCATTAAATAAACTAAAATGGTATGGCCATTGTGCGAGCACGCAGATATCTACACATAATATTTTTTTCCTGAAAAGGAAATTAATTATCATATTTATAATATATTTAGATGAAGGCAAGTAGGTACAATTCTATATTACTGATACGTCACCGACAAATTTTCATCAGCCAGCACGAATTTTGGTGCAATTTTTTGAACAAGAATCATTCAAACTTTGATTAAGAGTCATCTAGAGCTCTGATTTCAGCAAACTTATAGTCAAATTGATCGGCTCGATGAGACGGACCTAATGACATGAAAGTCAGTCCAATCCGAGTCAAATCAAGCCCGGATCAAATCATTAAACCACTCTTGGAGGATTTTCGGAAGCATTTGAAAAATCAAACAGATCTTGGATCTAGCGAGTTTATAGTCGAATCTAGCGTCTCAACAAGACGAATCCAACGAGCCCAAAAGCACTCAATTCTGACATCATTAAGGCACTCAAATGTCCATTAAACGTCGTTCAATCGATGGAAGCTCTCCGGACCGTCCGATCAAAATTGTTCATATTTCTGCATTAATTGCACCCAGAACACTATAAATAGAGTTCCACCCGCACATGAGGGAGGAGGTTGGAGAGAGAACTTGAGGCTTTAGGAAAGAGCTCAAGTCCAACATCATCTCTGCCATCGTCGACCTTCGTCGACCACCACAGGCCGCTGTGGACCACCACCGACCTTCGGCGACCACCACCAACCTTTGTCGATCACCGCCAGCCACCGTCGATTACCGTTGATCACCGTTGACCATCGTCGACCACCGCTGAACTTCGTCGACTATCACCGACCGTCATCAGTTGTCATTGACTACAGTTCATCATTACTGATTTTCGTCGACCACCGCTGACTATACGTCGTCAACTTGGAAAGCTAGTAACCTTTCTCGTTTGTGAGACAAGGGATCGTTGTAATCATCAACATATAGTTGATGTTTATAACTGGGTAAAGCCCCGTGGTTTTTTCCCTTTACGGGTTTTCTACGTAAAAACTTTTGGTGTCATCACAGATTATTTCCCCTTTTATCTGAGTGTGTGTTGAATCCTCATGTAACGCTAAGACGATAATCCATTACTCTACCACCACGAATTTTCTGTCACATTTCCTTAGAAAGTGAGTTGGAGGCGGTGACGCATAAAAAATGTGCCATGAAGATGGCAAACAATTCATACACATCTAATTTAATCCCCACCCCCATAATATATATTACCCAATAATTGATATTACAATGCTCTTTCACTGCATACATCTCTATAAAATATCATCCTGAGCTCATCCTAATATTGATACATCCTCTAATGTAATTAATGAAACCAAACAATATATATTCAAGATAGCTATGAAATAAATAACCTATTAATATAAAATGGTGTAAATCATTAGATGACAATAATAAGAAGATTTTAAGTACATACCTCTCAATTCTTATGTATTTGTATATCTAGCAATTATATTTCAATTTTTACATATGCCAAGTCATCAAAAAAATTTTATCATCAGGCATGAATTTCGATGTATGACAAGAATAATGAGTCATTTTTTTAGCAAGGAATCTTCAAATTTCAATTAAAAATCATCCAAAACTTTTATCTCAGCAAAATTACAGTGAAATTGGTCAGCTCGACGAGACAAACACAATGACGCCAACATTGTCCCAATATGAGTCAAATCAAACATATATTGAGTCGCTAAAGGATTTTTGGAAGCTATTGGTACCCGATTAGAAGATTAAATGGATTTCAAATCTTTTGAATTTATACTCAAATCGAGAGTCTTGAAGAGAAGAATCTAATAAGCTCGATATCATTTAATTTTGACACGGTTAAGGCACTCAAATGTCCACAAAATACTGATCGATCAAGGAAATCTCTCCAGGTTGTCCGATGGAGTGGTCTGAATTGTTGTCTTGTTTATTAGGAGGCCTTTCGAAGACTCTATAAATAAAAGTCCCACCCCTCTTTCAAGAAGAGGGAGGAAGATCTAAACTTTGAACCGGAGGAAGCCAGAGACTTGGAGGAGAAGGCGTTGAGGTACGATGTTCTACACCAATGGTCTAGTGAGCACCATCCACATCTGCATCCACCGACCACAATTAACTACTGCTCGTCGGCCGCCCTCTACTCGTTGCAATGAAGGCACTGACTAAATCACGACGTACGCTATAGAGTAACAAAGAATCATGCAAAGTAACCAGTAGACCCGCAGAGCAACAACATACCCTAAGATGGAGTAATGATGCAACTCAAAGATGATGTAACAACACACCTTGAATACGATGCAGAGATGCACCCCACATATCTTACAACGACGTCTTTCAAACACCGTTCAACAATGCATTCCTCAATAACTGCTTGTAACTATCGTACTTAAAATACGGTTCAATGATTTTATCATGGCTACTGCAACCTTCAACTCTGGCTATGTGGCTTATAGACACTATTACAGTTCGTGCAATTCCCAACTTCAACTTATGGACGTTATCACATCTAATGTTGCTTCTAACTCTGGCCTTTATGGCCTACAGATGTCTACGAATGTTATCTTAGCCATGCAACTCACAACTTCAACCTCTATGGTTGATCGCTATCTCAACTCATACAACTCCCAACTCCAGCATTTGTGGCATACATGCATTATCATACATCACACAAATCCCAACTCTGACATCTGTAGCCTATATATATTATTACAGCTCCTAACTACGACTTTTGTGACCAACTGACACTCATAAAGCAACGATCTACGACTCACATAACCAAATATTATCATGGCTTTCAAGAAAAGCCTCCACATTGAGCTGGCTCTACAACCGTTGTCCAAAACATTCAAAACAAACTACTGTCTCCATAACAATTGACTATAACCCTTGTAGTCAGCTATCACAGAGAATTACATTAGTTGCAACCAAATTAAAGCTAATATCAATAGACTTATATTGTATGACTTTGTAATTTCATCTTCTCTATTTCGGTAGAAGAGCAGACCAATATAATCATAGTTACATAGTAAATTATTTCAACTAAACCAGACCTCATGATTTTTTCCTCTTTCAAGAACTTTCCACGTAAAAACTTCTTGTGTCTATACTTGTTACTTTAATTACCTGAGTATGTGATGGATTTTCGTGTAACTCTAAGACACTAAATAATCAAACTATTACAATGAATATGCCAACACGCATCATCATACACACCTCCTTAATTACCTATGGATGAAAAGATGTACTTCTTAAAAGTTAAAATGGTGGGTAGTATAAATGTAAAGACAAAACGAAATATATGTTTTAGAAATGTAAATACATAGGAATTTAGTGGTATGTATGTAAACACTTTCACTGTCATCAAATTAATAATGTCACATAATAATTACCCATGCTACTGTTTGCACTAGTTATGCCTGAAATCTGCCATGAAAGTCAAACTTTTTAATTTATGCGTTACGCTCTCTGTGTTGCATTTAATGATATAATTTTGCTTAAAATATTTTAAGATGAAAAACTCGCTCTAACAACGAAAAATTATTCCATACAGACACGTATCACGTATGCAGAGATGTAAGCGCCGTCTGATCTCCGTCGTTGATCAGAATGGGCCCACCGAAATATAACTTTGATCTGATCACGGTGAAGATCGGACGACCCATGCATCTTTGCATAATTTTTCCTCTAACAACATCATCTTGCAAGCTATTATTATGAGCCATTTACATATATACCACCCAATTTTTACGTATAAAACCTAAACTATTTTTTATATTAATATCACCCATATCTTTTATATGCAATTTTTAAAATGTGAACTATATGTTTTTGTATTAAATAAGATGCCCTATAAATAAATATTAAAGTTTAGATGTTAGATATGTAAATACGTAGGAATTGTGTGATATATATGTAAATCTTCGTGTTATTATTTATATTTTTTTTTCTCAGAATACAAGTGGTATACGTATGGACATGAAATAATTACCCATTATTAATTATTTCATAATATAAACAGAAAAAAAACAAATTAGAAATCACAATTAATTATTAATTTTTTTGCAATTAATTGATTAATTATATATTATATTCATCTTAAATAAGTCAAAGTCTTTTAAAATTTATCATAATTAAAAGCTTTTTTCAAAATATTCCAAAACAATTCAATATGCTTGACATATGGAAGATATTAGGCATAACAACAATAACAACAACAACAATAATAATAATAATAATAATAATAATAATAATAATAATAATAATAATAATAACAAAAAAAAAGAGAAAGATTATTCAAAAAAAATTACCCAATTTGTTTTGGAAAAATGTTAGATCAGGACTCCTAATGTAGAGCTACGGTTGGAGTCCACTCATATGCGGACACGTGGATGTGACAGAAAAATTTAAAAAAAAAATTATTTTAACGCAGGGAAATATTTCTCCCGTATTATTCTGCATTATTCAGGTGTTAATGTGATGATATTCATGTGTTATTGTATTGTGAAAATATTCTCGGTATTATAATAACACAATAACACATCAATACCACCACAATAACATCTGAATAACGCGGAATAACACAAGAGGANAGAGTCCACTCATACGCGGACACGTGGATGTGACAGAAAAATTTAAAAAAAAAAAATTGGTTTAACGCAGAGGAATATTTCTCCCGTGTTATTCTGCATTATTCATGTGTTAATGTGATGATATTCATGTGTTATTGTATTGTGAAAATATTCTCGATATTATAATAACACAATAACACATCAATACCACCACAATAACATCTGAATAACGCGGAATAACACAAGAGGAATATTCTTCTGTGTTACCGGGTTGGATCACAGGAGAGCGCACGCGTTTTCTTGAAACCACGTGTTTATATATGAGTGGACTCCGAACGTAGCTCTAAGTTATGAGTCCTGATGTAATATTCTTTTCATTTGCTTTAGAGGAACATATTAATCAATAGCTGTCATTAAATAGCGTTAAAAGGGAAGAAGCCAATTAGCGTCATATTTATTAATTAATTTCATTTGAAAGATAATTCGAATTGTTGCTTTAATCTAAATTAAAAATAAATAAAATTTGTGATCATTTATTTATTTTGAGATGAATATTATACGTTAAAAAACTAATCAAAATATATTTGACACAACTTAAAGTAAAGTCAATAACTATAATTAGGGAGGTTAATGCGCGTTTGAATCTGTGCCCAAAGGTGTGAACGAGTCGAGTTGAGATCGAGCCACTCTGTGGTTTAGCTTTAGTTCGATTAATTAATCGAGCTCANATTTTCTTGAAACCACGTGTTTGTATATGAGTGGACTCCAAATGTAGCTCTAAGTTATGAGTCCTGATGTAATATTCTTTTCATTTGCTTTAGAGGGGAGCATATTAATCAATAGCTGTCATTAAATAGCGTTAAAAGGGAAGAAGCCAATTAGCGTCATATTTATTAATTAATTTCATTTGAAAGACAATTCGAATTGTTGCTTTAATCTAAATTAAAAATAAATAAAATTTGTGATCATTTATTTATTTTCAGATGAATATTATACGTTAAAAAAACTAATCAAAATATATTTGACACAACTTAAAGTAAAGTCCATAACTATAATTAGGGAGGTTAATGTGCGTTCAAATCTGTGCCCAAAGGTGTAAACGAGTCGAGTTGAGATCGAGCCGCTCTCTGGTTTAGGTTTAGTTCGATTAATTAATCGAGCTCAAACTTTTTTCTGCGAGTTCAAGCTAGCTCACGAGCCTGCTTGATTAATATAAAAAAGATAAAATAATATTAGTTCAAATTAGTGATAATAACATAATAAACAAAATGAGCATTTTGGCGATAAATTTTAAAAAAAATATATTTGATATAAAATGTTAAATATCAATATTTTAATATTTTTACTAATTTGATGATAAAACTTTGAACTTTAATATATATTTGAATATATTTTATAATAATTATTTTTTAAACGAGTCAATTCACAAGCGAATGAGTCAAGTCAAGGTTGGCTTCAGCTTGGTTTTGTTAGCTCATTGAGCTTAGCTCATGAGCCGCTTGTCAAGCCGAGCTTGAGCGGGCTCACGAGTCACCTTGATATAAAATGTTAAAGATAAATATAAAATTTAAACTTCAGATGTTAGATATGTAACTACATAATAATTGTGGGCTATATATATATATATATGTATGTAAGTATTTCTTATAAAGAACGCCCATTGACCATTTAAAAGGCATTATGAGCTCATCTATTAATTAAATGTTAATATTTCAGTCATATGATAATAGTAAACATTAAGAATTTATTTAACTTTTTTTTTCATATAATTCATATCACTTTTATTTTCACGAGAAAATATTACATGCGAATAATATATGTGTGAATAGGTGATATTGTAATCCTATTATATGCATAAAATGTGCATTTGATTTTTAATATGATATCAAAGATTCAAAGTGCTATGACTGTAAATATTGAAGTTTATGGGTTAGATATGCAAATACATTAGAATCATGGGGAATGTATGTGAATGCTCCAAAATATAATATTGGGCTTTATTGACTTCTAAGAAATTACTTAAATTATTTTGGCAACCTTTTTCTATTTGTACAGAATCTCACAAAAAATTTCATAATTTATTTTCTTATTATTTTGTCATAAAAAAACCNTTTTATTTTCACGAGAAAATATTACATGCAAATAATATATGTGTGAATAGGTGACATTGTAGTGGTATTATATGCATAAAATGTGCATTTGATTTTTAATATGATATTAAAGATTCAAAGTGCTATGACTGTAAATATTGAAATTTATGGGTTAGATATGCAAATACATTAGAATCATGGGGAATGTATGTGAATGCTCCAAAATATAATATTGGGCTTTATTGACTTCTAAGAAATTACTTAAATTATTTTGGCAACCTTTTTCTATTTGTACAGAATCTCACAAAAAATTTCATAATTTATTTTCTTATTATTTTGTCAAAAAAAAACCTTAAGAGTAGTAGTGATGAGATAAACAAAACTATTATATGGTCAAATAATTTATTATTATTACTATTATTATTATTATTTGTTTCATATCTTCAAAAGGAATTATGGTCTTTGTCTTTGGAAAAAATATTACATTACGTGTGGAGTCCAATGAAATCACGCCACAGGGGAATATTCCTAGTATTACACGTAATACAGGGGAATATTCCCCTCTTATTATTCAAATGTTATTGTATGTTATTCATGTGTTATTGTGTTCTAAGAATATTCCTGGTGTTATAATAACACAATAACACAACAATAACACTTGAATAACACTTAACAACACATGAACAACATGGGATGAATATTTCCGTGTTACTGGGCCGATTTTTTTTTCTCACCTTCACGCGTGTGGCGTGATTTTATTGGACTCCGCACGTAACTCTACGTGCGCAGTCCTAATGTAATATTTAGGGTTATTATTTTATAACATTTTATAATTATTTCATATCCCTTCGCCGGCCAACCAACACAATACATTTGTCAATCTTAGGCGTTTAGTTGGCATTTTCTCTTTCGGTTTAGTACCCCCGGTGAAAATTATAAATAAGAAATTTAGCTTAGAATAAGGCAATTTTATACTTTGCGACACTAAGGGGTTAAAAGTGTAAATACCAAAATTTAGGTATGAATACAAAGAAATTGTGTGGTATGTATGCATATAACTCTTAAGAAAATTAGAAAACTACAATGTTTTGTTTGGGGCAACTACAACTTATTGGATAATCGGTTGATTAGCTGATTAAAAATAATATGTTGATAAGCTAAGTGCGGTACTATTAAAATTTTTTATTATTTTGGAAAAGTCAAACTACAGTCAGAAAACTGCCACCGCACCTTGATAGATGCGGCGTGAAAATCCTGTTTTCAGCGTTTTCAAAACGCATAAGCTGTAAAAACACAGTTTACCCAAACATGATAGGTGCGTTTTCAAAACGTCATCGCTCCTAATGACATGATAGGTGCGTTTTCAAAACGCATACTACTGATACGTCACCAACAAATTTTCAACAACCAGCACGAATCTTAGTGCAATTTTTTGAACATGAATCGTTTAAACTTTGATTAAGAGTCATACAGAGCTTCGATTTCAGCAAACCTATAATCAAATTGACCGACGCGATGAGACGCACCTAATGACATGAAAGTGAGTCAAATCAAGTCTGGATCAAATCATTAAACCACTCTTTGAGGATTTCAGGAGGCATTTGAAAGGTCAAACGGATGTTGAATCTAGCGACTTTATAGTCGAATCTAGCGTTTTAACAAGAAGAATCCAACGAGCCCAAAAACACTCAATTCTGACATCATTAAGGCACTGAAATGTTCGTTAAACGTCGTTCAATCGAGGGAAGCTCTCTGGACCGTCCGATCAAAATGGTTCATATTTATGCATTAATTACACCCAGAACACTATAAATAGAGTTCCACTCTCACATGAGGGAGGAGGCTGGAGAGTAAACTTGATGCTTTAGGAAAGAGCTCAAGTCCAACATCATCCCTGCCATCGTCGACCTTCGTCGACCACCACCGACCGCTGTCTACCACCACCGACCTTCGACGACCACCGCCAACCTTTGTCGACCACCGCCAACCACCGCGATTACCGATGATCACCGTTGTCCTCCGTCGACCATCGTCGACAGTCATCGACCGTCGTCGACCACCGTTGAATTTCGTCGACCATCACCGACCGTCATCGATTGTCATTAACTACAGTCCATCATTACCGATCTCTGTGGACCACCGCTGATTAAACGCCATCAATCGACGTTGTAACTTGGAAAGCTAGTAACCCTTTCTCGTCTGTGGGATAAGAGATCGCCGTAATCATCAACCTATAGTGAATTTTTATAACTAGGTCAGGCCTCGTAGTTTTTTCCCTTTACGGGTTTTCTACGTAAAAACTTTTGGTGTCATCACAGATTATTTCCCCTTTCATCTGAGTGTGTATTGAATCCTTATATAACGCTAAGACGATAATCCATTACTCTACTGCCGCGAATTTTCTGGCACGCATCTGTTACAGCTTCACATTTCTTTAGAAAGTGAGTTGGAGGCGATGATGCATCAAAATCGTGCCATGAAGATGGCAAACAATTCATACAAATCTAATTTAATCCCCACCCCCATGATGTATATTACCCAATAATTGATATTACAATACTCTTTTACTGCATACATCTCTATAACATATCATCCTGAGCTCATCCTAATATTGATACATCCTCTAATGTAATTAATGAAACCAAACAATATATATTCAACATAGCTATGAAATAAATAACCTAATAATATAAAATGGTGTAAATCATTAGATGATAATAATAAGAAGATTTAAGTACATACCACTAAATTCTTATGTATTTGTATATTTAGCAATTATATTTCAATTTTTACATATGACAAGTCATCAAAAAATTTTCATCATTGGGCATGAATCTCGATGCATGACAAGAATAATGAGTCATTTTTTTAGTTCAAATTTCAATTAAAAATCATCCAAACTCTTATCTCAGCAAAATTACAGTGAAATTGGTTAGCTCGACGAGACGAACACAATGACGACAATATTGACCCAGTATGAATCAAATCAAACATATGTTGAGTCGCTAAAGTATTTTTGGAAGCTTTTGGTACCCGATTGGAAGATCAAATGGACTTCAAATTTTTTAAATTTATACTCAAATCAAGAGTCTTGAAGAGAAGAATCCAATAAGCCCGATATCATTTAATTTTGACACGGTTAAGGCACTCAAATGTCCACAAAACACTGATCGATCAAAGGAATCTCTCCAGGTCGTTCGATGGAGTGGTTTGAATTATTGTCTTGTTTATTAGGAGGCCTTTCAAAGACTCTATAAATAAAATTTCCACCCCTCTTTCAAGAAGAGGGAGGAAGATCTAGACTTTGAACCGGAGGAAGCCAGAGACTTGGAGGAGAAGGAGCTGAGATATGATGTTCTACACCAAAGGTCTAGTGAGCACCATCCACATCTGCATCCACCGACCACAATTAACTACTGCTCGTCGGCCGCCCTCTGCTCGTTCCAATGAAGGCACTAACTAAATCACGACGTACGCTATAGAGTAACAAAGAATCATGCAAAGTAACCACTAGACCCGCAGAGTAACAACATACCCTAAGATGGAGTAATGATGCAACTCAAAGATGATGTAACAACACACCTTGAATACAATGCGAAGATGCACCCCACGTATCTTACAACGACGTCTTTCAAACACCGCGCAACAATGCATTCCTCAATAACTGCTTGTAACTATCGTACTTAAAATACGGTTCAATGATTTTATCATGGCTACTGCAACCTTCAACTCTGGCTATGTGGCTTATAGACACTATTACAGTTCGTGCAATTCCCAACTTCAACTTATGGACGTTATCACATCTAATGTTGCTTCCAACTCTGGCCTTTATGGCCTACAGATGTCTACGAATGTTATCTTAGGCATGCAACTCACAACTTCAACATCTATGGTTGATCGCTATCTCAGCTCATGCAACTCCCAACTCCAGCATCTGTGACATACATGCATTATCATACATCACACAAATCCCAACTCTGACCTCTGTAGCCTATGTATATTATTACAGCTCCTAACTACGACTTTTGTGACCAACTGACACTCATACAACAACAATCTACGACTCACATAACCAAATATTATCATGGCTTTCAAGAAAAGACTCCACATTGAGCTGGCTCTACAACCGTTGTCCAAAACATTCAAAACAAACTACTGTCTCCATAACAATTGACTATGACCCTTGTAGTCAGCTATCACAGAGAATTACATTAGTTACAACCAAATTAAAGCTAATATCAATAGACTTATATTGTATGACTTTGTAATTTCATCTTCTCTATTTCGGTAGAAGAGCTGACCTATATAATCTTAGTTACATAGTAAATTATTTCAACTAAACTAGACCTCATGATTTTTTCCTCTTTCAAGAACTTTCCACGTAAAAACTTCTTGTGTCTATACTTGTTACTTTAATTAGCTGAGTATGTGATGGATTTTCGTGTAACTCTAAGACACTAAATAATCAAACTATTACAATGAATATGCCAACACGCATCATCATACACACCTCCTTAATTACCTATGGATGAAAAGATGTACTTCTTAAAAGTTAAAATGGTGGGTAGTATAAATGTAAAGACAAAACGAAATATATGTTTTAGAAATGTAAATACATAGGAATTGAGTGGTATGTATGTAAACACTTTCACCGTCATCAAATTAATAATGTCACATAATAATTACCCATGCTACTGTTTGCACTAGTTATGCCCGAAATCTGCCATGAAAGTCGAACTTATTTAATTTATGCGTTACACTTTGTGTATTGCATATAATGATATAATTTTGCTTAAAATATTTTAAGATGACAAACTCTCTCCAACAACAAAAAATTATTCAATGTGGACGGCGTATGCTGAGATGCA
>JXCR01147164.1:506849-541693 GCA_002079205.1 Phalaenopsis hybrid cultivar
AGATCATAAGAGCATAGAATATGAAGCTAATGATAGACACTTTTATCCATCATCTCAAAAATACCAACTTTTGTTATGATGAAGTTCACCATTTGCAAAAGAAAAGGTTGCGCCTATGTCAATACCAAATGAGATTCACCATGTGATTGCTGCATTAGAAGGATTACACAAAGCAGCACAACTTGATGAGATATGCACTATACTAACTTTTGTATAAATTTAATGATAGCATATGATCAATTGTTATTTCTTTTTGTATATTATTATATTCTTAAGGCCAGCTGATATATATATGAGTTGATTTTGAGACAGTGACAATGTGGTTTACCACATTTCAAAGAGAGTTGTAGATATTGAGTGTGTTTGGCACTTACAATACTTGTGTTGGATCATCATCTTCTTACAGCATTTGCAGAGTGTTGGTCACTTCAAACCAACTCATTTCATTTATAGGTGGGAAAGATCGCTATCATCGTACAGGAGATGACTATAGTACTGAGTATTTGAGTTGATGACCTCACAATGGAAGGTTGACAATTGTTGCCAGAGGCAAGAGGTAAGAGTTATATCTCTATTGCTATGATGATCTGCTAGGTGGCCACCCCATTCAGGCATGTTGTACCATTACCCTGATGATATGAATATTGCATCAATATAGTTTATACAGTGTAGACTAGAGCACATACTTGCATATCCTTTAGATAGTTGTGATGGACATATAACCCGGAGTACATGAATTTGCCTAACATCATCTTCCACAAGCACGTCAGGACATGTATGTACCCGTGCTGCTTGGCTCTTTTATCATTTTGGACACCTTTAGTTTAGATATTCATTTGTAATATTTATCACTTTTGGAGGATATTGACAGTTTTTGGTACTTTATTTAAGCAGCAATATTAAAGAACCTGTATAGAGAAATAAAAAAGAAAATTAAACATAAGCGATTTAATAAGGTCGGATGTTTGCATTTATTGTAAGTGTAGTGATGGGGAAGATTTCAAATTAGAAGATTTGCATATTGAGTACTTTACCTAGTAGATATCAATGGGAAGGGCATAAGGCGTCGATATATGTTCCCCTGTTCATATAAATTTGCAATTTCTATCATTATTGTACTTGTAAAAAATGATAGCTTTAATATTGTACAAGTGAAATGAAAATTTATGAGTATATTACTAGCTATGCTTAAGTTTATAGGGATGAGTTTGCTAGGTTTATAAAGATCTCGAATTGTTTCAATCGGTTCTAAATGCCTATGTTTCTTCTATTTAGTTTTTTCTTTTATATTATTGCAATTTATATGGCATTCATATGACCTTCAACTATGATTGCACATTATAGACCTATATATAGTACTGGCTGCTATTTGGGAAGCTCAGGTACTATTCACATATTGCCATTGTGTGCACTAGCAATTTCTTGAGCACATTGCAAAATAATTTGGACATATGGAGCTGTTTCAAGTAGATTTCCAACATGTTGATTACCATGGAAATAATTGTGTTGACTGAGAATTGTAGCACCAACTATACATAGATATATCTGCAATGATAAACATGTATATGTTTTTGAGTAGGATGAAATTAACATTGATCATGAGAAAGCCATTACACAATACAAATGGTGGTATCGGTTATGGGCCCCCTTTTAACTACCCAAGCTCTTATGGAGGCTCTAAACATATATTGCCTTCCTTCCCTGCTAAACAAGCAATGATATGCCCTAACTTTGCTATGCTAAAATTTGTCCAATTATCATTTAGATTACTAAATAATTGACGCATAATAAAATTTTGCAACGTGAGTTTATTGTAGTGACAAATGATTTGATTCAATTGTTCTTTGGTGGCAATACAGACAGTCCAAGGTAGGTGGCAATCAATAGACTCGAGAACTTTTGTAGCCAAATGTGATGACCTATTTATTTTTTGGATACAACACATAAAGATAGAGCTACAGCTGTCACACAAGAAATTTGCATTGTTCACCTACATTTTTTTAGTAAGATTAGAAGTGAAGAGGATCAAAGAGGGTCATCCCATGATTGTAACCATTTATATCTTCGACAGTTTCTTAGTTCATGATCTTCATAGATGAAGTTGGGACTAGGGCTATAATAAAGTCGAGTCCTGTTGAGTATGTCTTGGATTATAGTTAGCTTGGCTACGTTATAACTTATAAGTTGTTCGTGTTCGACTTGAGTTTTATCCAAGCTTGGACGTATATGTTCGTAATAGGCTTGATTAAACTTTTTAAATTTATTTGATTTGTATTTGATTTATTTATATTAATTGAGCGACTACTTTAATGAGTTAATAAATAAGCTAGAATTCAAGCGAGCACTTGAATTAATTTTCATATAAAGTCAATGACAAATGATTTTACAAAATCTAAACAAAGAGCATTTGAATAGATTTCAAATTAATATCTAACAAACTTACAACATTAAGTAAGAAAATAATATAGTGCAAGCTGAAAGCTTTCTTGTAATTTAATAATAAAAATAAGTATCAACAAACTATTTCATTGAAATAATACAAAAAAAGATTAAATTTTATTAAATTATTTTGTGTATTGGCATTAAAAATTTTTATATTCTAGTTAATCATATTTTATTGAAACGGTTATCATATAAGATATAAATTATCATTGAAACGAGTTAGTTCATGAACATAAATAAATGATTTTGATTGTGTTTAAGAGTCAGTTTGGGGCAGCTTATTGGGTGTGGTGATGCTTTGAAAAAACACCTGACTTGTTTGGGTAAACTGTGTTTTGACAGTTCATGCGTTTTCAAAACGCTGAAAACAGCTTTTTCACACCGCACATGTTTAGTTGCGGTAACAGCTTTCTGACTGGGGTCTGACTTTTCCAAAAAAATAAAAATTTGTAGTAGTCACCGCACCTAGTTTATGAGCATATTATTTTTAATCAACTTATCAGCAGATTATTCAATAAGCTGCAGCTGCCCCAAACAGACCCGAAGTACGGTTTGATTAAGCTTCACGTGCAATTTTAAAAAATGATCGAACTTGTTTATATGATTATTTGAACATACTTGATCGAGTATTAATCGAGCCGATTTTAACTCATTCATCACGTGTATTGGTTCATTTCAAGCATTATGTTGGGTATCGGTCTTTCCTCCTCACACCAAGAGGGGCATTTTTGAATATCAATTGTTATAGCAGCTCTTCTCAAGCAGCAATTTTGAATGCGGATTACCAATCCAGTACCTCATGAGCAGCTTTAGATGTCATATTTTGTCCAACAATCTAATATGATTGAAGTAGATGATGTGCCTAAGAATTTATAATAGAGGAACATATATAATAAGCACATATATTAGTTGTACTATATATCACCATTTTGAGCAGCCACAATTTGCCACGTAGGCATTTTGAGGTAATTAAATTAATGTAATGTAGTTGATTAAAATTAAATCTCGGATAAAATGGAGGTGGGAAGAAACGTTAACACTGCTTCCATTAGAAAATACAAAACCTTTTGGTTTCATCATGACTGCTTTTAAAAAATGATGAATTAAAGAATAATATCCAGAAAATTGAAGGGTCAATCTGTAATTAAATTATCTTTTTATTAACATATGGAATATATTCGGAATCAATTCAATTCAGATGAAGGTTGTAATTTATGAAATTCAATACAAGAGAAAATGTGGAGCCTTTGACTATTAATCCTGTCTCCATATGTTAAAAATGTCATCACACTATGTTTTAGATATTTATTCATAAGGAGGTTGTGCATGCATACCACTTAATTTCTATGTATTTACATATCTAACCTCTAAATTCCAATTTTTACATATTTGCTAGCTTACTCATGCATTAAAATGTCCATTTCATATTTCTAAAACTAAAATATTCATTTTTTTAAAGTAATATGATAAATTTAGGTAAAAAGGGAAAGTTTATAGGTTAGATATGTAAATACATAGGAGAATATCATATCAATTTTGCAACTATTAATAGTCCTCAGTCCACATTAAATGACTCTCGTGAAACTTGAAGAGGACAGGACTAGCAATCCACACCCGGACTGATCAACCACCGACTTTCTTTAATTAAATCTCTCTCCTTCTCCTTCAATTCTAAAACTTTGTTTCTTCAACATATTTCATGGATTTCAGTCGTTCATGGCGTAGCAAATCTTCTTTCTCTTTTTCCAAATACACCTCTCTCATAAAGCCATCGGCCAGCCAACGAGATCTCCACCGAAGACGCCAAAACATTACAAATTATGAACCGGTGTCACCCATAGTGACTTGCATGGGCCGAATCAAGCGCTCCAAGATACCGCCGCCACCGCCGCCGTCTCGCCGCCGTGGCTTCCACATGTTTTCGGTCTCTAGAGTTTCTTCTTACAATCAATACAATCCAAATACAAAAAAATCTGCATGTGCCTGCTCTGTACCTAATAATTGCTTCAGGGGCTGCTCTCGGGCAATCTGCAAACCGAAAAGAGATATATTGAAAGTGGAGGAGATGGACCCTCCTCTTCCGGTGGAGAGAAGGATGGTGGAGCTATGTTTTGTGGAGAGCTTGTGGAGGAGAAGGTGTAGGGATAAGGGAGATCTTGCAGAGCTGAAGCTTTGCCTGCCAGTGAGGCTGACGGTAGTTGAGTCGGCGGCGAACTTTGGCATGGTAGCTTAGGATTTGATTTGCTTTTTTGTTTGTTCGTTTGTTATGTTAGATAATTTATTTTTTTGTATGTTATGTTATGAATTACGATTTTGGCTTGGAGGTTTTTTGTTTGCGGTATTTGCATGCATAACACCCAAGTCCTATATATTTACATATTTAACAATTAAACTTTATTTTTTACAGTTATACTGCCCAATGTTTTCATATCTCATAAAAATATCACTTTTTTTAAATTTTTAAAAATGTGTTATTTTCATCATTTCAAATGTAGTAAGATGGCATATGTTAGATATATAGATGCACAGAAATTAAGAGATGTGTCTGCATGTTCTTTTTAATTTTCCTTTATTTTTTTCTTAAATTTTGATCTAGGAAAATGAACGTGTCAAATTTAGAAACTTGACCGAATGACCACACCCTTACTTAAGATTCACTAAATCATATTTATTGTGTACAATAGTGTTTCTGATGGTATTGAAATAATTTATCTTCATATAATTGCATAGAATGATCGTAATTGAGTAAAATACATTGAGACCAGCACTTGAAAGTTAAGAGACACATATCTAAAAAAATTAGGAATAGAAAAACACTGGGTTAAAACAATTCTCTTCATGAGTGTTAAATACTACTGTTACTTTTGCAATGATGATCCAGTTACTTGGCACTAGTGCTCCAGCTGTGGCAGCTACTCAACAAAGATGGCTAGGCAACAGTGGTTCGACGATAGAAGACGACAACTGTCGGGCAACAGTGGTCCGACGAGATTGTTGTTCAACGACGATGGTCGAACAACATTGATTTGGCGGTGATGGCTGTTCAATGGCAATGGTCGAACAACGATAGACTGAGAACAGTGGCGGCTCGACGACAACAACTAGGCAATGATGGCAGTGGTCCAATGGTAGCGGCAGCTAGTCGATGTCGGCCCAATAGTGGTGGAGCTCAATAATCCTTAAGAGCATGTTGCTCCTTCAATTTCTCCTCTAAATTCAGGCCCCCCTTAACGAAGAGAGTAAGAGTTTACTTATAGATATTGTGAGTGACATGCTCTATAAATATTGGATAAATCTGGATAATTCCATCGGACGACCCAGAGTGATCTCTTTGATGTAATGATATTTTATGAGCATTTAAGTGCCTTCATGATGTTAGAATTAAGTGATCTTGAGCTGGTTGGATTCAGTTCGTTGAGACACTCGATTTGACTACAAACTTGTGAGATTTGAATATCATTTTCCCGCCCAAAGTATATTTCAAAGCTTCTAAATATGCTTTAAGTGCATGATCTGGCCCCACTTGGATTCGTGTCAGATCATTTTTTATGTCATCTGATTCATCTCTTTCAAAACTTATGCTTGATCATAGGTTTTTCCAAAAATTTGATTTTTGAAGTTTTTGGTCAAAACGTGTGTCGAGATTTGTGCGGATCAATATGATTTTATAGGGACGTATTATGATAAGATTCTCCACATAATCATAATTTAATAAAAATAATAATAAAGTTTGTGAATTATCAATGACTATTATGAAGGGTCTCAGATTGAACGAGAGGTTAAAACATCTGAAGACCGACCATTGTCAGTATTTTTAACTATTTGCATGAGCCAATTAAGTTTTAAGTTTTATTTATTTATTTATTTGGGTTTAACCGTTTTGACCGATAGCGACTTATAAAGAAGTTTATCCGAAGACATTAATATGACTAATCTCCTGAATGAAATTAATGAAGTTAGAAATCAAATGAGTTTTTAAAAAGCTAATTTAGCTTTAAAATGACTTTGATATCAATTAAGGGTATAAATGCATAATTTAAGCACAAATAGATTAAATCAAATTTTATTAGGCAATTTTATATACATACCACACAATTCTTATGTATTTATATATCTAAAACCTAAAGTTCGGTATTTACAATTAGGTTACGTTGATGTTGTTAATTATTGCATGAAAAGATATATTTCATTTTGCACATAAAAAAAAGTGTTAGTACTGATCTCGATGGGATCTAACAGTTCAGAATGGAAGAGTAAGATGAAAGAGAACCCACTAACATAGGATCATAAGGCCTTCTTGTTCGACTGAGTGAAACCCTCTGAACCACATTAGCATGGCTAAAGCCAACCGAACAACGAGATTGACCAAAGACAATGAAAGAATTTAATTAAAAATGAGCTATTCAGCTAGAATCAAGACAAAGGGGCATCTGAGCCAACCATCACGTAGAGGAGGGTTGATCCAAGGGAGGATTCAGTTCCCTAACATCTCCAACCATCCTAGTTGGGACCGCCCTGAGGCTCCTCATTAGGGTTCAACGATCGATAACCAGGGCAAATCAACCAACCGACCTATATTGACAAAACTCAGTAGACAAAGCTAATTTCAGCTAGCCCAGTTGATCATGCTGACCTAAAGTTGACATGATTAAGGACACCTAACATAATCAGAAAGCTGTCAGATGACAGATTTATGCACATAAAATACAAGAACTACCCCAATACTAACTCTTTTAAATCAAGAGAAAAAATGTAATATCATCTTGTAACATCTCCTCTGTAAATTGAAGAATCATTTTATGAATAACACACAGTTGGTCACAAAAAAAAAAGTTCGCTCTCTTTTCTTCTTTTTCGCTCTCTCCATCTCTTTTACTTGCACTCTATTACTTGGGTGTGATTCACAGACAAATCAAGATTCAACACATTTTTAGAATGTCACTAACATCAATATTGTTAACCTAATAATGAGAAAATTAAGTGATATATGTGCATAAAAATATGAAAGCTTAGGTTTTAGACATGTAAACATATGAGAACTGTGTTGTAGGTATGTAAATGCCCCATTCATTAATATGAATGAGTACTCTATTTAGTATTTATAATTTTAGGAACGAGAGCTATCTGGGAGTTCATAGTATCACCATACATATTAAAATATGGAAGATTTACATACATACCACTCAATTTCTATGTAATTACATCTCTAACATCTAAACTTCAATATTTTACGTATGTGCCACCTTGTTTGCCTAAGAAAATATGTATTTTACCTTTTTAAAATTAAAATAATGTTATTTTTTATGTGATATGAACTATTTCAGTGGTATTAATATATATATATATATATATATANCCAGTTTTAGTTTGCCAGTAGGAGGCTAAAAAACTATCACTTTATTACGTGATGAAGCTGTAGATTGTATTAACTACTCATTAAGCATAGACTTCAGAAGGTTTCTTCACCAGATGCACTCTTTTACTTCCATTTTAAATTGTTCATTATGTAAGCACTCACTCTCCCTGCATTGTTTTCTTGTTTTTTCCTTTTTATTTTTTTCTTCCATATCCTGTAATTTT
This sequence comes from Phalaenopsis hybrid cultivar, assembly GCA_002079205.1. Lineage (NCBI taxonomy): Eukaryota > Viridiplantae > Streptophyta > Magnoliopsida > Asparagales > Orchidaceae > Phalaenopsis > Phalaenopsis hybrid cultivar. Next base: position 514,872 of record JXCR01147164.1, read on the forward strand.
GTTTTACCAATAGACTTGCCATATTTATATAATCGGGCATTGGCATACCTACCACCTAAGTCCTATGTATTTACATGTCTAACACCTAAACTCTACTTTTTTACATTTATAACTCCCAAATCTTTCATATCACAGAAAAAGTGAAATACACATTTTTATGCATAGATAAGGTGGCATATATGTAAAAATTGAAGTTTAGTACATGGGAACTGTGGGTACAAATGTAAACCTTCCTTGCATAATTGGTGAAAGGTCAATTATTTGGAATAACACCTGATACTACCACTATGTTCCAGGGACATGGAAACGACTTTGACTATTCCCAACCAATGTTGCTAAATGTTGGGAGGAATGTTCAGGCTTTACACGTGTCATGTGGATTTAATCACAGTGGTGGAATATTTGAATACAGTGAAAATTGAGGTTGGTCACCTACCAAAACTTACCCACACGTTTCTCATTATCTATTCATGTGTAAACCCATGGTATAAAATAATTATAATATTCCTCATATTCTCTATGTTTTTTGTGCATGTATATCAAAGATATTCATCGCCATGTAAAGCCAAGTCTAAACAATATATAATGTTTTAACATTTTTAAGGTAAAAATAGCCTTTGATAGTCTTATATTTAGGTGTAAATATGCTGTGGTTTATATGTAATTTGCTGTTTTGATTAGATATCCTTTTGCTCTAATGTAATGTAGTTCATGATTTTTACACAGAAATTGTATTTAGATATTCTGATTATATTTTTGGATCATTTGCTCGCATAACACACAATTATATGAAATAAATAATGAAAAATTTAATGTAACTATTAAGCTTATTTAATTAAAANATAAACAATATATAATGTTTTTAACATTTTTAATGTAAAAATAGCCTTTGATAGTCTTATATTTTGGTGTAAATATGCTGTGGTTTATATGTAATTTGCTGTTTTGATTAGATATCGTTTTGCTCTAATGTAATTTAGTTCATGATTTTTATACAGAAATTGTATTTAGATATTCTGATTATATCGCATAACACACAATTATATGAAATAAATAATGAAAAATTTAATGTAACTATTAAGCTTATTTAATTAAAATTATGATTCATGTTAAATTCCTGAAATTTTATTTTGATCCTTTATATCATAAGTAATTATCATAATTAAACAACACTAAAATTAATAAATTTAGTTGCAAATTAATTAACATCAACTAACCTTATTAATTTTTTTAATTAATTTTCAAATTATTTAAATTAATTGAAATTTTAGCTTACACTTGCTTATAATACTGTTGAAAATATTTTAATTAAGTTTCTCAAAATTTAAGAAATACCAAATTTCGTTGCTAAAAGCAAAAATGAATAAAATTCGTTTGGCTGATTCGGTATCTTTTCTTTGATTTTTTGCATTGATTTTAATATTTCATTAAATAAAAAAATAAAGAAATTAGGATTACAAAATTAAATTCATTTTAAAAAATAATTTGAGCATTTNACCTTATTAATTTTTTTTAATTAATTTTCAAATTATTTAAATTAATTGAAATTTTAGCTTACACTAGCTTATAATACCGTTGAAAATATTTTAAATAAGTTTCTCAAAATTCAAGAAATACCAAATTTCGTTGCTAAAAGCAAAAATGAAATAAATTCGTTTGGCTGATTTGGTGTCTTTTCTTTGATTTTTTGCATTGATTTTAATATTCATTAAATAAAAAAAATAAAGAAATTAGGATTACAAAATTAAATTCATTTTAAAAAATAATTTGAGCATTTGATATTAAATTTTGATCTTAAAATAAAATTTTTAAGTTATAATTATTTCAATTTTTAGTAGAACAAACATTAAATTTCAAATTTATTGACAGAATTACATTTCGGTTCAGGTTAGATTAGTTTTGAAATTTGAATTTTAACTTAATTCAATTCGACTAATCTATAACTATAAATCAATCCATTCAAATCAACCATTTGCACACCCCCATACAAAACCAAACTTGTTGAAGCCACCATTGTTGAATCAGAACAAATTTCTTTAATATATGAAAACATAGTAATTTTGTTACAAAACTACCCAGAGCCAAGCCTACAACTCTTCAAAACTGAACTGATCAATGCTTCCTGTAATTANCAAATCAATCCATTCAAATCAACCATTTGCACACCCCCATACAAAACCAAAATTGTTGAAGCCACCATTGTAGAATCAGAACAAATTTCTTTAATATATTTGTTACAAAACTACCCAGAGCCAAGCCTACAACTCTTCAAAACTGAACTGATCAATGCTTCCTGTAATTATTATTTAAAAAAGAAAAAAAGAAAAAACATACCAAAGAATGAAAAATACATGCTTTCACATTCACCATAAAAATATGATCTTGATCCCATGATTCCCCAAAGTCTGCTCCGCCGCATCAGCTGCTGTTGGAGTTTGGAAAAATTAGATCTTTCGAGTCTCGAAGCTNAGAAAAAACATACCAAAGAATGAAAAATACATGCTTTCACATTCATCATAAAAATATGATCTTGATCCCATGATTCCCAAAAGTCTGCTCCGCCGCATCAGCTGCTGTTGGAGTTCGGAAAAATTAAATCTTTCAAGTCTCGAAGCTGTAGAGACCCAGCGAGAGAGTGAGAATCGTCGTCCCCAATATAAGAACACGGTAACAGCAGTAAGAAACAATGGAGGTCGGTCAGAGGAGAGCTCCCCACACAGCTCCATCTCCTTCCCCACAACGAGCGTGCACGTCCTTTATTCTCTCCACAGANTGAAACTGACAGATAATTACAGTACCAACCTTCCTAGTCGCGCAATCTTCCGATACAACATGGAGCTCCTGCTCCTTCCTCCCCTGCGAAATCATCTGCTTGTTCGAATCTACCCGTTTATTCAACTCCGGAAACCTAATCAACCCCGAAAAGAACTCGATCATTAAGTAAAATCTAGAAGAAGAAGAAGAAGAAGAAGAAGAAGAAACCCTAATGAAAAATCGACGAGGGATTCACCTATCAGTGAATAGCATTCCGAGACCGAAGCTCGCGACGCAAAGCAAAATGATCCATCTCGTCGACACCCTCTTCTCCGCACCTCCATTGACCCTCGCCTTCATCATTTTCTTCCCCTCCTCTCCCGAATCTCCTCCTCGATTAGAACAAAGACCGCGCCTTTATGGAAAAACAGAGCAGATTCGAAAGGAGAAGAAGACCCGCAAACTCGGAATGCGAGAGGAAGTCAAAGGCGACGGCTTCAAAGAGAGGAGACTGTGAGAGTCCAGAAAGCTCCTGCGTAGAAGAAGGAAAGAGGAAGAAGCTGATCGCTCCTCCATTTCCTCAGCTTATAAAAAAATGGCGAATTGCTCCAAATTCTTCAAAATTAATGCTCAGAAGATAGATTTTCGGTTCTATCTGAGTAAAAAAAAAAAAAAATCATATAAATATTATATTTATTTAAATAATTAATTAATTATATGGTCATTTACATAATTTGTAAATATATTATTATATTGTCTAAATTTGTAAAAATTATCACTCAAATCTTAAAATTATTGAATTATTTATTTATTTCCTTAAATCTGTAGAGTCCAAACATTTGTTTTTATTGTCAATAGCCATAAAAAAATTCAACTTACCATTTGATATAATCATATTGCTGTTAATTTATAAATATTAAATTAAAAAGGAAGAAAATTTAAAAGCAAATAAAAGAGAAAGTTTGGGCACGATTAGGCGTTGGCATTTGGAGGACAGAAAACTGCTTAATACATTAATTAATGCTAATGAAGATAGTTAAGCAGATCGCATCTATCACTTCGGATACTAATTCTCACGATTTACAGACAATTAGATTATTTTAACGCATTACATTAAATAAAACTCTTTAATTCGAATCTGAAGTTTAAGAAAAAATTAATGATCTTTTAATTAATGTTTTAAATTTCGGTAACTTCGATTCAATTTAGTTGATTTCGATACGTTTTTTTTTGTTGAAACTCGTGCAAATATTTATTGGGTGAATTTAATAATTTTTATTTTTAAATATTTACATTCGGGCCACCCAATTCTTTTTGGCATTTATACCATCCATATATTTCATAACACATTAAAAAATGCAGTCTTTTTAATTCTTAAGAAGTAATGTATACTTTTTGATGCATTGAGGTGGTATGAATGTAAAAATTAAAGGCTAATTGTTAGATATCTAATTACATAGGAATTGAGTTGTTTGTATGTAAAGATTCATTAGGAATTGAATTTTTCTAGAATTTAGAGGGTTCAGATGAAAATGTCCCATCACTCAAACGATTATTTTAGAGACTGTATGGTTTAGGGTAGGGGTGTAAACGAATCGAACACAAACGAACAGAACTTGTGTTCGTGTTTGGTTCATTTGAAATTTAGTTTGTTTGAAATAAGCTCGTGTTTGAAANAGAGTTGTATGTATGTAAATCTTCATTGGGAATTGAATTTTTCTACAATTTAGAGGGTTCAGATGAAAATGTCCCATCACTCAAACGGTTATTTTAGGGACTGTATGGTTTACAGGGAATGAAGTGCAGTGTAAAAAGCTTGTAAAGGAAGTAATGTTATTACAACATATTTGAAATATTTTATAATTGTTGGGTTCACCGTAACTCAACGCTTTATAATTTTTTGTATGGTTTGAAGTAGATTGAAATAATGTATTTTAAAAAAAAACTTTCCCGGCAGCAACAAATGACCGAAAAATAGTGGGCGGGCGGCGAGTGGCTGATAGAGATGGTGGCAGTGGGGGCCGGGTGGTGGCGCAGCGGTCGACGACAGTGATGGTGGCTGGAATGGAGGGGGGTGGCTGCCTGTGGCAGAGGGCGGNTGAACTGTTTGCGAACAACGAGCTTTTTTTACAGCCCTAGTTTATAGGGAATGAAGTGCAATGTAAAAAGCTGGTAAAGGAAGTAATATTATTACAATGTATTTAAAATATTTTATAATTGTTGGGTTCACTCTAACTCAACACTTTATAGTTTTTTGTATGGTTTGAAGTAGATTGAAATAATGTATTTAAAAAAAAACTTTCCCAGCAGCAACAAATGACCGAAAAATGGTGGGCGGGCGGCGAGTGGTTGGTAGAGATGGTGGCAGCGGGGGCCGGGTGGTGGCGCAGCAGACGACGACAGTGATGGTGGCTGGAACGGAGGGAGATGGCTGCCAGTAGTAGAGCGCGGGCGGCGGGCTACAACGGGTGGCAAACGACGGGCGATAGTTTGCTGGTTAAAGTTTAGTGTAGTTCAAATTCAATCAAATATGTCAAATTCTAAGTTCAGCTAAAATTAAGTGAAGAGTGACTTCAAATTCATTGAAACATTACATTTTACTTGTACCTCTTCATACTAAACACATAATTTCCTCAAATCTTTGTAAATGGATTACATTACACTAAAAATTCTTGCAACCAAAGAACCCTTTAGTTTTAAGGGAATTTTATCAATAGTCCTATGAAATTTCATTAATTGTAGTTTGTATTTTAATTAGAATTTTTTTTTGTTAATTTTGAACTTAAGAAAAACATTTTGGGGCTCTAAACAAACTAAAATGCTGGTCATTGTGCGAGCACGCAGATATCTGCACATAATATTTTTTTCCTAAAAAAAAAATTAATTATCATATTTATTATATTTAGATGAAGGCAAATAGGTACAATTCTATATTACTGATACGTCACCAACAAATTTTCATCAGTCAGCACGAAGCTTAGTGCAATTTTTTTAAAGAAGAATCATTCAAACTTCGATTAAGAGTCATTCAGAGCTCCGATTTCAGCAAACTTATAGTCAAATTGATCAGTTCGATGAAACGGACCTAATGACATGAAAGTCAGTCCAATCCGAGTCAAATCATGCCCGGATCAAATCATTAAACCACTCTTTGNTAAGAAGAATCATTCAAACTTCGATTAAGAGTCATTTAGAGCTCCGATTTCAGCAAACTTATAGTCAAATTGATCAGTTCGATGAAACAGACCTAATGACATGAAAGTCAGTCCAATCCGAGTCAAATCATGCCCGGATCAAATCATTAAACCACTCTTTGAAGATTTCCGGAGGCATTTGAAAAGTCAAACGAATGTTGAATCTAGCGAGTTCATAGTAGAATCTAGCGTCTCAACAAGTCGAATCTAACAAGCCCAAAAGCACTCAATTCTGACATCATTAAGGCACTCAAATGTCCATTAAAATTCATTCAATCGAGAAAAGCTCTCCGGACCGTCTGATCAAAATAGTTCATATTTCTGCATTAATTGCACCCAGAACACTATAAATAGAGTTCTACCCTCACATGAGAGAGGAGGCTGGAGAGAGAACTTGAGGCTTTAGGAAAGAGCTAANTATTGCACCCAGAACATTATAAATAGAGTTCTACCCTCACATGAGAGAGGAGGCTGGAGAGAGAACTTGAGGCTTTAGGAAAGAGCTAAAGTCTAACATCATCTCTGTCATCGTCGACCTTCGTCGACCACGACTGACCTTCGGCGGCCACCGCCAATCTTTGTCGGCCACCGTCGATTACCGCCGATCCTCATTGTCCTCCTTCGACCATCGTCGACGGTCATCGACTGTCGTCGACCACCGCTGAATTTCGCCGACCATCACAGACCGTCATCGATTGTCATTGACTACAGTCCATCATTACCGATCTCCTTCGACCACCGTTGATTAGATGTCGTCAATCGACATTGTAACTTGGNTCGACCATCGTCGACGGTCATCGACTGTCGTCGACCACCGCTGAATTTCACCGACCATCACCGACCGTCATCGATTGTCATTTACTACAGTCCATCATTACCGATCTCCTTCGACCACCGTTGATTAGATGTCGTCAATCGACATTGTAACTTGGAAAGCCAGTAACCCTTTCTCGTCTGTGGGATAAGGGATCGTTGTAATCATCAACCTATAGTGTATTTTTATAACTGGGCCAGACCCCGTAGTTTTTTCCCTTTACGAGTTTTCTACGTAAAAACTTCTGGTGTCATCACAGATTTTTTACCCTTTTAGCTGAGTGTGTGTTGAATCCTCATGTAACGCTAAGACGATAATCAATTACTCTACCNTTATAGTGTATTTTTATAACTGGGTCAGACCCCGTAGTTTTTTCCCTTTACGAGTTTTCTACGTAAAAACTTCTGGTGTCATCACAAATTTTTTACCCTTTTAGCTGAGTGTGTGTTGAATCCTCATGTAACGCTAAGACGATAATCAATTACTCTACCGCCGTGAATTTTCTGGCACGCATTAGTTACAACTTCACATTTCCTTAGAAAGTGAGTTGGAGGCGATGATGCATAAAAAACGTGCCATGAAGATGGCAAAAAATTCATACACATCTAATTTAATCCCCACCCCCATGATGTATATTANCAGTTACAACTTCACATTTCTTTAGAAAGTGAGTTGCAGGCGATGATGCATCAAAAACGTGCCATGAAGATGGCAAAAAATTCATACACATCTAATTTAATCCCCACCCCCATGATGTATATTACCCAATAATTGATATTACAATACTCTTTTACTGCATACATCTCTATAACATATCATCCTGAGCTCATCCTAATATTGATACATCCTCTAATGTAATTAATGAAACCAAACAATATATATTCAACATAGCTATGAAATAAATAACCTAATAATATAAAATGGTGTAAATCATTAGATGATAATAATAAGAAGATTTAAGTACATACCACTCAATTCTTATGTTTTTGTACATTGCTATGTATTTGTATATCTAGCAATTATATTTCAATTTTTACATATGCCAAGTCATAAAAAAAATTTTCATCATCGGACATGAATCTCGATGCATGACAAGAATAATGAGTCATTTTTTTAGCAGAGAATGTTCAAATTTCAATTAAAAATCATCCAAAACTCTATCTCAGCAAAATTACAGTGAAATTGGTCAGCTCGACGAGACAAACATAATGACGCCAACATTTACCTTGTATGAGTCAAATCAAACATACATTGAGTCGCTAAAGTTTTTTTGGAAGCTTTGGTACCCGATTGAAAGATCAAATGGATTTCAAATATTTTAAATTTATACTCAAATCGAGAGTCTTGAAGAGAAGAATCCAATATGTTTGATATCATTTAATTTTGACACGGTTAACACACTCAAATGTCCACAAACACTGACCGATCAAAGGAATCTCTCCAGGTCGTCCGATGGAGTGGTCTGAACTATTGTCTTGTTTATCAGGAGGCCTTTCGAAGACTATAAATAAAAGTCCCACCCCTCTTCTTGAAAGAGGGAGGAAGATCTAAACTTTGAATCGGAGGAAGCCAGAGACTTGGAGGAGAAGGAGCTAAGGTACGATGTTCTACATGAGCGCCATCCACATCTGCATCCACCGACCACAATTAACTAATGATCGTCGACCGCCCTCTGCTCGTTACAATGAAGGTACTGACTAAATCACGACGCACACTATAGAGTAACAAAGCATCATGCAAAGTAACCACTAGGCCCGCAGAGTAACAACATACCTTAAGATGGAGTGCTGATGCAACTCAAAGATGATGTAACAACACACCTTGAATACGATGCGAAGATGCACCCCACATGCCTTACAACGACGTCTTTCAAACACCGTGCAACAATGCATTCCCCAATAACTGCTTGTAACTGCCGTACTTAGAATATGATTCAATGATGTTATCATGGCTATTGCAACCTTCAACTCTGGCCTATGTGGCTTACAAACACTATCATAACTCGTGCAACTCCCAACTTCAACTTAAGGACGTTATCACATCTCATGTAGCTTGCAACTTTGGTCTTTATGGCCTACAGATGCCTACGAATGTTATCTCAACCATGCAACTCACAACTTCAACCTCTGTGGTTGATCACTATCTCAGCTCATGCAACTCCCAACTCCAGTATCTGTGGCATACATGCATTATCATACCTCACACAAATCTCGACTCTGACATCTGTAGCCTATGTATATTATTGCAGCTTCTAACTACGACCTTTGTGGCCAACTGACACTCATAAAGCAACCATCTACGACTCACATAACCAAATATTATCATGGCTTTCAACAAAAGCCTCCACATTGAGCTGGCTCTATAACCATCGTCCAAAACATTCAAAGCAGACTACTGTCTCCATAACAATTGACTATGACCCTTGTGGTCAGCTATCGCCAAGAATTGCATTACTTACAACCAAATTATAGCTATTATCAATCGACAATTATTGTATTACTTTGTAATTTCATCTTTTCTATTTCGGTAGAAGAGCTGACCTATGTCATCAAAGTTACATAGTTGATTATTTCAACTAAACTAGACCCCGTGATTTTTTTTCTCTTTCAAGAGCTTTTCACATAAAAACTTCTTGCGTCTATACTTGTTACTTTAATTACCTGAGTATGTGATGAATTTTCGTGCAACTCTCAGAGACTAAATAATCAAACTACGATGAATATGCTAACACACATCATCATGCATACCTCCTCAATTACCTACTTCTTAAAAGTTAAAATGGTGGGTAGTATAAATGTAAAAAAGGCAAAATATATGTTTTAGAAATGTAACTACATAAGAATTGAGTGGTATGTATGTAAACACTTTCACTGTCATCAAATTAATGTCACATAATAATTACCCATGCTTCTGTTTGCACTAGTTATGCCTGAAACCTGCCATGAAAGTCAAGCTTATTTAATTTATGCGTTACGCTGTGTATTGCATTTAATGATATAATTTTGCTTAAAATGTTTTAAGACGACAAACTCGCTCTAACAATGAAAAATTATTCCATACGGACGCGTATCACGTATGCAGAGATGTAAGCTCCGTCCGTTCTCCACCGTTTATCAGAGCTTTTATCATTTTTTTTTATAAACAAATGGGCCAACTGAAATACAACTTTGATCTGATCAACGGTGGAGATCCGACGGCCCATACATCTCTGCATAATTTTTCCTCTAACAACATATATCATCTTGCAAGCTATTATTATGAGCCATTTACATATATACCACCCAATTTTTACATATAAGACCTAAACTATTTTTTATATTAATATCAACCATATCTTTTATATGAAAATTTTAAAATGTGAACTATATGTTTTTGCATTAAATAAGATGCCCTATAAATAAATATTAAAGTTTAGATGTTAGATATGTAAATACGTAGGAATTGTGTGATAAATATGTAAATCTTCGCGTTATTATTTATATTTATTTTTTTCTCAAAATACAAGTGGTATACGCATGGACATGAAGTAATTACCCACCAATTATTAATTATTTCATAATATAAATAGAAAAAAACAAATTAGAAATCGGCTCACAATTAATTAGGTTACAATGAACTTTAAAATTTTTTGCAATTAATTGATTAATTATATATTATATTCATCTTAAATAAAGTCAAAAACTTTTAAAAGTTATCATAATTAAAAGTTTTTTTCAAAATATTCCAAAACAATTCAGTATTCTTTACATATGGAAGATATTAGGCATAAAAACAACAACAGCAATAATAATAATAATAATAATAATAACAATAATAATAATAATAATAATAATAATAAATAGAGAAAGATTATTCACAAAAATTACCCAATTTGCTTTGGAAAAATATTACATCAGGACTCCTAACGTAGAGCTGTGTTTGGAGTCCACTCATATGCCGACACGTGGATGCGACAGAAAAATTAAAAAAAAAGATTGTTCTAGCTCAAGGGAATATTTCTCCCGTATTACTCCGCATTATTTAGATATTATTGTTGTGATATTCATGTGTTATTGTGTTATGAAAATATTCTCAGTGTTATAATAACACAATAACACATTAATACCGTCACAATAACATCTGAATAACGCGGAATACCACAAGAGAAATATTCTTCTGTGTTACCGGGCTGGATCACAGGAAAGCGCACACGTTTTCTTGAAACCACGTGTCTGCATATGAGTGGACTTCGAACGTAGCTCTACGTTATGAGTCCTGATGTAATATATTTTTCATTTGTTTTAGAGGGGAGCATATTAATCAATAGCTGTCATTAAATAGCGTTAAAGGGAAGAAGCCAATTAGCGTCATATTTATTAATTAATTTCTTTTGAAAGATAATTCGAATTGTTGCTTTAATCTAAATTAAAAAATAAATAAAATTTGTGATCATTTATTTATTTTTAGATGAATATTATACGTAAAAAAACTAATCAAAATATATTTGACACATCTTAAAGTAAAGTCAATAACTATAATTATGGAGGTTAATGTGCCTTCGAATCTGTGCCCAAAGGTGTAAACGAGTCGAGTTGAGACCGAGCCACTCTCTGGTTTAGCTTTAGTTCGACTAATTAATCGAGCTCAAACTTTTTTCTGCGAGTTCGAGCTAGTTCACGAGCCTGCTTGATTAATATAAAAAAGAGAAAATAGTATTAATTCAAATTGGTGATAATAACACAACAAACAGAATGAGCATTTAGGTGATACATCTAAAAAAATATATTTGATAGAAAATGCTAAATATCAAAATATTAATTTTTTTTACTAATTCGATGATAAAACTTTGAAATTTAATATATATTTGAATATATTTTATAATAACTATATTTTAAACGAGTCAATTCACAAGCTAATGAGTCAAGTCAAGGTTGGCTTGAGCTTGGTTTTGTTAGCTCATTGATCAAGCCGAGCTTGAGCAGGCCCACAAGTCACCTCGATATAAAATGTTAAAGATAAATATATAGTTTAAACTCCAGATGTTTGATATGTAACTACATAATAATTGTGGGCTATATATGTGCAAGTATTTCTCATAAAGAACACCCATTCACCACTTAAAAGGCATTATGAGCTCATCTATTAATTAAATGTTAATATTTCAGTCATATGATAATAATAAACATTAAGAATTTATTTAACCTTTTTTTTAATATAATTCATTTCACTTTCATTTTCACGAGAAAATATTACATGCGAATAATATATGTGTGAATATGTGATATTGTAATGGTATTATACGCATAAAATGTGCATTTGATTTTTAATATGATGTTAAAGATTCAAAGTGCTATGAGTGTAAATATTGAAGTTTATGGGTTAGATATGCAAATACATTAGAATCATGTGGAATGTATGTGAATGCTGCAAAATATAATATTTGGCTTTATTGACTTCTAAGAAATTACTTGAATTATTTAGGCAACCTTTTTCTATTTGTACAGAATCTCACAAAAATTTCATAATTTATTTTCTTATTATTTTGTTATAAAAAAAAAACCTTAAGAGTAGTAGTGATGAGATAAACAAAAGTATTATATGGTCAAATAATTTATTATTATTTGTTTAATATCTTCAAAATGAATTATGGTCTTTGTCTTTGGAAAAAAATATTACATCACGACTCCGCACGTAGAGTTACGTGCGGAGTCTAATAAAATCACGTCACAGGGGAATATTCATAGCAACACAGGTAAAACAGGGGAATATTCCCCTCTTATTATTTAGGTGTTATTGTATGTTATTCATGTGTTATTGTGTTCTAATAATATTCATGGTGTTATAATAACACAATAACACATCAATAACATTTGAATAACACTGAATAACACCTGAACAACACGGGATGAATATTCCCGTGTTACCGGACCTGTTTTTTTTTCTGACATTCACGTGTGTGGCGTGATTTCATTGAACGTAACTCTACGTGCGCAGTCCTGATGTAATATTTTTTTCTTGTCTTTGACAGAATTATAGGGTTATTATTTTAGAACATTTTATAATTATTTCACATCCCTTCGCCGGCCAACCAACACTATACATTTGTCAATCGTAGGCATTTAGTTGGCATTTTCTCTTTCGGTTTAGTACCCCCGGTGAAAATTATAAATAAGAAATTTAGCTTAGAATAAGGCAATTTTATACTTTGGGACACTAAGGGTTATAAGTGTAAATACCAAAATTTGGGGATGAATACAAAGAAATTGTGTGGTATGTATGCATATAACTCTTAAGAAAAATAGAAAACTAGGCAACTATAACTTGAATAATCTGTTGATTAGCTGATTAAAAATAATATGTTTATAAGCTAACTGTTAAAAATTTTTATTTTTTTTGGAAAAGTCAAACCTCTGCCAGAAAGTGCCACCACACCTAGATAGATGCAGTATGAAAACCCTATTTTTAGCGTTTTCAAAACATATAAACTATCAAAACACAGTTTACCCAAACATGATAGGTGCATTTTCAAAACGCCACCGTACTAAATAAGCTGCCCCAAATGGGCCCTAAGTTCACTAGTCTGGTGGTGTTAGGTATTTAAAATTTTCTTAATAATATGCTTCATGGTCGCATATTAACGTCAATGTAATTAATAGTTAATTGTATGCAGGAATTATGAAAAAAAATAATTACTTTTCACTGGCAATTGTCGGCCTAATTGATATCACGTTAGTTAGTATTTGTGTAAAGCTGTAGATTTAGCTCGCAGATCGTTATCTAAAAAAGTTATATATAATGTTAATAAAATCAAAGATAATGACTTACGCGAAGAATACGCGCTGAAACGGATCCAAATGCCTCAATTTGAGCCATCTTGTTTCGATTTTGAGCCGGATTGAGCCTTTTTTTAGCTAGAGCAGATCTAAATAACTCAAAATTGAGCTAGCTAGTTTTGATTTTGAGCTGGATCGAGCTCTATTTAACTTCGAGCATGGCTGGCTAAAAATCGAACATAATGAGTCACGAGCTGATTTCAAAACAAAGGCAATCTATGCATGCAGATTTCGAGTTTGACCCTTGTTCGCCGTATTTGAGTGTGAGCGCCTATATATATATATATATATACACGTGCAAGAAAATTCGCGGCGGTAGAGTAATGGATTATCGTCTCAGCGTTGTATGAGGATTTAGCACACACTCAAATGAAAGAGAAACAACTTGTGATGACACAAGAAGTTATAACACTAAAAATCCATAAAGGGAAAAAACCACGGGGCTAGACCCAGTTATAAAAATCAAATATAAGTTGATGATTACATAGGACACTTGTCCCACAAAAAAGAAATGGTTATTAGATTTTCCAAGTTACAACGTCGACTAACGACGTCTCGTCAGCGGTGGTCGGCGGTGGTCGACAGAGGTCGGCGTTGGTCGGTGACTGTCGGTGGTGGTCGATGATGATCGACGATGGAAGGAATGATGTTTGACTTGAGCTCACACCTCAATTTCTCTCCCCAGCCCCTCCCTCATGTGAGTGGTGGGCTCTATTTATATGACGTTTGATGGACATTTGATTGCCTTAACGATGTCGAAATCGAGCAATCTTGGGCTTGTTGGATTCGTCTTATCGAGACACTTGATTCGACTATGAACTCGCTAGATTTGACATCTGTTTGACCTTACAAATGCCTTCAGCAATCCTCCAAGTGTGGTTTAATGATTTGATATGAGTTTGATCTGACTCAGATTGAAATAGTTTTTATATCATTGGGTCCATCTCTTCGAGCCGGTCATTTTGACCATACGTTTCCTGAAATCGGAGCTCTGTATGATTCCTAACTGAAGTTTAGATGTTTATTGTTCAAAATATTGTCTCGATATTTGCGTTAGATGATGAAAATTTGTTGGTAGCATATCATATATATATATATNATTCTTATGTATTTGTATGTCTAGCAATTATATTTCAATTTTTACATATGCCAAGTCATCAAAAAAATTTTCATTGTCGGACATGAATCTCAATGCATGACAAGAATAATGAGTCATTTTTTTAGCAGAGAATCTTCAAATTTCAATTAAAAATTATCCAAAACTCTTATCCAACAAAATTACAGTGAAATTGGTCAGCTCGACGAGACAAACATAATGACGCCAACATTTACCTTATATGAGTCAAATCAAACATATATTGAGTCCCTAAAGTATTTTTGGAAGCTTTGGTACCCAATTGAAAGATCAAATGGATTTCAAATCTTTTAAATTTATACTCAAATCGAGAGTCTTGAAGAGAAGAATCCAATGTGTTTGATATCATTTAATTTTGACACGGTTAAGGCACTCAAATGTCCACAAACACTGACTGATCAAAGGAATCTCTCCATGTCGTCCGATGGAGTGGTCTGAACTATTGTCTTGTTTATCAGGAGGCCTTTCGATGACTATAAATAAAAGTCCCACCCCTCTTCTTGAAAGAGGGAGGAAGATCTAGACTTTAAACCCGAGGAAGCCAGAGACTTGGAGGAGGAGCTGAGGTACGATGTTCTACACCAAAGGTCTAGTGAGCACCATCCACATTTGCATCCACCGACCACAATTAACTAATGCTCGTCGGCCGCCCTCTGCTCATTGCAATGAAGACACTGACTAAATCACGGCATACGCTATAGAGTAACAAACCATCATGCAAAGTAACCACCAAACCCGCAGAGTAACAACATACCCTAAGATGGAGCAATGATACAACTCAAAGATGATGTAACAACACACCTTGAATACGATGCGAAGATGCACCCCAAATACCTTACAACGACGTCTTTCAAACATCGTGCAACAATGCATTCCTCAATAACTGCTTGTAACTGTCGTACTTAGAATACTATTCAATGATTTTATCATGGCTATTGCAACCTTCAACTCTGGCCTATGTGGCTTACAGACACTATCACAACTCATGCAACTCCCAACTTCAACTTAAGGACGTCATCACATCTCATGTAGCTTTCAACTCTGGCCTTTATGGCCTACAGATGCCTACGAATGTTATCTCTGCCATCCAACTCACAACTTCAACCTCTGTGGTTGATCACTTTCTCAGCTCATGCATCTCCCAACTCCAGTATCTGTGGCATACATGCATTATCATACCTCACACAAATCTCAACTCTGATCTCTGTAGCCTATGTATATTATTGCAGCTTCTAACTACGACCTTTGTGGCCAACTGACACTCATAAAGCAACCATCTACGACTCACATAACCAAATATTATCATGGCTTTCAACAAAAGCCTCCACATTGAGCTGGCTGTACAACCATCGTCCAAAAACATTCAAAGCAGACCACTGTATCCATAACAATTGACTATGTCCCTTGTAGTCAGCTATCGCCGAGAATTACAACCAATTTATAGCTATTATCAATACACTATTATTGTATGACTTTGTAAGTTCATCTTTTCTATTTCGGTAGAAGAGTTGACCGATGTAATTATAGTTACATAGTGGATTGTTTCAACTAAACTAGTCCATATGATTTTTTCCTCTTTCAAGAGCTTTCCACGTAAAAACTTCTTATGTCTATACTTGTTACTTTAATTACCTGAGTGTGTGAAGGATTTCCGTGCAACTCTTAAGACACTAAATAATCAAACTATTACAATGAATATGCTAACACGCATCAGCATGCATACCTCCTTAATTACCTACTTCTTAAAAGTTAAAATGGTGGGTAGTATAAATGTAAAAAAGGCAAAATATATGTTTTAGAAATGTAACTACATAAGAATTGAGTGGTATATATGTAAACACTTTCGCTGTCATTAAATTAATGTCACATAATAATTACCCATGCTACTGTTTGCACTAGTTATGCCTGAAACCGGCCATGAAAAACTTATTTAATTTATGCGTTACGCTCTGTGTATTGTATTTAATGATATAATTTTGCTTAAAATATTTTAAGATGACAAACTCTCTCCAACAATGAAAAATTAGACGACCTATGCAGAGATGCATGTGCCGTCTGATTTTCACAGTTGATCAGAGTTTTTATCATTTTTTTTTAAATGGGTCCACTGAAATACAACTTTGATCTGATCAACGGTGGAGATCAGACGATACATGCATCTCTGCATAATTTTTCTTCTAAGAACATATATCCTCCTGCGAGCTATTATTATGAGCCATTTACATATATACCACCCAATTTTTACATATAAGACCTAAACTATTTTTTATATTAATATCACTCATATAAAAGAATTTTTAAAATGTGAACTATATGTTTTTGTATTAAATAGGACGCCCTATAAATAAATATTAAAGTTTAGATGTTAGATATGCAAATACGTAGGAATTGTGTGATAAATATGTAAATCTTCGTGTTATTATTTATATTTATTTATTTATTTCTCAAAATACAAGTGGTATACGTATGGACATGAAATAATTACCCGCCCATTATTAATTATTTCATAATATAAATAGAAAAAAAACAAATTAGAAATCGGCTCACAATTAATTAGGCTACAATGAACTTTAAATTTTTTGCAATTAATTGATTAATTATATATTATATTCATCTTAAATAAAGTCAAAGACTTTTAAAAGTTATCATAATTAAAAGTTTTTTTCCAAAATATTCCAAAACAATTCAATATTCTTGACATATGGAAGATATTAGGCATAAAAACAACAAAGCAATAATAATAATAATAATAATAATAATAAATAGAGAAAGATTATTCACAAAAATTACCCAATTTGCTTTGGAAAAATATTACATCAGGACTCCTAACGTAGAGCTGTGTTTGGAGTCCACTCATATGCCGACACGTGGATGTGACAGAAAAATTAAAAAAAAAGATTGTTCTAGCTCAAGGGAATATTTCNAAGTTCACTCATATGCCGACACGTGGATGTGACAGAAAAATTAAAAAAAAAAAAAAGATTGTTCTAACTCAGGGGAATATTTCTCCCATATTACTCCGCATTATTTAGATATTATTGTGGTGATATTCACGTGTTATTGTGTTATGAAAATATTTTCGGTGTTATAATAACACAATAACACATCAATATCACCACAATAAATCTAAATAATGTAGAATAACACAGGAGAAATATTCTCATGTGTTACAGGGCTTGATCACAGGAAAATGCGTGCGTTTTCTTGAAACCAAGTGTCTGCATATGAGTAAACACCGAACGTAGCTCTACATTATGAGTCATGATGTATTATTCTTTTCATTTGCTTTAGAGGGGAACATATTAATCAATAGCTGTCATTAAATAGCGTTAAAGGGAAGAAGGCAATTAGCGTCATATTTATTAATTAATTTCTTTTGAAAGATAATTCGAATTGTTGCTTTAATCTAAATTAAANTGTTGATTATGTGACAGTGACAATGTGGTTTACCACATTTCAAAGAGAGTTGTAGGTATTGAGTGTATCAGGCACTTACAATACTTGTGCTGGATCATTATCATCTTACAACATTTGCCGAGTGTTGGTCACTTCAAACCAACTCATTTCATTTATAGGTGGGAAAGATTGCTATTATCGTACAGGAGATGACTATAGTACTGAGTATTTGAGTTGATGACCTCACAATGGAAGGTTGACAACTGTTGCCTGAGGCAAGAGGTAAGAGTTATATCTCGATTGCTATGATGATCTGCTAGGTGGCCACCCCATTCAGACATGTTGTACCATTACTCTGATGATATGAATATTGCATCAATATAGTTTATACAGTGTAGACTAGAGCACATACTTGCATATCCTTTAGATAGTTGAGATGGACATATAGCTCAGATTCGTACATGAATTTGCCTAACATCATCTTCCACAAGCACGTCAGGACATGTATGTACTCGTGCTGCTTGGCTCTTTTATCACTTTGGACACCTTGAGTTTAGATATTGATTTGTACTATTTATCACTTTTGGAGGATATTGAAAGTTTTTGGTACTTTATTTAAACAACAATATTAAAATACTTGTATAGAGGAATAAAAAAGGGAATTAAACATGAGCGAGTTAATAAGGTCGGATGTTTGCATTTACTGTAAGTGTAGTGATGGGGAAGAATTCATATTAGAAGATTTGCATATTGAGTACTTTACCTAGTAGATATCAATGGGAAGGGCATAAGGTGTTGGTATATGTTCCCCAGTTCATATAAATTTGCAGTTTCTATCATTATTGTACTTATAATAAATGATAGCTTTAATATTGTACAAGTGAAATGAAAATTTATTAGTATATTACTAGCTATGCTTAAGTTTATAGGGATGAGTTTGCTAGGTTTCTAAAGAGCTCGAATTGTTTCAATCGGTTTTAAATGCATATGTTTCTTCTATTTAGTTTTTTCTTTTATATTATTACAATTTATATGGCATTCATATGACCTTCAACTATGATTGCACATTACAGACCTATATATAGTACTGACTGCTATTTGGGAAGCTCAGGTACTATTCACATATTGCAATTGTGTGCACTAGCAATTTCTTGAGCACATTGCAAAATAATTTGGACATATGGAGTTGTTTCAAGTAGATTTTCAACATGTTGATTACCATGGAAATAATTGTGTTGACTGGGAAGAGTAACACCAACTATATATTGATATATCTGCAATGATAAACATGTATATGTTTTTGAGTAGGACGAAATTAACATTGATCATGAGAAAGCCATCACACAATACATATGGTGGTATCGGTTATGGGCCACCTTTTAACTATTCAAGCTCTTATGGAGGCTCTAAACATATATTTCCTTCCTTCCCTGCTAAACAAGCAATGATATGCCATAACTTTGCTATGCTAAAATTTGTCCAATTATCATTTAGATAACTAAATAATTGACACATAATAAAATTTTGCAACGCGAGTTTATTGTAGTGACAAAAGAGTTGATTCAATTATTCTTTGGTGGCAATACAGACAGTCCAAGGTAGGCGGCAATCAATAGACTTGAGAACTTTTGTAGCCAAATGTGATGATCAATTTATTTTTTTGGATACAATACATAAAGATAGAGTTATAGCTGTCACAGCTGTCACACAGGAAATTTGCATTGTTCACCTACATTTTTTTAGTAAGATTAGAAGTGAAGAGGATCAAAGAGGGTCATCCCATGATTGTAACCATTTATATCTTCGACATTTTCTTAGTTCATGATCTTCATAGATGAAGTTGGGACTAGGGCTATAATAAAGTCGAGTCGTGTTGAGTATGCCTTGGGATTATAGTTAGCTTGGCTACGTTATAACTTATAAATTGTTCATGTTTGACTTGAGTTTTATCCAAGCTTGGACGTATATATTCATAATAGGCTTGATTAGACTTTTTAAATTTATTTGATTTGTATTTGATTTATTTATAATAATTGAGCGACTAATAAATAAGCTAGAATTCAAGCGAGTACTTGAATTAATTTTCATATAAAGTTAATGACAAATGATTTTACAAAATCTAAACAAAGAGCATTTGAATAGATTTCAAATTAATATCTAACAAACTTACAACATTAAGTAAGAAAATAATATCGTGCAAGCTGAAAGCTTTCTTGTAATTTAATAATAAAAATAAGTATCAACAAAATATTTCATTGAAATAATAAAAAAAAAGATTAAATTTTATTAAATTATTTTGTGTATTGACATTAAAAATTTTTATATTCTAGTTAATCATATTTTATTGAAATGGTTATCATATTAGATATAAGTTATCATTGAAACGAGTTAGTTCATGAACATAAATAAATGATTTTGATTGTGTTTAAGAGTCAGTTTGAGGCAGCTTATTGGGTGTGGTGGCGTTTTGAAAACGCACCTGACCTGTTTGGGTAAACTGCGTTTTGACAGTTCATGCGTTTTCAAAACGTTGAAATCAGCGTTTTCACACCACACATGTTTAGCGTTTTCAAAACGTATGATTGAAGTAGATGATGTGCCTAAGAATTTATAATAGAGGAACATATATAATAAGCACATATATTAGTTGTACTATATATCACCATTTTGAGCAGCCACAATTTGCCACGTAGGCATTTTGAGGTAATTAAATTAATGTAATGTAGTTGATTAAAATTAAATCTCGGATAAAATGGAGGTGGGAAGAAACGTTAACACTGCTTCCATTAGAAAATACAAAACCTTTTGGTTTCATCATGACTGCTTTTAAAAAATGATGAATTAAAGAATAATATCCAGAAAATTGAAGGGTCAATCTGTAATTAAATTATCTTTTTATTAACATATGGAATATATTCGGAATCAATTCAATTCAGATGAAGGTTGTAATTTATGAAATTCAATACGAGAGAAAATGTCGAGCCTTTGACTATTAATCCTGTCTCCATATGTTAGAAATGTCATCACACTATGTTTTAGATATTTATTCATAAGAAAGATGTACATGCATACCACTTAATTTCTATGTATTTACATATCTAACCTCTAAATTCCAATTTTTACATATATGCCGGCTTACTCATGCATTAAAATGTCCATTTCATATTTCTAAAATTAAAATATTCATTTTTTTAAAGTAATATGATAAATTTAGGTAAAAAGGGAAAGTTTATAGGTTAGATATGTANATTAACATATGGAATATATTCGGAATCAATTCAATTCAGATGAAGGTTGTAATTTATGAAATTCAATACAAGAGAAAATGTGGAGCCTTTGACTATTAATCCTGTCTCCATATGTTAAAAATGTCATCACACTATGTTTTAGATATTTATTCATAAGGAGGTTGTGCATGCATACCACTTAATTTCTATGTATTTACATATCTAACCTCTAAATTCCAATTTTTACATATTTGCTAGCTTACTCATGCATTAAAATGTCCATTTCATATTTCTAAAACTAAAATATTCATTTTTTTAAAGTAATATGATAAATTTAGGTAAAAAGGGAAAGTTTATAGGTTAGATATGTAAATACATAGGAGAATATCATATCAATTTTGCAACTATTAATAGTCCTCAGTCCACATTAAATGACTCTCGTGAAACTTGAAGAGGACAGGACTAGCAATCCACACCCGGACTGATCAACCACCGACGTCCTTTAATTAAATCTCTCTTCTTCTCCTTCAATTCTAAAACTTTGTTTCTTCAACATATTTCATGGATTTCAGTCGTTCATGGCGTAGCAAATCTTCTTTCTCTTTTTCCAAATACACCTCTCTCATAAAGCCATCGGCCAGCCAACGAGATCTCCACCGAAGACGCCAAAACATTACAAATTATGAACCGGTGTCACCCATAGTGACTTGCATGGGCCGAATCAAGCGCTCCAAGATACCGCCGCCACCGCCGCCGTCTCGCCGCCGTGGCTTCCACATGTTTTCGGTCTCTAGAGTTTCTTCTTACAATCAATACAATCCAAATACAAAAAAATCTGCATGTGCCTGCTCTGTACCTAATAATTGCTTCAGGGGCTGCTCTCGGGCAATCTGCAAACCGAAAAGAGATATATTGAAAGTGGAGGAGATGGACCCTCCTCTTCCGGTGGAGAGAAGGATGGTGGAGCTATGTTTTGTGGAGAGCTTGTGGAGGAGAAGGTGTAGGGATAAGGGAGATCTTGCAGAGCTGAAGCTTTGCCTGCCAGTGAGGCTGACGGTAGTTGAGTCGGCGGCGAACTTTGGCATGGTAGCTTAGGATTTGATTTGCTTTTTTGTTTGTTCGTTTGTTATGTTAGATAATTTATTTTTTTGTATGTTATGTTATGAATTAGGATTTTAGCTTGGAGGTTTTTTGTTTGCGGTATTTGCATGCATAACACCCAAGTCCTATATATTTACATATTTAACAATTAAACTTTATTTTTTACAGTTATACTGCCCAATGTTTTCATATCTCATAAAAATATCACTTTTTTTAAATTTTTAAAAATGTGTTATTTTCATCATTTCAAATGTAGTAAGATGGCATATGTTAGATATATAGATGCACAGAAATTAAGAGATGTGTCTGCATGTTCTTTTTAATTTTCCTTTATTTTTTTCTTAAATTTTGATCTAGGAAAATGAACGTGTCAAATTTAGAAACTTGACCGAATGACCACACCCTTACTTAAGATTCACTAAATCATATTTATTGTGTACAATNGCTTTATTTTTTACAGTTATACTGCCCAATGTTTTCATATGTCATAAAAATATCACTTTTTTTAAATTTTTAAAAATGTGTTCTTTTCATCATTTTAAATGTAGTAAGATGACATGTTAGATATATAGATGACAGGAATTAAGAGTTGTGTGTGCCTGTTCTTTTTTTTATTTTCCTTTATTTTTTTTAAATTTTGATCTAGGAAAATGAACGTGTCAATTTTAGAAACTTGACCGAACGACCACACCCTTACTTAAGATTCACTAAATCATATTTATTGTGTACAATAGTGTTTCTGATGGTATTGAAATAATTTATCTTCTTATAATTGCATCAAATGATCGTAATTGAGTAAAATACATTGAGACCAGCACTTGAAAGTTAAGAGACACATATCTAAAAAAATTAGGAATAGAAAAACACTGGGTTAAAACAATTCTCTTCATGAGTGTTAAATACTAATGTTGCTTTTGCATATCTGTTTGATAAGACTAATAACCTTTTACTGTTTGTTACAAGATTCTAGCCTAATCAACCTAAAGAAAATAAAAGACCATCATACGATAGAACCATCTTCCTTATGCATTATATTAGTTGGATTAAAGCTTATTTTTGAACCTATTCAATAAACTTAGGTCTCTAGTCTAATCTTATATATTTGGCCAAATAAAATTGGCCTATTAATAGGACTATTAAGTTTTTAATATATTGAAATGCCAAGTGCTTGGCTCTTAACATTTTTCTATGAAAGCTAGAACTCTTTATCATATTGCAATTAACTTTGACAAAAATCGATTGATAGGACAAGGCCAAAGTTATAGCAATGATTGGCTTTGACTAATAATCATAGTGTTTCTAACATTTTTTTTTTGTTTATTATTGGCTTCAATGACCCTCTATGAGTAGAAATATGCACCATCTCAAATGGTTAAATAAATAAATAATTCCTTAAAGGAACAAGGAAATGCATGAAATTTTATATATTTTTTAGATTTTCTCTGAGTAGTCTGAGGAAATAAATTGAATTTTATTTTTTCCATTGTGTATGAATTTCACATAAAAAGTGGGATAAAATTGTTAATTATATACTTAGAAGTTTTTTCCTTGAAGCACTATGATTTAAGGCTAGGACTAATGTTAATTTCAAATTGATGCGTTCTTGTACATAATCATCACCTAATACTTTTAATGCTCTCAGTATTATTTTTGCGTGCTAGAAAATTTGAGGCGACAAAGTGATATATTAACATCTTAGTGTTGTACAAATCAACATTAATAATGACCTTTCAAACGATCTAATTCTGTCGGTTATGACAAGAAAAATCACCACTTTTGATATTTCTGACGGATTATTGACGATTTTAAGATCGTAGGTAAAACACTTGTAAATAATTTCAAAAACGACTGATATTTTGATGGCACAAAATTAACGACCCATAACCGACAAATTAATGTCGTGGCTTTTTTTGAGAAAATTCAAGTCATCATTTTTTCATCGGTTCAAAGAACCAACTAATCAACCCTCGGTAATAGCGATAGCTTATATATCGTAAAAATATCTCACCCGTCTGTTTTTTATGCAAGTAAACGGTAAAAAAATAAACGAATAACATGAGTTATTTTTTTTACGTTGAAAAAATAAAAAAGAAAACTGCTGGGTTAAGCTCAACTGAAATAGTTTCAGATGTAGCTTATATGTCTTTACTAGCCTTGACTAGCCGGAAGCAAAACTACACAAATAAAAGTCCTAGACGTGACTTTTGCTAGGTGAGTGGTGGAATATGTTGGGGAAATGGTGATGACCCGACTGTTATGATTGCAGACTAATGCGAAGATTGAGTGCTAGAAAGTTTGATGCTAGCACCGTTGGTAGCTATTGGTGGTCCAGAGGCGGAAACGTTGGTCTGGCAGTGGCAGGGGCTCGATGGCAATGATCGAGCAACAGTGGTCCAACAGTGACGGTGGCTAGGCAGCTACCGAGCAACGATGATCCAGTTACTTGGCACTAGTGCTCCAACTGTGGCAGCTAGTCAACAAAGATGGCTAGGCAGCAGTGCTTCAACGATAGAAGACGACAACTGTCGGGCAACAGTGGTCCGACGAGATTGTTGTTCAACGAAGATGGTCGAACAACGTTGATTTGGCGGTGATGGCTGTTCAATGGCAATGGTCGAACAACGATGGACTGAGAACTGTGGCGACTCGACGACAACAACTAGGCAATGATGGCAGTGGTCCAATGGCAGCTGCAACTAGTCGATGTCGGCCCAATAGTGGTGGAGCTCAATAATCCTTAAGAGTTTGTTGCTCCTTCAATTTCTCCTCTAAATTCAGGTCTCCCCTAATGAAGAGAGTGAGGGTCTACTTATAGATATTGTGAGTGGCATGCTCTATAAATATTGGATAAATCTGGATAACTCCATCGGACGACCCAGAGTGATCTCTTTGATGTGATGATATTTTATGAGCATTTAAGTGCCTTCCTGATGTTAGAATTAAGTGATCTTGAACTGATTGGATTCGGTTCGTCGATAGCGACTTATAAAATGTTTATCCGAAGACATTAATATGACTAATCTCCTGAATGAAATTAATGAAGTTAGAAATCAAATGAGTTTTTATAAAGCTAATTTAGCTTTAAAATGACTTTGATATCAATTAAGGGTATAAATGTATAATTTAAGCACAAATAGATAAAATCAAATTTTATTAGGCAATTTTATATACATACCACACAATTCTTATGTATTTACATATCTAACACCTAAAGTTTGGCATTTACAATTACGTTACGTTGATGTTGTTAATCATTGCATGAAAATATGTATTTCATTTTGCACATAAAAAAATGTGCTAGTACTGATCTCGATGGGATATAACAGTTCAGAAGGGAAAATTAAGATGAAAGAGGACCCACTAACACAAGATCATGAGGTCTTCTTGTTCGATTGAGTGAAACTCTCTGAACCAAGTTATCACGGCCAAAGCCGACTGAATAATGAGATTGACCAAAGACAACCAAAGAATATAATTAGGAATGAGTTATTCAGCTAGAAACGAGACAAAGGGGTATATGAGCCAACCATGACGTATAGGAGAGTTGATCCAAGGGAGGATTTGGTTCCCTAACATCTCCAACCATCCTAGTTGGGACCGCCCTGAGGCTCCTCATTAGGGTTCACCGATCGATACCAGGGCATATCAACCAACTGACCTATATTGACAAAACTCAGTAGACAAAACTAATTTCAGCCAGCCAAGTTGATCATGCTGACCTAAAGTTGACATGATTAAGGACACCCAACCTAATCAGAAAGCTATCGAATGACAGGTTTATGCACATAAAATACAAGAACTACCCAAATACTGACTCTTTTAAAGCAAGAGATAAAAATGTAATATCATCATGTAACATCTCCTCTATAAATAGAAGAATCATTTTATGAAGATTGATCACAAAAAAAAAAAGTTCGCCCTCTTTTCTTCTCTTTCGCTCTCTCCATCTCTTTTACTTGAACTCTATTACTTGGGTGTGATTCACAGACAAATCAAGATTCAACACATTTTTAGAATGTCACTAACATTGATATTGCTAACCTAATAATAAGAAAATTAAGTGATATATGTGCATAAAAATATGAAAGCTTAGGTTTTAGATATGTAAACATATAAGAACTATGTTGTAGGTATGTAAATGCCCCATTCATTAATATGAATGAGTACTCTATTTAGTATTTATAATTTTAGGAACGAGAGCTATCTGTGAGTTCATTGTATCACCATACATATTAAAATATGGAAGATTTACCTACATACCACTCAATTTCTATGTAATTACATCTCCAACATCTAAACTTCAATTTTTTACGTATGTGCCACCTTGTTTATCTAAGAAAATATGTAGATATTTGGTGGTATGAATGCAAATATATATATATATATATA
>JXCR01147164.1:548694-604132 GCA_002079205.1 Phalaenopsis hybrid cultivar
CGGCGTTATAATTTTACACGAGACACTACACTTATTCATTTACAATGTATAAAAAACTTCAAGAGTTTGGATTGAATCATTGTATTTTGGATAGGGCGGTCATAAGCAGTGGTCACCTGAAGTTATCACCAGATTTTTAAGATTAAGTTATATGTTACAGTCATATTTCAAATACAACATTATCAAGCAGGAGTTGCAAACTACGATGAGCAGAAGCTACCGGTGGTGGTCAACGACGACCAATGGTAGGTGATCGATGACTGCGGAGGTGAAAAGTTATCACTGGGTCTTTTATATGGCGTTGCACGTCACGACTGTACTTATGATACATCGTAGCAAGTTGTGGTCACCAACGACAGTGAGCGTGGGGGTTGTTGTGGTCAGCGTTGGCTGGTGTTGATCGTGGTCGATAACTATAGAGGGTGGAAATGATTGTCGGGTCTTCAGTTCATAACATAACTAAAATGTCACTATTTCCTCCTCCCTCTCAAGTAAAGAGAAAAGACTCTTTTATAACCTTTAGGGAAGGGACATTTTTATCCTTTAGTGAAGAACTTTCCCCAAACACGTGATCAGACGACTTATTTTGATCTCCATTGATTAGGGCCCATGGTGCGGGGATGGTTAATCATTTGTGGGTCTAATTGACATCAGAATAAAACAAGCTTAGACTCATTTGATTCATTTTGTTGAGACACTCAATTTGAATATAAATATGTCAAATTTGCTGCTCATTTGATCATATGACTGACAATCCAAAATTTCTAAAAATATTTTAATTGTTTGATCCGGGCTTGATTGGATTCAAATTGAACTGATTTTGGTCGTGAACTTGAGACAGACGATTTGACTACAAAGTCAAACCTTTTGAATTCAGAACTCTGCTTAATTTTAAATTTAAATATGATATATTTTTTCTAAAAAAATGCCTTGAATTCATGTAAGATGATAAAAATTTCTCGAAGATGCATCAACACTGAACCACTATGTTGTGGATAAAAGCGCACGTGCATATAATAAAAAAACTAATGCCTTACTTCTACATAAACATTCACTATGCATATAAATAAAATACGTTTATTAAGAGAATGTAAATTTATAAGAAAACCCAAGAAGAAAAATAAATTCATGAAATTTAATTTACCTTGCTAAAATGATACGTACATATTACATGCATGCAATCATTCTGTAAATCGTGCGCTTTGATTTCCTTACCTCTATTGGTTTATTATAAATATATTATTTATTTATTATTCCCATTTTTATTGCTTTGACCTTTTTGTTTCCTTAATTTTGCTCAGAGGTTAAATCTTTTTTGAGGTTTTCTTTGATTTTTTTTCTTATTTTTGATTTATTTTTCTTAGCCTTTTTTGGCTATTTTTATTTTTAGATTTATTTTTAGTAATTTGATTTGCAAATAATAATATTTCTAGTGTTCNACCTTAATTTTGCTCAGGGGTTAAAACCATTTTCTGAGGTTTTCTTTGATTTTTTTTTCTTATTTTTAGATTTATTTTTCTTAGCCTTTTTTTGGCTATTTTTATTTTTAGATTTATTTTTAGTAATTTGATTTGCAAATAATAATATTTCTAGTGTTCTATATGTAATTATAATTATATATATATATATATATATATAATAATAATAATAATAATAATAATAATAATAATAATATAATAGAAAAGGGAAATAGTTGGCAATCTGCTCTACCAAAAACGGCTTACGGTTTAGAAGATGTTGGGAGCAACCGACGCCATGTTTTGCGGTCTGATTTTGTGGTTAAATTTCGGTCTAAACAAGAAACAAAAATCGGTTTATGATAAGATTCGATTCGCTTGAACGGACGGCTATTATAACTGATGAAGCACACGTGTCATCTTACAAAAAATAGAGACGCAACAATTTGCAAAAAAAAAAAAAAAGGAAAGAAAAAGAGAAAGAAGACGGAAGGATTTTGNCGGTTTAGAAGATGTTGGGAGCAACCGACGCTTTGTTTTGTGGTCCGATTTTGTGGTTAAATTTCGGTCTAAACAAGAAGCAAAAATCGGTTTATGATAAGATTCGATTCGCTTGAACGGACGGCTATTATAACTGCTGAAGCACACGTGTCATCTTACAAAAAATAGAGACGCAACAATTTGCCAAAAAAAAAAAAAAGAACGAAAAAGAGAAAGAAGACGGAAGGATTTTGGGAAAGACGAAGCATTGACCGATTCCGTTTCCGTCTTCTGAGATTCGCGTTTGAATTCTAATTTGATCGGATCGAAGCCACCGCCGGCGAGGCGACAGAGATCGGGGATTGAGCGGCGGACCACCGGAGGGAAAGGGGTCGTCGGTGGAGATGAGGAAGAAACTCGGCAGTCGATTTCCGGCGGTATGTCGTTTTCCTGATCTTTGTTTGCTCTTTGATTTGTGATTTCTGCGAGATCGATTAGGGAGCGAGGCATCTTGGGGATTTACTCTGATATTTTGTGTTGTTGAATAGAAATATGCGGATGTATGTCGAATCTCTATTACTTTGCGGGCTTTAAGGGCTCGGATTGGATGGTCTATGGTTCTGGAATTGACTTCCCCGCGGTGATCCCTCCGCTTCTNCGTCGAATCTCTATTGCGTTGTGGGCTTTAAGGGCTCGGATTGGATGGTCTATGGTTCTGGAATTGACTTCCCCGCGGTGATCCCTCCGCTTATTAATTCGATAGCGTACATGTGTTTTTGATGCCTTGGTCCCGGTCTTTTGAATCGCAAATTTTTTTTAGGTTAGAAATCCGGTACATCGAGCTCCGTTTCAATCTAAGCTCGACACCGATTTCATTAACCGGTTGTACTCCTATTATTTACACGATTTCAATGTCCCAATAAGTTTTGAGCTGGATGAATCAGTTTGTTCAATCGATATTTTTCTCCTTAGATTTTATTGGTATGAACTCTGGCATGCTTATCAAATGAATACAAGTTTGGTGACGTCGGGTTTGGAGTAATTGCTCGTGCTNAGTATGAACTCTGGCATGCTTATCAAATGAATACAAGTTTGGTGACGTCGGGTTTGGAGTAATTGCTCGTGCTTATTTGGACATGTACTTGATCCATATCTGCTTGCTGAGCTGTTTGATTGCTGGATTAGTCAGGATTTATACATGATTTATCGACAATTCTGCTGCCTGGTTGACATGGACATTATCCTACGAAATCTTAAATCCCATCTCACTTCCGTTTCTGGCTAAATCCCTGATTTTAGCGAAAGGAAACGCACAAAGGGTCGAGAAAGATGTGGAANTTCACTTCCGTTTCTGGCTAAATCCCTGATTTTAGCGAAAGGAAACGCACAAAGGGTCGAGAAAGATGTGGAAATACCCGTAGATGACGACTTCGCCTGCCCGCTGTGGCTTATTCGCATCTTTTCCTTCGGGTCCAAGGCAGGAGCAGAATGGGGAGGAAGACGATGGATTCATACTTCCAGATCCCGTTGATGAGGTGGAGGAAGATGAGGGTTTCAGATAGATTGTGGAAGGGAGGAAGACGAAAGTTTTNAATGTGGAAATACCCGTAGATGACGACTTCGCCTGCCCGTTGTGGCTTATTCGCATCTTTTCCTTCGGTTCCAAGGCAGGAGCAGAATGGGGAGGAAGACGATGGATTCATACTTCTAGATCCCGTTGATGAGGTGGAGGAAGATGAGGGTTTCAGATAGATTGTGGAAGGGAGGAAGACGAAAGTTTTGGATATTATAGAAGGCGGAGGGAAGTTTAAGATTTATAAATTCTTAATGACGAATTTACTAAATTATTACTTTATTTTTTTAATAACAATTTAATTGTTTTTATTAAATCTAAGCAAAATTAAATATTGATTATTGATTAGTATCAGGAGATTAAAAATATTAGCTTAATCAAAATTTATACTGTTTTTGTTTAAACTGACTCTATGCAATTTGTTATCTAATTAGCTTAATAAATTACTAATTGATTATTGAAACATTATATTATGCTAATTAGGAATGGTAAATTATTAATTAGCAATTTATTNCTTAATTCGATAGCGTACATGTGTTTTTGATGCCTTGGTTCCGGTCTTTTGAATCGCATAGTTTTTTTTAGGTTAGAAATCCGGTACATCGAGCTCCGTTTCAATCTAAGCTCGACACCGATTTCATTAACCGGTTGTACTCCTATTATTTACACGATTTCAATGTCCCAATAAGTTTTGAGCTGGATGAATCAGTTTGTTCAATCGATATTTTTCTCCTTAGATTTTACTGGTATGAACTCTGGCATGCTTATCAAATGAATACAAGTTTGGTGAAGTCGGGTTTGGAGTGATTGCTCGTGCTTATTTGGACATGTACTTTATGCATATCTGCATGCTGAGCTGTTCGATTGCTGGATTAGTCAGGATTTATACATGATTTATCGACAATTCTGGTGCCTGGTTGAAATGGACATTATCCAACGAAATCTTAAATCCTATTTCACTTCCGTTTCTGGCTAAATCTCTGATTTTAGCGGAAGGAAACGCACAAAGGGTCGAGAAAGATGTGGAAATACCCGTAGATGACGACTTCGCCTGCCTCCGTGGCTTATTCGCATCTTTTCCTTCGGGTCTTAGACAGGAGCAGAATGGGAGGAAGACGATGGCTTCATACTTCCGGATCCCGTTGATGAGGTGGAGGAAGATGAGGGTTTCAGATAGATTGTGGAAGGGAGGAAGACGAAAGTTTTGGATATTATAGAAGGCGGAGGGAAGTTTAAGATTTATAAATTCTTAATGAAGAATTAACTAAATTATTATTTTATTACGTTAATTACAATTTGATTGATTTTATTAAATTTATACAAAATTAAATATTGATTTGTACCAGGAGATTAAAAATATTAGCTTAATTAAAATTAATATTGTTTTTATTTAAATTGACTCTATGCAATTTGTTATTTAATTAGCTTAATGAATTACTAATTGATTATTGAAACATTATATTATGCTAATTAGGAATGGTAAATTATTAATTAGCAATTTATTGAGATATTATGTTATGCTAATTAATGATTGATTAATTTAGGGGAATTGTACTACATTATTAATTTAATTAATAAAATACAAATAATTAATTAGTATAATTTAAATGGAAAAAGTAAATTAAATTAGTCTTAATAATTGCATTATCAATATTTAATATTTGAATTATATTTGAACTAGTAAGCAAAGATCCTAAAGCAAGTTCCAAACAACTTAACATGATTGAACTGGATATAACATCTGTTATATCAAATCATTTTTGGAGATTTAACTACATCAAATCCTGATTTACAAGATTTATCAATTGCTACTTGAGTTAAATCTTATAAGTTGTCATAGGGGTTGTTAGTTAGTCAAATTTAATCAAAATTTATGCGAAAATTAGCGAAAATTCTGTCAAAAGGTGGAAATGGATATTTTAAGTCTTACAAATTTTTTAATATTACTTTACTAACATTTTGACAAATTCTAGATTTACTAAATCAAAGAGTTTGGCGGATTTAAGGGATTTAACAAATATAAATATGTGGAAGGTTGAGAAAGATAAGGAAAAACGTACCTTTTGATGCCTTTGCCACCAAGCACCTATTGCTTGATTATTTTTTTTAGAGGATTCCAAGAGGTGCAAAGATGAGAGTTTTAGATACAGTTGACGCACCCTATAAGCTCTTGCTATGACTTTTTTGCTTCTCTTTTTATGAAGGGATTTGAATAGGAGAGGAAGGAATGGAGAGAAAGAAACATGTTTTAATTGCTATGTTTTGTAAATTAGGATTTAATTAATTAATTAATTAATTAATTAAAACTGTAGCTATGCAAATTAATATTATTTATTATTTAATTTGAGTAATTATANACTATGTTTTGTAAATTAGGATTTAATTAATTAATTAATTAAAACTGTAGCTATGCAAATTAATATTATTTATTATTTAATTTGAGTAATTATAAATTTTTGTATGTAATTTGATTTATAGATTCCTAACAAATAAATAATTAAAATGTATTATTATTTTAATTGTAAATAATTTATAAAAATTTAATCACTATTAAAAATGAATATTGGCAACTTAAAAAAGATTAACTTAATTAAATTAATATTATTAAATTTTAATTAATTAAATAGAATTTTTTCTTTAATTGGCTTAATTAAATACTAATTAATAATTAATTGAAATTTTGTTTTGTGGTAATTAATTAATATTAAAGTAATAATTAATAATTAATTAGTTTAATAATTTTTTTTTAATGATTGCATAGCTTAGTAACTTATTAATTATTGATTTATGTAATTAAAAATAATATAAATTAAATCAATCTAAATTAGTCTTATTGTTTATATCATCAATAATTGATATTAAAATTTTATTTGAACTAACATATCTAAATTCTGAATTAAGTTGTCAAATATTCTATTATGATGTAGCCAGATTTAACCTTATCTTACTAAGCAGTTTTCAATATTTATTAAAACCAAATTTACATGAATTACCATACCCACTTGAGTT
Organism: Phalaenopsis hybrid cultivar; assembly: GCA_002079205.1. Lineage (NCBI taxonomy): Eukaryota > Viridiplantae > Streptophyta > Magnoliopsida > Asparagales > Orchidaceae > Phalaenopsis > Phalaenopsis hybrid cultivar. Next base: position 555,214 of record JXCR01147164.1, read on the forward strand.
AAATCCTACTTACAACCAAATAGCCCCTTAAAATTATTTAGTGTTTATAAAGGCCTGAATATCTTTGTGCTCCTTGTTGACGAGATTTTGAGAGGATGATTGTTTCTCTTGTGTTTTGTTTGCTACTTTTTTAAAAATGGAGTTGTTGGTTACAGAACAGGCGAACTTAAGTTTAAAACATTGCCATCCTTAATTGTATTGCCTCTTGTGGTGTTTTCTTTCAAATGTATATTGATCTTATTATCAAATACATATTTTAGGGTATGTTTGAGGCAGTTGTGGTTGTTTGTAAAAGTAATGTAGAATTGTGTGTTAAAATTTTTTATTGAAGGTTTTTATGGGTATTATAGATTATTTTCCTCTTGAAACAATAAAACAACAATTTTTTCTTACAACTGTTGTAGTTTGATAGATCTGGTTTAAAAAGTTACTTCTCATCATAAAAGCTTTTGTAAAGCATGAGTTATAGCCAGGCAGAATTGTGGCTGCTGTTTGAATAGTAAAACATAAAGAAAAAGTGTAACTTAAATTGTCCCATAATCATCTAAGGGTGCAGTGTTGCTTATGATCTTACGTACACAAGTTTGATGATTCTCATGTGGCATTAGTTATAGACTATATGGCATTGAACTTTGTTTTTACAACAACTTATGCCTTTATTCACTTTTTGTTCTCTAATTCTTTCTCAGTGCCTATTAATGGCATCTTTCTCCTTGTTTGCAAACCAATTTATTCAACTTAAATCTTCATGGATTTATGTATATCATAAAAAATGTTTAAACATACATGTTTGAATATTGATATGCACTGCATGAAAAAAATTCTTGCTAGATAAATGTTTTGTGGCACGAGCACTGTGTAGGTAATTATTTATTTTCTTTCTTTTTATTGCATTCAATGCTGTGAGCCGGATCTCGTAAAAGAGTTTTGGAGTAGTTCTAAGTTTATTTTTATCTATTTAAGCAATATGGGAGAAGAATTAGGTACTTGATTTACCTTGAGATGCGAACTGTGCGTGATCTGTGCTTGATTAGATGGGGGTTTTGTACCATTTTAGGGGTTCTTTGGGATCACTTCTGATTTTTATATTTTATTTTTTTGTTTTTATTTTGGTCTTTATATACTTTTAATTGAAATAAAAAATGTTTGATATGTTATAAATGTTTAGTTATTTTTAAGAACAGTTGAAACAATTTTTATATGTTCCGAGTGTTTTTAAAAGCAAGCTAATTTATTTTTTAAAACAAAAAATAAAAAAAATGCAAAAAAATACTAAGCAAAAATGTTTTTAAAATATTAAAAAAACAAACAAAAAATAAATAAAAGTGATCCCAAACAAGCTCTAATACTTTACATATTTTCATGTTTTGTGTCTGCTTTGTAGATTATTATTTTTTGTTGATGTGCTCTGGGATTATTGGGCAATGATTTTAATACTGATTATTGTTTTTTTTTTCATGCTCAGTCGCGAATAAAGAAGATAATGCAAGCAGATGAAGATGTTGGCAAGATTGCATTAGCAGTTCCTCTTTTAGTTTGTAAGTTACAAGTTTAATTTTTTTATTTCCAAATAAAAAGGCTTTAAGTTTCTGGACTGTGACATTTTTTTTGAGTAGTTATTACATGTGCATGCTGTTTTGCTATACTTAATTATAAGTTTTCTTTTATTTTTGTAGCTATTTTCTTGGAGCATTTAGATAGGTTTTTCTTAATAGGTGTTAGAAAAGATAGGTTCTACCTATCATTTACATAAATAATTAGAATTTTTTTTTCTTAGTTGAGCGTTTTATGAAGAGATTTGATTAGCTCAGTACTGTGTGCCATACTTAACATATTAAAGAATTTGCCAAATCATGCACAAGGGAATTATTTGAGGCAATATAACTTCTTTGAATTTGCATACCTCAGTAGTGTTTTATTAATTGTTTAAATTCAAGTTGAATCTTTGGATATACTTCCTCCTCAAGGTTTCTATTATATATATATATATATATATCTTTTGTCAAGTTGGTGTAGAGGCCAGTCCAAGTTTGCATGCCCGCACATGTGGCAAGCAAACAAGCAATTTAGTCCCATAATCTCATATTTCTCCATTTTTGTCCATCAACTATACAAAATTGATTCATAATCATATCTAAAGATTAAGTGGGAACATATACATAATTCATTCATAATCATATCTCAGGGATTAAATTAGGATCAATATTATATTACAATTTCTACATGAGGGGACATATTGGATCAATATTTAACAGTCAATTGACTAAATTGGAGATTACATGAATAATTTGAAGATTATCTTGAGATTTAATTTATTTAAATACATATATGATATACTTCTCTCTTCCCATGAAAATCTTAAAATTATATTTTGATGTCAGAACTTTATCATACATCATCTTCAATACCATTACAACTAGTGAGATAATGACTTCATGTAGTTATAGATCATCTAATCGTTTGTTAGAGCCACCAATATGCTCGCTTGATATTTAGAAGAATCTAATCCAAGGCCTGTCATACTTTACCATTGCTAATAATGAAGTAATCGCATGCCATTTTAACTAGGCTATGATGCTGTTGAACAGTGAGCATGCACATATATTTATTTTGATGAGAAGGAAAGTTTTATTCGAAATTTAAGCTTGTGTTCCCGGCTGCATATTTTTTCACTGTATTGTATTTATGGCCTGCTTGCAGCAAAAGCCCTCGAATTGTTTCTTCAAGACTTGTGCAACAGGACTTATGAAGTAACTCNCAGATTTTGGGAGGAGGATTGTTTCTCTGTGTTTTGTCTGCTGTTTTTTTAAAAAATGGAGTTGTTGGTTACGGAACAGGAGAACTCAAGTTTAAAACATTGCCATCCTTAATTGTATTGTCTCTTGTGGTGTTTTCTTTCAAATGTATATTGATCTTATTATCAAATACATATTTTTAGGGTATGTTTGAGGCAGTTGTGGTTGTTTGTAAAATTAATGTAGAATTGTTGTGTTAAAATTTTTTTTTGAAGGTTGTTATGGGCATTATAGATTATTTTCCTCTTGAGACAATAAAACAACAATTTTTTCTTACAACTGTTGTAGTTTAATTGATCTGTTTTAAAAAGTTACTTCTCATCATAAGAGTTTTTAAAAAAAATGAGTTATAGCCAGGCAGAATTGTGGCTGCTGTATGAATAGTAAAACATAAAGAAAAAGTGTAACTTAAATAGACCCATAATCATCTAAGGGTGCAGTGTTGCTTATGATTTTAAGTACACANAGATCTGTTTTAAAAAGTTACTTCTCATCATAAGAGTTTTTGAAAAACATGAGTTATGGCCAGGCAGAATTGTGGCTGCTGTATGAATAGTAAAACATTAAGAAAAAGTGTAACTTAAATAGACCCATAATCATCTAAGGGTGCAGTGTTGCTTATGATTTTAAGTACACAAGCTTGATGATTCTCATGTGGCATTAGTTATGGACTATATGGCATTGAACTTTGTTTTTACAACTTATGCCTTTGTTCACTTTTTGTACTCTAATGCTTTCTCAGTGCCTATTAATGACATCTTTCTCGTTGTTTGCAAACCAATTTATTCAACTTAAATCTTCATGGATTTATGTATATCATAAAAAATGTTTAAAAATACATGTTTGAATATTGATATGCGCTGCATGAAAAAAATTCTTGCTAGAAAAATGTTTTGGGGCACGAGCACTGTGTCGGTAATTATTTATTTTCTTTCTTTTTATTGCATTCAATGCTGTGAGCAGGATATTGTTAAAGAGTTTTGGTGTAGTTCTAAGTTTATTTTTATCTATTTAAGCAATATGGGAGAAGAATTAGGTACTTGATTTACTTTGAGTGCGAACTGTGAGTGATTTGTGCTTGATTAGATGGGGGTTTTGTACCATTTTAGGGATCCTTTGGGATCACTTTTGATTTTTTGTATTTTATTTTATTGTTTTTATTTTGGTCTTTATATGCTTTTAATTGAAATAAAAAATGTTTGATATGTTACAATATGTTTACTTATTTTTAAAAACACTTGAAACAATTTTTACATGTTTTGAGTGTTTTTAAAAGCAAGCTAATTTATTTTTTAAAATAAAAATAAAAAAATGCAAAAAAGTACTAAAAAAATGTTTTTAAAATATTTAAAAAAAACAAATAAAAAATAAATAAAAGTGATCCCAAACAAGCCCTAATACTTTACATGTTTTCATGTTCTGTGTCTACTTTGTACATTATTATTTTTTGTTGATGTGCTCTGGGATAATTGGGCAATGAGTTTAATACTGATTACTGTTTTTTTTTTCTTGCTCAGTCGCGAATAAAAAAGATAATGCAAGCAGATGAAGATGTTGGCAAGATTGCATTAGCAGTTCCTGTTTTAGTTTGTAAGTTACAAGTTTAATTTTTTTATTTCCAAATAAAAAGGCTTTAAGTTTCTGGACTGTGACATTTTTTTTTAATAGTTATTACACGTGCATGCTGTTTTGCTATGCTTAATTATAAGTTTTTCTTTTATTTTTGTAGTTATTTTCTTGGAGCATTTAGATAGGGTTTTCTTAATAGGTGTTAGAAAAAATAGGTGCTACCTATCATTTACTTACATAATTAGAATTTTTTTTTCTTAGTTGACGTTTTATGAGGAGATTGGATTAGCTTGGTACTATGTGTGCAATACTTAACTTATTAAAGAATTTGCCAAATCATGCACAAGGGAATTATTTTGAGGCAATATAACTTCTTTGAATTTGCATACCTTAGTAGTGTTTTATTAATTGTTTAAATTTAAGTTGAATCTTTGGATATACTTCCTCCTCAAGGTTTCTATTAAATATATATATATATCTTCAAGCAATATACAAAATTTGATGTCAAGTTGGTGTAGGGGCCAGTCAAGTTTGCATGCCCGCACGTGTGGCAAGCAAGCAAGCAATTTAGTCCCATAATCTCATATTTCTCCATTTTAGTCCATCAACTATACAAAATTGATTCATAATCATGTCTTAAGATTAAGTTGGAACATATACGAAATTCATTCATAATCAAATCTCAGGTATTAAATTAGGATCAATATGATATTACAATTTCTACATGAGGGGACATATTGGATCAATATTTAACAGTCAATTGACTAAATTGGAGATTATATGAATAATTTGAAAATTATCTAGAGATTTAATTTATTTAAATACATATACTTCTCTCTTCCCATAAAAATCTTAGAATTATATTTTGATGTAAGAAATTTATTACATCATCTTCAATACCATTACAACTNGGGAACATATACGAAATTCATTCATAATCAAATCTCAGGGATTAAATTAGGATCAATATGATATTACAATTTCTACATGAGGGGACATATTGGATCAATATTTAACAGTCAATTGACTAAATTGGAGATTATATGAATAATTTGAAGATTATCTAGAGATTTTATTTATTTAAATACATATACTTCTCTTTTCCCATAAAAATCTTAGAATTATATTTTGATGTAAGAAATTTATTACATCATCTTCAATACCATTACAAGTNGCAAACAACTTAACATGATTGAACTGGATATAACATCTGTTATATCAAATCATTTTTGGAGATTTAACTACATCAAATCCTGATTTACAAGATTTATCAATTGCTACTTGAGTTAAATCTTATAAGTTGTCATAGGGGTTGTTAGTTAGTCAAATTTAATCAAAATTTATGCGAAAATTAGCATAAATTATGTCAAAAGGTGGAAATGGATATTTTAAGTCCTACAAATTTTTTAATATTACTTTACTAACATTTTGACAAATTCTAGATTTACTAAATCAAAGAGTTTGGCGGNTAAATTCTGTCAAAAGGTGGAAATGGATATTCTAGTCCTACAAATTTTTGAATATTACTTTACTAATATTTTGAAAAATTCCAGATTTACTAAATCAAAGAGTTTGGCAGATTTAAGGGATTTAACAAATATAAATATGTGGAAGGTTGAGAAAGATAAAGAAAAACGTACCTTTTGATGCCTTTGCCACCAAGCACCTATTGCTTGATTATTTTATTTAGAGGATTCCAAGAGGTGCAAAGATGAGAGTTTTAGATACAGTTGATGCACCCTATAAGCTCTTGCTATGACTTTTTTGCTTCTCTTTTTATGAAGGGATTTGAATAGGAGAGGAAGGAAGGGAGAGAAAGAAACATGTTTTAATTACTATGTTTTGTTAAATTAGAATTTAATTAATTAATTAATTAATTAAAAATGTAGTTAAGCAAATTAGTATTATTTATTATTTAATTTGAGTAATTATAAATTTTTGTATGTAATTCGATTTATAGATTCCTAATTAATAATTAATTAAAATGTATTATTATTTTAATTGTAATTTAATTAGTTTAATTAGAATTTATAAAAATTTAATCACTATTAAAAATTAATATTGGAAAGTTAAAAAATATTAACTTAATTAAATTAATATTATTAAATTTTAATTAAATAAATAGAATTTTTTCTTTAATTGGCTTAATTAATTACTAATCAATAATTAATTGAAATTTTGTTTTATGGTATTTAATTAATATTAAAGTAATAATTAATAATTAATTAGTTTAATAATTTTTTTTAATGATTACATAGCTTAGTAACTTATTAATTATTGATTTATGTAATTAAAAATAATATAAATTAAATCAATCTAAATTAGNCTTGCATGCTACTGCTGTGTTTATTGAAAAGTTTCTTTAACAGGGATTACAGAACTGCATAATATTAATGCTTACTTGGATTGTAGATTTTAATCATGTTGAACTAAGTTGATTGAGCTACTGATTATGCTTGTTTTGTCTAAGCTGCCAAATGTGCAACTTTATATGATGAATAATTATGTCTCTTTGATAGAATTTAATTTGTATGTTAAGATATGCTGGACCACTTTATTGAACAACTTGGTGCATTATAAAGTAACTGAGGCTGTCTCAAAACTTGTACTGTATTCATGAAAGAAGTCGATTGAGATTTATTTATTTGGGGTCAGCGTACCAGCTCAGGAAAATAATTTTGCATTATAAATTTTAATGCCTTTCTTGAGCTTGCATTTGATCAAATCAACTTCATTTTGAAAAAACTTGTTGCTTGAATCATTGCTTTTTTTTTTTTTTGCGATATTATATGATTCAGTCTAAGATCTTTGCTTTTTTCTGAGTTTTTAGAAAACAATGTGTGAAGATGTATAGTGCATTCGATTTCTTAACTGCTGTTGTCAACAAGGTACCGACCCTTGGTGGCACGGAATCGTTTGGTGATGAAAAGGGAATAACCCGGAGGAGGTAACTTGAATAAATATGCTTGTGGCTGTATTGATTATCTATACATTTTTAAGAATCCACGACTGATCAAATATTTTCAACCGGCAGAAAAACTGTTGAACATGAAGGGGATACAGCGGCAGACAATTCAAGGTTAGCCAAGGTGGTAAGTGGGTCAACAACTTTGTTTCTCTGTATAAATTTAAGATTTTTACTGGTTCATATTGTAAAGCTCGCATTTTGTTTTCCTAGTGTGCTCTTTGTCCATATTCTAAAGAGTGTATTTTCTGCATTAGCACATTGTATCTGACTAATATAGAGGTCATTAATAGTAAAACTATTATACGACATACTGACATATTGCTGCCTTACTTGACTGGGACATCTGCATAATCACCATTTGTGAACACCATGGAGATAACTGGTGTTCCTGAAGAGTTTTCTTAATGGTGACAACTTTGATTAAAATGATCATAACTTTCTGGTTATTTAATTAATATAACATTAGCTTGAACCAGTTCAAATGATCTGGGAAGCTATGTGATTTGTGGACTTCCCCTAATCGGTGGTTTAAATTAGCAGAAATTATAACATAACTTCGGGATGTTTGACTTTAATAAGATGAGTTTAAACCAGATCAATGATCTAGGAGACTATACAATTTGTAAATTGTTCCCATTTGAATTCATATTAATGCTCTGAGAAAGAAATATATTGGCTATTTTGTGAATAAAATGTCTAGTAATAAAGTTATAAATTAGCTACATGGAGCTGCAATATTACATATTTATTTATTGAAGCCTTAAAGAGTAATTAGGCCACCTTTTATACAGTTAACAATTTTACGAAGGGAACATAGTTGTACTTTCGTTTGTGAAGTATGCGTTAAATAGGTAATTATCTAGAAAAAATGGCGTAATACTTGATTTATTTATTAATTCAATGGGTACTTATATCTAAGAATGTTTAGAAAATAATTCGAAACTATACAATTCTGAGAAACAAAATAGTTTAAATTTAAAAACTGCTGTTTTGATCTGCTAGCAATCTGCCCCTTGCTACCTTCTAATTTTTCCATTTAGGGATCAACTCTGTTGGTCTTCTTTCCTTGATTAGTATGTGAATCCGTCATCCCTTGCAGTCATTCAATTTTGTGAGCTTGGGAGCAATCCGTGGCCTTCCTCCTTCCTAGTTTAGTTATGAATCCGTGACTTATTGATTTTCTTGTTTACACAGGAGTTGCAGCACATTACCTTCCTTGTTTTGCAAACCATATTGGTTGATTCTAGGCAATTTCAACCCATCATCTCAAATTGGATGAGAAAGATCTTTTGTAGTTTGCTTTAGATATTTTTAAACGAAATATTTCAAAGTTCTTTCAGCAATTATGTCAGCGAGTTGACCAACTGTGGAACATTTAGATTGCAAATTAACCCTTTTTTTAATAAAAATTTTTAAATCAAATTTCACATTTTATACTAGATTAAGTCTCGGGCTCTATCAAATTTTGAATCTCGAGTTTTATGAAAATTTGATACGTTTGATAAGGGAGCTAATTGATAAAAAAATGACAGATTAGGAAAGAAGAAAGAAAGGAGAAGATATCCAAGTAGAAAATTCTATGCTAAGCAACTTTTACTTCAAAGATTTGGGCTGGCTCTGAAATCAAACTATTGAAGAGAACAACAGAAGCCTGAACAAGATCATATTCATATACAAATAAAGATAATATTAATAATAATGAAAAATAAATAAATAAAAATCACCTGAACACAAAGATCGAGGCAGGAAGAATAAAGCATTGTTTGTGGAGATAATTAGATAAACTTCCTCATATACAATTTTATTATAATGTTATAATACTAGTAATAATAATAATAAAAATAATAAAATAAAAATAGCTGTTCTAAAAACTTACCCATTTCATTAATGACTTAGACTTTTATAGAGCCTTACAACATTTACAAATAAATCCCTAGACTTCTCCTATTTATAAATAGGACTCTACATTCGATACAAATCTCAACACTCCCCTTTAAGATGGGCAAAAGATATCCAATAAGCCCATCTTGTTACATAGTCTAGACAAATCTAATGAGTTAAGTCCTTTGGTGAGGCAGTCAGCCACTTGCTCTTCAGTGGCTACATGACTTAGCTCCAGTAGTCCATTATTTAGCTTTTCCTTGATGAAGGATCTATCAATCTCCGCATGTTTTGTTCTATTATGTTGCACTAGGTTGCTGTTGATGTTGATCGCTGACTGTTGTCGCACCATAACTTCATTTAAGCTCCTTGATCCACCTTGAGCTCTACCAACAAGGCTCTTCACATCATCTCCGTAACTCCTAAGGCCATGACCCTTTACTCAGTACAACTCGCCCAATTAGAGTCACAATAGCCCTCAATGCTTACATGTCCATTCTTCATGAAGATCAACCTCTTCTCTGGTGCACGCTTCAGGTATCTCAAAATCTGATACATTGCATTCATGTGGCCCTTCCTCGGATCATGCATGTAGCGACTAATCATGCGTAACGCAAATGATATTTCTAGACGGGTGTCACTCGAATAGATGAGACGATGTACCAACCTTCGGTATCTCTCGTCATCAACGGGCTCTTGCCTCTGCACTCAACTTTTCCTTCTGATCAATTGGTGACATTGCAGGCTTGCATACCAACATGCCTGTCTCTGTGAGCAAGTCTAGCACATACTTCCTCTGAGGTAAAACAATTCCCTCTGCTCCACGAGCCGCCTCAATCACAAGTAAGTGTCTAAGTTGTCCCAGGTCCATCTCAAATTTTTTGCCCAATTTTGTCTTTAGCTGCACAATCTCTCTTATCATCATCAGTGACTATCATATCATCCACATACACGGCAAGCTAGTAATTTGATCACCATGTCGTTGAAAGAACACTATGTGGTCGACATTGATCTGCTGATAGTTCATGCCTACCATTGCTCTCCTGAACCTGTCAAACCAAACTTGAGGAGACTGTTTCAACCCGTATATGGAGTGCCTTAGTCTATATATCTTGCCCTTTATTTGGTTTGTACCGAAGCCTGAGAGAATCTCCATGTACACCTCCTCTAACAGATCCTCATGAAGAAAGACATTCTTCACATCCAACTAGTATAACCTGTCCTGATTGTGCTCATCTTCTCCACTGGTGCAGATGTTTCATCATAATCAATACCATACATCTAACTACACCCTTTCATCACCAACCACGCTTTCTAGCGATCAATTTTTCCTTTTGAGGTATGTTTCACGGTGAAGATTCATTTGCACCCGATTATCTTTTTCCTTATTGGTAGTAACACGAGTTCCCATGTCCCGTTCTTCTCGAGAGCGCCAGGTTTCTCCAACATCACAGCCTTCTACTTTGAATCCTCCTTAGCTACCTGCCAAAAGGTGGTGAGATATAGAAACAGTGTACAAAGATGTAATGAATGCTTTGTATGTAGGTGATATGTTAGAGTATGAGACAAATTGAACAATTTCATGTGAGAAACTAAAAAGATCAGAAGAATAACAATCAAGATAATGAACTCCATTGCTGTGAGAGGTTCTTCTTAAAGTCATGGAGTGGGAGGAGAAGAAAAATCATATCACTACTATTCTCTCATTCTATCTTCTGCTCCTTGTATACACTTTGCTCTCCTTGAGCTTGAATACCACCACCTTCTAACTCATTTTCCTCTTTTTTTGGGCCTTTCTTAGCTGATCATTCCCACAGAATGGGACAAAACATCGTTCCCACATATGCTAATCTCGCACCATCGCTTCTCTTCCCCTCTCGCTTCATACCTCCAACATATGGTAATTCACTAAAGGTTGAGGTCACTGCCAAGGTGTAGTACGGTTCGAATTTTGTAAAAGTCACATCCATACTCACAAACATTTTATTCTCTGTTGGGCTCCAACAAATATACCCCTTCTCCGTGGTAGAATAACTCACGAAAATATCTTTCACAGCTCTGGGTTCAACCTCTCTAATGATGGTCTATTATCCTTCATAAAACATAACATACACAACCAAATAACTTTAATAGAAGCATCCCTCCTTTATCTCCTTTCAACAATTCATAAGTAGATTGTCAATCAAATACGCTTGAGGGCATTATGTTGATCAATTGAGCGGTTGTCAAAATAACTTGCCCCCACAAGTGCTTTGGGATATTCATGAAGATCATCATACTTTGGGCTAGCTCTAAAATGTGCTTATTATTCCTCTTTGCTACTTTATTTTGTGTTGGTGTGTATGTACAAGTGGTTTGATGTTGCATCTCTTAGGTTGACAAGTACACACCAAACATCTTGTCGATACATTCTGTTCCATTATCATACATCAATACCTTCACAGTTTCATCATATTGAGTCTGAATCGTCCTGTGAAATTCTTTAAAGCAGACAAGCACACAACTTATATTTCTCATCAGATATACCTAGATAACACGAGAAAAACAATCAATGAAATTCATAAATTATCTGTAGCCCTTCATCGAAGTAGTAGTACAAGATCCCCATACATCTGACTGAACAAAATCAAAAACACAAGAACTCCTCTTACCAAAATTAATATAAGAGCTCCTGATTTGCTTATTAAACTTACAATATTCACACACAAGTTTTTTTTGTTTGACTTTTCATACAATGATAGACACAAACGACTCAATTGACTGAACGAAGAGTGTCTCATGCTCATGTGATGTAACAACACATCCTGCACATTTATCTCATATCCTCCTACTCTAGCACTCTCTACCATGAATGTTAAGGCTAAATCTATTGCCTCACTATTCAAGTAGCAGAGTCCACTATACTGCGTGCCAGTTTCAAGTCTCCGGTCAGTCTCATTCTCTTGAAAGATCACATCAGAAATATCATATGAAATAACATATTTCAGTTGGAGTATAATGACACTAATGGATAAAAGGTTTACTGGAAGTAAGCAGCATGCAAAACATTGAACATAGTCATAAAATTAGTACACCCCACTGTACTTTTACCAGCCACAGACTGTGTTGTACCATCATAGTCTGAATGCTCTATGGAACTATTAAATTAGTAGCAGCACATGTCATATGCCGAGATGCACAAGAATTTACTCTCCATTCTGGTAATCTTATGGTGGATATGGAGGCAAAAGCATGTCTATCACGAGTGTCTTTGGCTGAGTGAGCATGAGTAGGAGCGTTCCCCTTGGATGACAATAAAGTAGATACATCCTCAGTCACATCACCTGCCGCTCTTTGCTTCCTTTTCAACATCTCCAAGAACTCGTGATCCCCATTGGTAAAGACCACCCCCATCTCTGTCTCATTCTTCGCTACCATTAGACTTACCCGATAGCCCTCTCTTTACCCCTTTAGCTCCCACAATTATGACCATGACATCTAGACTGTCCACGTCACCATGACATCTAGACTGTTCACGTCCACCCGTATCTCACTCCTTGGATAGAATTGGACAACTCTTGCTTAGGTGTCCCACTTCTCCGTAGTTGTAGCACCTGTGGTTCTTCCCCTGAGCATCTTTCATACTTGAGCTTCAGGCAGCCGAAACTGATCGCATTTTTGGAAGTCCACTCGAGTGACCCGAAACATGTGCTGAGGTAGTGACCTCCGTTGAGACACTAGCTCCCTATATGAGCTTGACCAAGATCTTCAGAACTTCAGGATCCATGGTCCTCGGAAGTTCCAATCCTCTACCTGCTGCACTATCTTGGTCTGCTGACATCCTCAATCACAAGGATCCAAGTCTAGACACACGACTTCCTTCTTTTTCCTAACATGATCTTGAGCTATCTCATCATCAAGATCAAACTCAATTTAACTCTTCTTTGCTTTGCATGCCCAATCCGGAGCTCTCCCCAGTTTCTGTTCTATGCTAAGCCCCCTGTTTCGTCCCTCGCGCGACATAGAGAAGCTGAAACTGTCCCATTTAACGATTGCAACCCAACTCGGCTCTCCCTGTTCCTACGCACGCAGGAGTTTGCAATTCCCCTCTACTTCGCAGCAAACGACAGAATCTCCGTGTATGAAGACCTTTGAAGATTCCAGTTATCGCGATTAGGGCTCGCTGGAAAGCAATGACGGGATCTCCAATTTTCTATCTTTTGAAGCTGCAAACTGCGGGAGCTCCTGTGATGCATGGAATGCTCAAAGACCTCTGTAACTCGCCTCTTCCGCTTCTTCTGCGCTCGGGAAAAGCATCGACGGAATCGCACAGTGCATGGGATTTTCAGAAGAAGCTGCTCGGCCTCCCTGCTCACACCGGTAACGACGGAATTACAGTGGTAAGTAGAGGTGGAGCAGCTAGGGAAGCAGTGATGGGATCTGAACGTAGAAGGACCGCAAAGCTCCCATCTTTCTCGTCGTCCGCTCTCCCTGCTATGGCCTCCCTGCTCGAGCAGCGATAATTGCTCTAAAAACTTGCAGGCTTTTATAGAGCCTTACAATATTTGCAAATAAATTTCTAGACTTCTCCTATTTACAAATAGATCTCTACATTAGCTACAAATCTCAACAAATAATAATAAGAGGAACAAAAGTTTTCATTTAAAACCTTACAAAACATGAGCCAATTTACATATTATCATGACACTTAGAACTTTTGTATGGAAATAAATAAATAAATTAAAAACCAGTATAACATCACAACATATACATTGTGACATAACACAGCACAAGAACCGAAGCTAGCTGATTCATATTTTGGCCTTCTTGTTCTGTTCCATCATGCTTGAAATGTCGATGTCCATCTCTTAAAAGCAATGAACAACGTATCTCTCTCCTTTGTTTTTTCTCCGTTTTAAGCATTCCTAGCCTTCCTGGACGTATTTACATGGTTGGGTACACTTTTGAACTTCAGATTTTGAAGCTGCGCCTATCCATGAAGAAAAGAAGTAAAGTTGGCTAAAAATTAGCGAGAAATTTTCTATTAAAATAATTCACCCGACCATCTTTTGAATTTTTGTTAATTCATAAGATGAAAAACATAAAAAATTCTTCTCCACTTATCCTTTAATCCGGCTGTTTCTCTGCCTGTGATTTTAGTGGATAGTCTCAACCAGTTTCTGATATGATAAAGGCTGAAAATCTGTTAACCATAGCTTCAAATACTGTCTGTAACTTCCTTACTACCGATGCATAGGTAAGGAGGTATGTATGTAAAAATTAAAGTTTAGGTGTTAGAAGATATGTAAATACATAGGAATTGAGCCTTCTGTATGTAAATCTTCCAAACTATTTTACTTGTTTACCATAATGTTGCAAAATTTCTTGCGTTGAAACATATTAAATATGCTGAATATTACTTGGAAGCCATCATTGTCACTGCTAACCTGACAAAAACGTTAACGGCAGGCAATGACAAGCACAAATATTACTCCTAGAGGGCGCGGGAGAGGCAGAGGACGTGGTCGAGGACGGCCACCGTTGAACAGGAACCGCGAGAGAGAATTATCTTTTACGAAATACGAGGAAGAAGTTGACTTATCACCTGAACATGAAGATCATATTACTGAATCAGACACAGCAGAGAAGGCAATGGAAAATGTCAATGATAGCACAAATCCTTCCCTCCCACCAAAATCAGACATGATTTTGAGCACCGAGGCACGGCAAGGTGAGTACTCTACTTGGCCATCAAATCTTGTAAATGTAAACATCCATATTGATGAGGACGAGGACTACGATAATGAAGATTGATGGTATTATTGAACTTACTGTTGTTCTTGTGTTAGTGATTAAAAGCTCAAATGATGTAAAAGCTCAAATGATGTAATTAGTCGTGCAATTAAGCCTTCTTTGTGTAGGAATTAGCTTTCTTAACCTCACTTTTTTTCTTCTTTTTCTATTTCTATCGCTTTATTATAATTTAATCATGTTGAAAAATACTGAAATGATTATGTATATATGACTAAGGTGATGAACTTATAGTCTAATAAATTAATTATTCTTGCTGAGATGGTTTCGAGTAGAGTGAACCTTCAAACCCGACATTTTGAAATTTTTCGCATTATTTTCAACTAATGTGCTAAACATTCAGGCATTGTTCACACGTGTCAATGCTGCGCATTTTAGAGGAAATTAATTATTGATAAACTAATGACTGTTTGGGGCAGCTGTAGCTTATTGAATAATCTGGTGATAAGCTGATTAAAAATAATCTGCTGATAAACGAGGTGCGGTGGCTATTACAAATTTTTTATTTTTTTGGAAAAGTCAGACCTCAGCCAGAAAGCTCCCACCACACTTAGATAGGTGCGGCGTGAAAATGTTGTTTCAGCGTTTTGAAAATGCATAAGCTGCCAAAACGGGGTTTACCCAAATAGGGCAGTTGTGTTTTCAAAACGCCACCGCACCAAATAAGCTGCCCCAAACGGCATGAAAATGTTGTTTCAGCGTTTTGAAAATGCATAAGCTGCCAAAACGGGGTTTACCCAAATAGGGCAGTTGTGTTTTCAAAACGCTACCGCACCAAATAAGCTGCCCCAAACGGACCTTTACTAGGCATAGAGACTTACATTTGGCATATAAATGTGCATGCCAATGTGTTTTAATGTCTACTCAGTACATTGTTTTTTTCTTATTGCATTTCAAATATTACAACAGCAAATGTATAAAAAGTGAGAAGCTCTAAATAACATAAATAAATTATTTCATTACCATAATATTTGTTTATTATTTAATTAAATTTAATAGTCTTAAATACGCTCTAATCTTAATTCCTAATTTTAACAATTTATTGTATTTAGAACAAAATTATTTTTGAAGTAATTGAATTAGAGTATAGAAGAAATCATATACATGTCATATGGTAGCTTCACATTTATATTTTATATATCTAAATCTTTATATTTACGGAAAATTTATATGCATGCCACTCAACTCTTATTAATTTATATATCTAATACCTACACTTTAATTTCTAACATAGATGCCACCTCAGCTATGTATGGAAGGACCTATTTAACTTTTTTTTTATTTTTATATTATATAAATTTAAAAAGTAAAATTTAGTTTTTATATATGAAAATACATATGAATTGGCTGGCATGCATGTACTATTCAACTTTAATACTTATGAATGGTGCATGACTTATAGAATTTTGGTTATATAGTACTTCAAACTCCCTAAAATAAGAAAATATTTAGAGATATTGCAATAAAGACATTGTAACTTTGCATCACCATCGTGGAAATATGAACTTCCTGAATAAATAGGATTACCTGAAGAATACCATTATAAGTTATGCTTGCAATTTATAATCAATGAAAACACCAAACAGGATATGTTGTGTAAATTTAAAAAGAAAAATTGGCACCTATTTCTTCTTTGGCACATAACAGGTGTGATGGAGATTTAACAATGTTCCTTTAAGTGCAAGAAGAATTGATTCTACATAGTCGAAATTCCCTTGACGTTTGTTGCAGTGTGCGAAATGGGTGGGAGGAAGGGATGGAGATGAAGGTTGGTCGGGTAGGAGTTGAGTGAAAAGGGAAGATATAAGGGAGTTTTGAGATTGTTGTAAGCTACGATCATGTAGATGCCTTCTTAGCTAGCTCCAGTTGCGGCTGCACCGCTAGTGTCTCTGACTCGAAAGGAGGATGAAGGGGAAGGTAGGCGATGACTTCGGGTGAAACCTGGAGAGGAGGAACTGAGGTAGGCGAGAGAGATTGAGAGAGGGAGGAGACGG
Source organism: Phalaenopsis hybrid cultivar (assembly GCA_002079205.1). Classification (NCBI taxonomy): domain Eukaryota; kingdom Viridiplantae; phylum Streptophyta; class Magnoliopsida; order Asparagales; family Orchidaceae; genus Phalaenopsis; species Phalaenopsis hybrid cultivar. Next base: position 572,211 of record JXCR01147164.1, read on the forward strand.
ACAACTTCGAAGGGTGCAGGAGGAATAACCTATTGAGACACGACGTCTATTTAGGGGTGTAAACCAGCCGAACACGAGCGAGCTCAGCTCGTGTTCGGCTTGTTTATATTTCGAGCTCAGAAAGTGTGTTCGTGTTCGGCTCGTTTGCTTAACGAGCAGAACACTAGTCGTTCATGAACAAAAAGTCATTTTGACAACACTAATAATGTAGTCATAAGATGTTAAGGATTGGGGCAAGATTTAAAACATCATTTGAATTTAATTTAATAATTTTTATTATATTTTCTTCATTAATATTTTTAATTGATTATAAATCTTTGCAGCCTTGTAGTCAATTAATTTATTTAAAAATACTCGCAAAGAACAAAAATACTCGCAAAGAACGAGCCGTTTTGACAGCCCTACGTCTATTAAGAAATCAAAAACATTATTTCTTAATGAGCTTCCTGAATGCACGAACCAAACGACACAGTGACGTTTTCAAAATGCTGCATGTGCGTCCCAAACAGACCCTAAGTTGCGTTTAAACTCTATTTTTTAAATTTTAATTAATTAAGATTTTTTCGCTTACTTATCATTACTAAATGCTCTTTTTAAAAATTTAAACTTAATAGATGCTACTAAAGTATAAATGATAATGTTTTAGTAAATATAAATATTAATGAGGGCAGTTTAATAAAATTTTTAAAAAATTAATATTTGCTCACTGTATGAAATCAGTAGTAAATATTCAAAATTTGTTAAATTTTACAGANCTTATTCAGAGGCACTTATTAATGCCCAATCTTTACTAATGATCATCACAAAATAAAGTCAAATATAATTATTTCGGTAAAATATAATCAAAATAGAGAAAAAAAATCAAAACACACAAAAAAAACATCTTATCAATTTACTATATTCAACATTTAAGAATATAAAAATAAAAATGAAATAAATTAAAATAAATAAAATTCTGGTCATGCCATTCAACTTTAATACTTATGAATGGTGCATGACTTATAGGATTTTGGTTATATAGTACTTCAAACTCCCTAAAATAAGAAAATATTTAGAGATATTGCAATAAAAGGCATTGTAACTTTGCTTCACCATCGTGGAATAAATAGGATTTCCTAAAGAATACCATTATAAGTTATGCTTGCAATTAATAATTAATGAAAACACCAAATAGGATATGTTGTGTAAATTTAAAAGGAAAAACTGGCACCTATTTCTTCTTTGGCACATAGCAGGTGTGATGGAGATTTAACAATGTTCCTTAAGCGCATGAAGAACTGATTCTACATAGTCAAAATTCCCTTGACGTTTGTTGCAGTGTGCGAAATGGGTGGGAGGAAGGGAGAGAGATGAAGGTTGGTCGGGTAGGAGTTGAGTAAAAAGGGAAGATATAAAGGAGTTTTGAGATCGTTGTAAGCTACGATCATGTAGATGACTTCTTAGCTAGCTCCAGCTGGTGTCTTTGACTGGAAAGGAGGATGAAGGGGAAGGTAGGCGACGACTTCGGGCGAAACCTGGAGAGGAGGAACTCAAGTAGGTGAGAGAGATTGAGAGAGGGAGGAGACCGACAAGTTTGAAGGGTGCGGGAGGAATAACTTGTTGAGACGCGGCTTCTATTTAGGGGTGTAAACGAGCCGAACACGAGCGAGCTTGTTTATATTTTGAGCTCAGAAAATGTGTTCGTGTTCGGCTTGTTTGCGGAACACGAGCTGTTCATGAACAAAAAAGTCATTTTGACAACCCTAATAACGTAGTCATAAGATGTTAAGGATTAAGACAAGATTTAAAACATCATTTGAATCTAATTTAATAATTTTAATTCTATTTTCTTCATTAATATTTTTAATTGATTATAAATCTTTGGAGCCTTGTAGTCAATTAATTTTTTTAAAAATACTCGCAAAGAACGAGCCGTTTTGACAGCCCTACGTCTATTAAGGAATCAAAAACATTATTTCTTAATGAGTTTCCTGAATGCACGAACCAAACGACATAGTGGCGCTTTCAAAATGCTGCATGTGCGTCCCAAACAGACCCTAGGTTGCCTTTAAGCTCCATTTTTTAAATTTTAAATAATTAAGATTTTTTCGCTTATTTATCATTACTAAATGCTCTTTTTAAAAATTTAAACTTAATAGATGCTACTAAAGTATAAATGATAATATTTTAGTAAATATAAATATTAATGAGGACAGTTTAATAAAATTTTAAAAAATTAATATTTGCTCACAGTATGAAATCAGTAGTAAATATTCAAAATTTGTTAAATTTTACAGAATCGAAACTTCCCCCAAGCCATCTTCCGATGGCTTCTTCCGCTTCGAAACCCTAGTTTCGCTTTCCTAATCGGCTCCCGGGATCCACAGGCATCAAAAACTGACCTCGCCTTCTCCCCCGATGCGCCCCAATGAGTCTATCCCCTCGGCTCTAACGCCATGTTCCAGCTTCTCATCACCCGATCAACTTACCCCGAATCACCCTCCCAAAAGAGCTTGGGTAACCTCATCGCTCTCAACTTCGTCGGAATCTTCCCAAACTCTTCTGTCTCCACATTCAGCTGCGGCGGAAACCGTTTCGGAAACCGCCTCTTCGCATCAGCGGGGATACGACATCCCGAAGTTGCTCGAAGCGGTCGCCGCGTTTCGATCGAGGAACGGGATTGTGCCGACAATGAAAATGTGCATAGCTTACTTTTTGACGGAGGTGAAGGATTTCGTTCCAAAGGATCTGTTGGAGAAGCAGCTGCTTGAAAAGCTCTCGCGTCTTCGGGAGAGTTTCCGGAAGGAACGTAGCCCTGGACCTGACAGCGCTGATAGGAGTTTCTATGAACTAGGATTGAGGGCTTGGGGTTCTCCCCGGTCGAGAGTCAAAAGGAATGCCGGCGGCTTTGTGAAGCGTAATAGGAAATCTGATGGACTGAAGAAGAAACGAAAGGTTGCTGAGGAATGTGAGACTGAGGAGGACGAGAGTATTCATTTGGAGGCAGAGGAGAGCATGGAGTTGGGAAATGATGAGGAAGATGAACTGGTTGAAGCAGGTGTCAGTTTGCTGGACAAAGATGAAGCTGACACTCCTTATAAATATTTACAGCACGCGTTGGAAGATTTCTGGTTATCGAAAAACATGGACTTGAATGTTTTGCAGCTGGCTTTGAAGAAGGTGGATTCGGTCCAAGCTAAGCATCTTGATGTGCAATTTATGGCGATTGCAAGGGATGAGCTAAAGCTGAAGATTGAGAAGAATAGGCTGTCCAATGATATTATGAATGTTCTTTTGTAGAAAGGGGTGGTAACTAAAATTTTTGGGTCTTGAAGATTCAGAATTTTCAGAAAAATCAAGTCTTGCGTAGGAATTTCTCTTGATCTCACCAAGTTGCCATAGTAAGTTAGATTAAGGGAAAATTTTGTACTGGCTAATTTTTTTATTGAGTTTTCAACAATCATTGATTTATTTTTTTCTTCTTTTTGGTAACTTTTTCCAAAAATGTTAATAATATTTATACAACTATGAGATACTATAATCAATGATTCACATTATAAATCAATATTACTTTTTCTTATAGCTTAGATGCATCCTTTTGAATAAGAGGTTTTAGGGTCTGATAAGATTGATCTTTGAGGACCTCTTTTATATGATTTATTCCTTATGCTCTTTTATGAGAATTGCTCTTCTACTTTCTGCACGGCCTTGCTAAGGAGATTCTTAATATTATGCTGAGGGAATCTTATTAAGACAAGTTTTGATTGATGTCATCCCAATATTTTATAAATTTGTCCAACCAAGCACCGCAGATGCTTAGGCCTTGAGCAAGGCATGTTCAAGCTCCTTTCGACAAATTTTATCCAACATTCTTTCAGATGTAATGAACATATATATGAATTAGGACTTGTAGATGATCAAAATCACTCTCTTTAGGGGAGCATGTTGACCATTTCATTAACCTCAGCCATCTTAGACAAGTAGAAGAACATCTTGTGCGCATGTTCCAAGCAACATTGAAATGAGTTTAAGAGCATGTTGTGTCTCATTCCCCAACAAAACTTGGCCACCTCGCGATGACAACCCTAACATTGTGCTAACAATTGCCTCAATGTCTTGGAGTATTTGCACCCCATTTTTTGTTAAATGATGATATCGCTAAGACTCCTTAATAGAAGAGAGGCAAGCTTATTACCCAACCTATGAATGGTCTTTGGAAATGGTCAAAGAGATTTTGCAACCTTGATTCAAGATAGGTAGGCTGGATTTGATTGATATCACTCTTTTCTAATTAATAATCTGTTTCTCCGCCATTAGTGATGCCATGAATTATTGTCTATCCTTCAATATTTATAATGATGTGCTACTTCGATAATTTTTCTCTATCTTTAACAAAACCTTTTATCATATAATTCACAGTTGCTCTCATGCCTTCATAGAATTCACATGTCTTCCTAAATATTAGACATGGGTGATGTAATTTCAATATCAATTTATAATTCACTTCTAACACAAGAGGCTTAAGTCAGCTGTGGCATATACCGCTTGAGGGTGAGACCTTTTAGGTACATTGTGATTCTATATGAATACTACATAACCATCTGGATGTTCTCATTTACATTTGTTATGTTTGACGATGGGTATGATCTTGGAGAATTTTTAAACTTGATTATAATTCTGAAGATTGTCTTAATATTCTATCCAATTTTCAAAAACTTGAATGCGTTAAGTTTAAACTAATAGATCATTCTTAGTTATATTGGAAAGGTATTAGCATGCAAACAAATTCAATGCGGCCTTATTTGAGACATTTAAAAATTAGTATATGACATTCAAAGAATATCATACAACAACAACAACAACAACAAAGCCTTAATCCCACTACGTGGGGTCGGAAATCGATCTGATTCAAAGAATATCATAATCAAAATAATTATTATTGTTTAGACAATAGTTTTATAGTGTTGGCGTGTTACGATAGGTTTGAAAATTTTGTTATTAAATATGCTTTTTCATTGAAACTATTTATTAACATTATGTGTTTTGCTAAAGGTTTCTGGTGAGATTATGAATGAACTGAGCTACAATACACTGAAGATATTTATGAGGCTTTAATTAGATCTTTGCATTTTGAGGTATATTATGAACGTTGTGTTGGGAATATCACACCTCTAATGAATCATTGAAGGTATGCGTTTTTTTATTACCTTGCACAACTATTTGAAAGAATTTCACCCAATAATAAAGTAAATGAACATTGGCTTGTTTCTTCTGTTTTTGATATTTTCATTTCTTGTTCATTTTTTATGTTGAGTTGTTTGATGCCCAATTGATTTTCTTCAAATGACAACAAAACAAAAATATAAATTATGAAAATTGATTCATTTTGCTCTTAGATTTTGTTTCTAATTTCTAGCTAAAGGTTTTGCATTATTTTGATCACTTCACTCTTAGTTCATTTTAAACTTTAGTAATTTTTATTTACATTTAAAGAAAGCTGTTGAGTTAATTGTTTACTTAAACATTTGAATTTTCCATTTCTTTGAGTGAAATCGCAGTACTTATCATACTAGTTGCTTTAGACTTGAAAGAAATAGAAAATAGTGGAGAGAGAGTGGATATCTCTATCACTTGCTCGCTCTCTTTCATTTTGCTCTTAAAAATATGCCATTTATGACACCAAGGAGTTGAAAGTGTGAATATCAAATATCAAGTGTTACATATTTAAATACATAAGAATTGTGTTTTATGTATGTAAGTTTCCCTTTAAATTTAACACATTCTTAATTTTTTGCTTCTCTTTTACAGTTCAGCATTCTGCATCGTAAAGAATTGTAGATCTCACCACCACCTTATAAAATTTTTCTTTCTAAGTGGTACTTTTCTAACAGATAATAGGATGGATGCATTTCTCCATTTTAACCATCCAATTTGAATTCTACTAATAACATCACCATCTATGTCGTTATCACTTTGAATAATAAACTCAAGATATCTAAAATATTCGCTGTTTTTAATGACTTGAGCACTAATAGTTACAGGCCCGCCATTTGATCTACCACTCATAAAATTACAATTTTGTATTTAGTTTTAGATCTACTAAAACGAAAGATTTTAGACTCTTAAGTTGTCCTTTGAGTTTTTTCAGAAGCGTCTCTCTAGTCTTATCCATAGGAAGGATATCATCAGTGACAAACATACATCAAGGGACATCCTCGTGTAAATGTCCACTAAGAACACATATCCTTAATTAATAAAAAAATAATTATGCGTAAGTATCATAACTTACTCTAGGATGTGATTTTCAAGGCTTTTCATTTTCTCAAGCTGTGATTCATTCTAGTGAGAGATGGAGTGAGAAATTTATAATTTCTAGAGAGAGAAAATGAATTTTGGAGAGCTTAAAGCTAATTTTGTCTGTTGGGCCAGTTGATTGGCTATAGGTGAACTACTATTATCGAACTTAAGATTTCAATTTTTTATTTTTTTTTAATTTGAGTATTTCATTTGGTAAAATTTCAAATAAATTTGAACCTACAGAGATTTTTAAAAATTTCACTGAATAACTTTTAATATGTTGAATAATAGACTATGTTTGACATATTGACCTAAAAAATAAGTATTTTTTGTATTTTAGCGAGTATATTGAACCACATAAAATTTGTTATTAATGCGTGCCAGAAAATTCACGGCGGTAAAGTAATGGATTATCGTCTTAGCGTTGCACGAGAATTCAACACAAACAGATAAAAGAAAAGAAAAGAAGTAAGCAGGAGAAGATATCTCAATTTTTTACGTGGAAAACCCTTGAAAGGGGGAAAAACCATTGAAAGAGGGAAAAACCATGGGCCTAGCTTAGTTAAAATAGTTTACTATGAATAATGAGTACACATGTACATTCTTCTCGTGATGTTCTTTGTGATGTATGTACATGTGTACTCATTATTCTGGCTGATGTTCTTTGTGTACTCATTTACAAATCTGGCTGATGTTCACATTTACAACAATAATGAGTACACATCTACAACACTCACGATGTAATTACAAAGTTGTATAACTATAATCTGGCTATTGTTCTTTGTGATTACAGGTTACAAGGGTCATTGTTGATTGTTGTGGATGTAGTAATCCATCGTGAGTGTTGTAGATAGTTGCTCTAAAAGCTTTGATTGACCAAAGAAGTCATAGTAAACAGTTACGAGAACTGTGAATCACGTAGATTGTAGTTGTCGAGAATTAATGACGTCCGTAAATTGCGGGGGGCTGGAGTCAGGAGCTGCATGAACTGATCACTACGTAGGTCGTTGGGGCGAATATTGATGACGTTCGTAGGCCGTTGGTGCTAGATTCAAGAATTGTATGAGCTGATGACCGCGTAGGCCATTGGGGCGAGTATTAATGACGTTCGTAGGTCGCTGGGGCCAAAGTCAAGAACTGCATGAGAACATTGATCGACGACATCTGGTCCACGGTGGTTGACGACGATCGACGGGTGTTGACGACGACTAACGGTGGTCGACGGCGGTCGGGATGTTGTTAGACTTCAGCTCCTTCTCAGAGCTTCCAGTTCTCTCTGAAGGCTCAAGTCACCCCCCTCCCTCATGTGAGGGGTGAGACTCTATTTATAGTGTTTTGAAAGTCATTGCAAGAATATGAAACATTTTGATCGGACGGTCCCGAGAGCTTCTCCCGATCATACAACGTTTAATAAACATTTGAGTGCCTTAATGAAGTCTGAATTGAGTGATTTTGGGCTCCTTAGATTTATTTTGTCGAGACGCTCGATTCAAGTATAAATTTGTCATATTCGATAACCGTTTGACCTTTCAAATGTGTCCAGAAATCATCTAAGTGTGATTCAATGAGTTGATCTTGGCTTGATTTGACTCGGATTGGGTTAGTTTTTATATCATTAGGTCTGTCTCATCAAGCCGGTCAGTTTGACTATAAGTTTGCTGAAATCAGAGCTCTGGATGACTTTTTATCAAGATTTGAATGTTTTCTGCTTAAAATATCGTCTCGAGATTCGTGCCGAATGATGAAAATTTGTTGGTGACGAATCAGCTATAAAACAAGAATAGTTTTGAAACTTTATTTTGAACATTGCATATACATAATTTTGCAAATTGTGATTGTGGTTCAATATTTTGGATCTCGATTCTTGATATACCACTTTGACAAGAACTGTTCCTGGAATCAAACTACTGAAAATTTGTGCTAAAGAATTAATATTTTGGTCCCTTGGCTTCCGAAGTTGGCTAATACTCTGATATTGCCTATATTGTGCATTTTGTCTGCTTCAGTAAACAGAGTTAAAGCAGTCTGACTAGCGTTGTCTGTTTACCTTCTTAATGATGATTTATGTGTGGTAGTCTTTTGCAGAAAATTTACTGGATAATCTCGACTCCTCTAATGCTAATAGGTGACGGTATGCCACTAGGGTTGTAGTATTATTGTTGTTTGTTGTTTGTTGTTAAGATGGATTAGGGGTGTAAATGAGTCATACCTAACTCGAGCTTGGCTCGTCTATCAAAATGCAAGCTCAGACTTGAATGATGATCTTAAGCTCAGTTCACAAAGATGAAAACAAGCTCACGAGCAAAAGATGAGATTAAATTACCATGAGAGCTCACCTGAGGAGGCATCAATGACTAGGAGAAGGGAAAGTGCCATGATAGCTCTCCAGATAAGGTATTGATGTAACATGGGGTCAGTTAGTCGCATCGGCTCGTGAGCTGATAAGTGGATCCTTGACAAGCTCGTTTAATAAACGAGCTTATGTTTGAGCTTAAGCTCAAGTTCGTGGCTCAATAAGCTCGACTCACACCCCAAAGATGTATAGTGTTTGATAGATAGTGATATCGCGGTCAAGGCCTTATATAGGCATTGTACGGGAGTTTATGATTCAATTCATTGTTTCAAGCAGGTTAAAATTAGATGCTAACATTTTGTGAGTTTAACATTTTGTCTAACAAAACGTCATCATGATCATCATGTCAGCATTAATACTTGAGCCCCATGGACAATCTTGGCTGCTGAATAGGCCCCAAGGCTTGTCCGATCATNTAATTTTCAGAAAAATCAAGTCTAGCGTAAGAATTTCTCTTGATCTCACCAAGTTGCCATAGTAACTTAGATTAAGGGAAAATTTTGTACAGGCTAATTTTTTGATTGAATTTTCAACAATCATTGATTTATTTTTTTCTTCTTTTTGTTAACTTTTTCCAAAAATGATAATAATATTTATACAACTATGAGATACTATAATCAACGATTCACATTATAAATCAATATTACTTTCTCTTATAGCTTAGATGCATCCTTTTGAATAAGAGGTCTTAGGGTCTGATAAGATTGATCTTTTAGGACCTCTTTTATATGATCTATTCCTTATGCTCTTTTATGAGAATTGCTCTTCTACTCTCTGCTCGGCCTTGCTAAGGAGTTTCTTAATACTATGTTGAGGGAATCTTATTAAGACAAGTTTTGATTGATGTCATCCCAATATTTTATAAATTGGTCCAACCAAGCACCGCAGATGCTTAGGCCTTGAGCAAGGCATGTTCAAGCTCCTTTCGACAAATTATATCCAACATTCTTTCAGATGTAATGAAAATATATATGAATCAGGACTTGTGGATGATCAAAATCACTCTCTTTAGGGGAGCATGCTGACCATTTCATTAACCTCAACCATCTTAGACAAGTAGAAGAACATCTTGCACGCATGTTCTGAGCAACATTGAAATGAGTTTAAGAACATGTTGTGTCTCATTCCCCAACAAAACTTGGCAACCTCGCGATGACAACCCTAACATTGTGCTAACAATTGCCTCAATGTCTTGGAGTATTTGCACCCCATTTTTTGTTAAATGATGATATCGCTAAGACTCCTTAATAGAAGAGAGGCAAGCTTATTACCCAACCTATGAATGGTCTTTGGAAATGGTCAAAGAGATTTTGCAACCTTGATTCAAGATAGGTAGGCTGGATTTGATTGATATCACTCTTTTCTAATTAATAATCTGTTTCTCCGCCATTAGTGATGCCATGAATTATTGTCTATCCTTCAATATTTATAATGATGTGCTACTTTTATAATTTTTCTCTATATTTAACAAAACCTTTTATCCTATAATTCACCGTTGCTCTCATGCCTCCATAGAATTCACGTCTTCCTAAATATTAGACATGGGTGATGTAATTTCAATATCAATTTATAATTCACTTCTAACACAAGAGGCTTAAGTCAGCTGTGGCATATACCGCTTGAGGGTGAGACCTTTTAGGTACGTTGTGATTCTATATGAATACTACGTAACCATCTGGATGTTCTAATTTACATTTGTTATGTTTGACGATGGGTATGATCTTGGAGAATTTTTAAACTTGATTATAATTCTGAAGATTGTTTTAATATTCTATCCAATTTTCAAAAACTTGAATGCGTTAAGTCTAAACTATAGATTATTCTTAGTTATATTGGAAAGGTATTAGCATGCAAACAAATTCAACACGGGCTTACTTGAGACATTTAAAAATTAATATATGACATTCAAAGAATATCATAATCAAAATAATTATTATGGTTTAGACAATAATTTTATAGTGCCGGCATGTTACGATAGGTTTGAAAATTTTGTTATTAAATATGATTTTTCATTGAAACTATTTATTAACATTATGTGTTTTGCTAAAGGGTTCTGGTGAGATTATGAATGAACTGAGCTACAATACACTGAAGATATTTATGAGGCTTTAATTAGATCTTTGCATGCTGAGGTATATTATGAACGTTGTGTTAGGAATATCAAACCTCTAATGAATCATTGAAGGTATGCGTTTTTTATTACCTTGCACAACTATTTGAAAGAATTTCACCAAATAATAAAGTAAATGAACATTGACTTGTTCCTTCTGTTTTTGATATTTTCATTTCTTGTTCATTTTTGATGTTGAGTTGTTTGATGCCCAATTGATTTTCTTCAAATGAAAACGAAACAAAAATATAAATTATGAAAAATGATTCATTTTGCTCTTAGATTTTGTTTCTAATTTCTAGCAAAAGGTCTTGCATTATTTTGATCACTTCACTCTCAGTTCATTTTAAACTTTAGTAAATTTTATTTACATTTAAAGAAAGCTGTTGAGTTAATTGTTTACTTAAACATTTGAATTTTCCATTTCTTTGAGTGAAATCGTAGTACTTATTATACTAGTTGCTTTAGACATGAAAGAAATAGAAAATAGTGGAGAGAGAGGAGTGGACATCTCTATCACTTGCTTGCTCTCTTTCACTTTGCTCTTAAAAATATGCTATTTTTGACACCAAGGAGTTGAAAGTGTAAATATCAAATATCAAGTGTTACATATTTAAATACATAAGAATTGTGTTTTATGTATGTAAGTTTCCCTTTAAATTTAACACATACTTAATTTGATGCTTCTCTTTTACAGGTCAACATTCTGCATCGTAAAGAATTGTAGGTCTCACCAATTTTCCTTTCTAAGTGGTACTTTTCTAACAGATAATAGGATGGATGCATTTCTCCATTTTAACCATCCAATTTGAATTCTACTAATAACATCACCATCCATGTCGTTATCACTTTGAATAATAGACTCGAGATATCTAAAATGTTCGCTGTTTTTAATGAATTGAGCACCAATAGTTACAGGCCCGCCATTTGATCTACCACTCTTAAAATTACATTTTTGTATTAAGTTTTAGATCTACTAAAACGAAAGATCTTAGACTCTTAAGCTGTCCTTTGAGTTCTTTCAGAAGCGTTTCTCTAGTCTTTTCCACAGGAAGGATATCATCAGTGACAAACATACACCAAGGGATATCCTCGTGTAAATATCCACTAAGAACACATATCCTTTATTAATAAAAAAATAATTATGCGTAAATATCATAGCTCACTCTATGATGTGATTTTCGAGGGTTTTCTTTTCATTTTCTTAAACTGTGACCCATCCTAGTGAGAGATGGAGTGAGAAATTTATAATTTCTAGAGAGAGAAAATGAATTTTGGAGAGCTTAAAGCTAATTTTGTCTGTTGGGCCAGTTGATTGGCTATAGGTGAACTACTATTATCGAACTTAAGATTTCAATTTTTTATTTTTTTTAAATTTGAGTATTTTATTTGGTAAAATTTCAAATAAATTTGAATCTACAGAGATTTTTAAAAATTTCACTGAATAACTTTTAATATGTTGAATAATAGACTATGTTTGACATATTGACCTAAAAAAATAGTATTTTGTTGTGTATTTTATGTATTTTAGCAAGTATATTGAACCACATAAAATTTGCTATTGATGTGTGCTAGAAAATTCACGGCGGTAGAGTAATGGATTATCGTCTTAGCGTTGCACGAGAATTCAACACACACAGATAAAAGAAAAGAAAAGAAGTAAGCAGGAGGAGACACTTAAACTTTTTACGTGGAAAATCCTTGAAAGGGGGAAAAACCACGAGACCTAGCTTAGTTGAAATAGTCCACTATGAATGATGAGTACACAAGTACATTCTTCTCCTGAATTAGCGAAGATAAAATTACAAAGTTGTATAACTATAATCTGACTGCTGTTCTTTGTCACAGCAGGTTGCAAGGGTAATTGTTGATTGTTGTGGAGGTAGTAGTCCATTGTGAGTGTTGTAGATTGTTGCTCTAAAAGCTTTGATTGACCAGAGAAGTCATAGTAAGCAGTTACGGGAACTGTGAATTACGTATATTGTAGTTATCGAGTATTAATGACATCCGTAGACTGCGGGGGCCGAAGTCAGGAGTTGCATGAACTATTGACCAAGTAGGTCGTTGGGGCGAATATTGATGACGTTCGTAGGCCGTTGCTGCTAGATTCAAGAACCGTATGAGCTAATGACCATGTAGGCCATTGAGGCGATTATTAATGACGTTCGTTGGTCGCTGGGGCCAAAGTTGGGAACTGCATTAGAACGTTGGCCGACGACATCTGATCGGCGGTGGTTGACGATGATCGACGGGTGTTGATGACGGCTGGCGGTGGTCGACCACGGTTAGGATGGCGTTAGACTTCAGCTTCTTCTCAGAGCTTCCAGTTCTCTCTGAAGCCTCAAGTCCCCCCTCATGTGTGGGGTGAGGCTCTATTTATAGTGTTCTGAATGTCATTAATGTGGGAATATGAAACATTTTGATCGGACAGTTCCGTGAGCTTTCCCCGATCATACAACGCTTAATAAATATTTCAGTGCCTTAATGATGCTCGAATTGAGTGATTTTGGGCTCCTTAGATTTGTCTTGTCTAGACGCTCGATTCGAGTATAAACTTGTCATATTCGACAACCGTTTGACTTTCCAAATGTGTCCAGAGATCATCTAAGTGTGGTTCAATGAGTTGATCTGAGCTTGATTTGACTCGGATTGGGCTAGTTTTTATATCATTAGGTCTGTCTCATCAAACCGGTTAGTTGACTATAAGTTTGCTGAAATCGGAGCTCTGGATGATTTTTTATCAAGATTTGAATGTTTTCTGTTTAAAATATCATCTCGAGATTTGTGCTGGATGATGAAAATTTGTTGGTGACGTATCAGCTATAAAACAAGAATAGTTTTGAAACTTTATTTTGAACATTGCATATACATAATTTTGCAAATTGTGATTGTGGTTCAATATTTTGGATCTCGATTTTTGATATACCATTTTGACAAGAACAGTTCCTGGAATCAAACTACTGAAAATTCGTGCTAAAGAATTAATATTTGAGTCCCTTGGCTTCCGAAGTTGGCTAAACTTTGATATTGCCTATGTTGTGCATTTTGTCTGCTTCAGTAAACAGAGTTAAAGCAGTCTGACTAGCGTTGTCTGTTTACCTTCTTAATGATGATTTATGTGTGGTAGTCTTTTGCAGAAAATTTACTGGATAATCTCGACTCTTCTAATGCTAATGAGTGACGGTATAGGGTTGTAGCATTATTGTTGTTTGTTGTTTGTTGTTAAGATGGATTAGGGGTGTAAATGAGTCATACCTAACTTGAGCTCGGCTCGTCTGTCAAAATGAAAGCTCAAGCTCGAATGATGATCTTAAGCTCAGCTCACAAATACGAAAACAGGCTCACGAGCAAGACGAGGTTAACTTTCCATGAGAGCTCACCTGAGGAGGCGTCAATGACTAGGAGATGGGAAAGTGCCATGATAGCTCTCCGGATAAGTTATTGATGTAACATGGGGTCAGTTAGTCGCATCGGCTCGTGAGCTGATAAGTGGATCCTAGACAAACTCGTTTAATAAACGAGCTTATGTTTGAGCTTAAGATCAAGGTCGTGGCTCAATAAGCTCGACTCACACCCCAAACATGTATAGTGTTTGATAGATAGTGGTATTGCGGTCGAGGCCTTATATAGGCATTGTACGGGAGTTTATGATTCAATTCATTGTTTCAAGCAGGCTAAAATTAGATGCTGACATTTTGTGAGTTTAACATTTTGTCTAATAAAACGTCATCATGATCATTATGTCAGCATTAATACTTGAGCCCCATGGACAATCTTGGCTGCTGAATAGGCCCCAAGGCTTGTCCGATCATTACAATGTAATTACTAGGATTTTGTATTAATTATACGTGGTATTTACATCCATACCAGCCAATTCCTATGTATTTACATATTTAACACCTAAATTTTACTTTTTTTAACGTTTTTACCTGTCAAATCTTTCATATCATATCAAAAGTATCACTATTTTTACTTTAAAAGTTTGAAATACACTCTGTCTCATACATGGTAAGATGTCATTTATGTAAAAATTGAAGTTTATGTGTTAGATATGCAAATAGATAAGAATTGGATGGTATGTATGTGAATATTCCTATANTGTATTTATATATTTAACACATAAATTTTGCTTTTTTTTAAATTTTTACCCGTCAATTCTTTCATATCAGATCAAAAGTATCACTATTTTTACTTTAAAATTTTGAAATACACAGTCTCATACATGGTAAGATATCATTTATGTAAAAATTGAAGTTTATGTATTAGATTCACATTCTCATCATTAATTCAATCTATTTTATATTTGAGACAATTTTAAAGGATCTTTAGAACTCTAGTCTTGTCAATGCTTTAAGCAGAGAAGGATTGGGTGAACAAGTTTTGCATAAGTGGTTGTTTCGGCTGGGGTATGTCTTGGCTGAAGTGACGGAGGACTCTCTTATAAAAGTTTTCCTCTCTGCACACATCACTAGCACTTTTTTTGGTAATTTGTAATTGTATATTATTGGAATGAAATCTATTTTTCTAACTCAATTTTTGTGTTGATGCAATCCTTCTGTCAACACATTTGAAATTATTATACATTTCCTGTTTTGGCTTTGCCTGTTTCGTTTCCTTATATATATTAGGGTGAGTGTTTTGATGATGCCAAACTTTTACTCTGTCATTTTTTCCTACATTTCTTCCCTTCCTCTACCTTCTCTTTTTTCTCCTTGCATTTCTCCTCGATTGCCTCCTGCTTGTTGCAACATAATCCTTTGCAGAATCACAACATGCGTTGTGGATTCCTGACGTACATTGTAGACTAACGAAGCAACTGACTAAGTAATGCATTATCTTGAACGTTGTGCGACGACATACACCAAATTTAGCGTAACAATGAACCCTAGATATGGTGCAATGATACATCCCAAATACGGTGCAACGACACACACCACATATATTGTAACAGTATATCATGAAGACGGTGTAACGATGCACTTCTAAGACAGTCTAACAACACACTCTTAATATTGTGCACAACTCATACAACTCCCTTCTACGACCTTTGTGACCAATCAGTGCTGCTTAAGCAATCATCTACGACCCTGATAACAAATTACTACCGTAGCATTCAACTACGACATATAAAGTCTGCAGCTCACACAACTTCCAACTTCTGCCTTTATGACTTACGGACATTATCTTAGCTTTACCACCACGACCAATGTGACCAAATCTGGCTTAAGTGGCTCAAACTTCATACAACTCTCAACTTAGCCCTTTATGGCCTACGAATGTCATTGCAATTCTTTGCTATGGTTGATGTGTTCAACTATGATCTACATGCTCCACAACTCATTAACTCCCAACTTCAGCCTCTATGGCTTACGGACGTTACTACAGCTCACCACTATGATCTATCCCGTGCAGTTATCAACTCCGACCTTTGTGGCCTACAAACATTATTGCAGCTCACCACTACGACCTATGTGACCAACCATGGCTTGCGGTGGTCACAACTTAAGCAGCTCACATTTCCGATCTCTATAACCTACGAATGTTATTATAACTCACCACTATGACCTATGTGACTAACATCTTCCATAGCTCTCTAACTAATTAATAATCATATATAATTGTGATTTAAAAAAACTTACAACCTAACTAATTGACTCGATGAGATGAACACAATGACATCAATATTGCTTAAACCCGAGTTATGCCACTTTTAGAAGCATTTTTTTTTGCATAATTGGAAGGTCAAATGGATTTCCGATATGACAAGCTTATATTTAAATTGAGTGAATCAATAAGACAAGTCCAACGAGTCCAAAGTCACTCAATTCTGACATCATTAAGGCACTCAGATGTTCATAAAATACCGGTTGATTGAGGGAATCTCTTAAGACTGTCTGATGAAGTGGTACGAATTTTTTCCTTATTTATAGGGATGTCTCTCCCATAATCTATAAATAAAGTCTTATCCTTTTCATGAAAAATGGACTAAGACCAAGAACTAGTGTATAGATTTTATGGAACAATTTGTACCCTCTTTTAGAAACTTATATATTTTAATAAATGTGGTCTTTGTCTCAAAATAGATTGAGGCGGTAGCTTATCCAAACTGTGATGCTCAAAGCATAGCTAAATTTTTAAAGAAGAATATCTTCAGTAGATTTGGCATGCCTAGAGTGTTCATAAGTGGAGGAATTTAAGAATAGAAAATTGAGACGGTGATGGCTACATGTGGAATTCAACATAGAATAACCACAACTTATCACCCTTAAAGTAGTGGTTTAGAGTTTTTTAACAAAGAAATCAAGAGAATTTTAGAAAATGCTGTCAATCAAAGTAGAAAGGATTGGTCTGCAAGACTAGATGATGCCTTATTAGCTTATTAGGACTGCTTATAAAACTTCTATAGGATTGCCTTCTTATAGGCTCTTATTTGGAAAAAGTTGTCACTTGTCAGTGAAATTATAACACAAAGCTTATTGACATGTTAAGAAATTTAATTATAACTTGAAAGAAGCTAGTGAGAAGAGATTATTATAGTTAAATGAACTCGAGGAAATTAGACCAAAAATCTTATGAAAATGCAAAAAATTATAAATAAATGATGAAAATTTGGCATGATCGGAAGATTCTTAGGAAAGATTTTGAATATGGACAAGAGGTTTTACTATGTAATACACGATTGAAATTATTTTTTGGAAAACTTAGGTTCAGACAGTCGGGGCCATTTACTGTAATTAAAATTTATCATTTTGTTGCAATTGATAATAAAGATCCTAAAAATGGTAGGGTATTTAAAGGAAACAGACAAAGTCTTAAACTCTAATTAGGTGGAACTAAGCCTAAAATTAATGAAGTCTAAATGATGGGTCAGCTTAAGTAAGTATATGGATTCATGGGGTTGATGACGTTAAACCAATCGCTTCTTGGGAGACAACCCAAGGTATGTATTTGTGTATTTGTTTTTGTTGTAGTGTGTTATGTTAATGTTTGTTGTGAAATAAATTGTTTGATGTTTCTTGTTGAAATTTTGGTTTGCTCTTGATTATATGTAGACTTATATGTTGAAATATAATAGTTTTTTTAATGTAGATTTCATGTTAAGCTTGTTGAATTGAGATTTACTTACGACTAAATACTTGTCTTTTATGTTTATACCTGTATATTTTTTATGATAAACTTATGTGGTAGAAATTAATTCAGTTCTATCTTATCCCTAATTTTATTTTTGTTCTGAATGTTATAAATATTTAAAATAGTAAGTTTGGAGGGAAGAATAATTTTTATAAACTTAACTTTATTTGTCCTCATTTACCTTTGTTTAAAATGGTTTTGTTTTAATAGGACTTGAGGTATGTGGTGTTAACTTTAGATTACTTCAATTTTGATTATAGAAATGACATAGTACATTTATTTGAAATGCAAATGAGACAGTTCTAGAGTTAAGTTAGCTTATGGAAGACATGTAGAAAAATGATTTTATTATTTATTGTAGAAAAGAATTGTATTTTTGAAAACTACGATTCTTAGATTTACTTTTTTTTAAGAATTTAGCCTCTATTAAACCTATTTTTAAACTAATACTTACAATTTTTAAAGTGAAGGAAAGTGATGGGTTTTTAATTTTAGGGAGAGAATAGTGAAATTCAAAATTATTAAAGGCTTATCCAGATATAATAATCCTCTCATAATAGTATTAAAGATTAAAAAGATCCTCAAACAAAAGTATAAAAAGTGATGAGACGCTTAATAAAAAATTGGTTTCACTTGAATCTTCTTAAAGAAAAAGAATTGGTTACGATCCTAAGCTTGTTTTTATTAAAAAAGAACTATTAGTAAAAATTTTTTGAATAGAGTGCTAAAGTTCTACTTCTATGCTTTTTAAGGATCCAATTTTTAACAAATATCAATAATTTTTGAAGTAGATAAAAAATTAGGATTTTTAAGTTTAATACAAGGTTTTCTTATACTCTAGTTCTAGGTTGAATTACTAGAATTTTTCT
This sequence comes from Phalaenopsis hybrid cultivar, assembly GCA_002079205.1. NCBI lineage: Eukaryota > Viridiplantae > Streptophyta > Magnoliopsida > Asparagales > Orchidaceae > Phalaenopsis > Phalaenopsis hybrid cultivar. The sequence continues at coordinate 590,950 of JXCR01147164.1, forward strand.
TAAGTTATACTATGAGTTATTGTGGCAAAATTGTTGATAATTTTACTAAAACCCACTGCTTCAAATTAATAAAATTAATTTAAAAAATACTAGTGCTACTTGAAGACAAATAACATTTAAATTTTGGAGATTTTGATGTATCCTAAAATATGCTTGATTTTCTTTATATCTTGCACTTGTTTTTGGATGAAAATGCACGTTAAAGAAAGATATTCTTGTCTTTTTCTTGCATGTGTAATAAGTATGACACATGGAACAAAGCATAGCTGAAATGGAGCAATTGGAGTTCAGTAGTCTGACGCTTAGATGTCAGACTTTGGGCACTAAGGCGCTCCACCCAAGTGTCTTGGCGCCAGCTTAGTGGCGCCTATGTGCCAGTTCCTCCCTAGACAAACCAAGAGGCCGACGCCTAGGCACTAGCCTTGTGGCGCAAAGGCGCTAGTTTCTACAGTTAGTTCAACATGAACTTTGAGTTAAAGAAGGTCATAGGCAGTTCCGGAGGAGACTCCTGCTCCTTCTGAAGTTTTTGGGGGGAAGTAGAGAAAAGCCAAGGAGTTGAAGGGAGATTTAGGGTTTTTAGATTTTCACTTTTCTTAAGAGATTGGCGAGTGGTTTTGAGTGACATCAGTAAAAGGGATCATCTCAACATTATAGGGGGACTTGGATCCATTGTTGGATAAACTTTTCATCTCTTTTTAGAGAAGAAAAGCTAAGCATCGTGTTACCATTTGTCTTGTATTTGTTATAAACACATATTTATTAGATTTGTTTTATTAAAGGATGACGATTTCTATGGTTTTCTTCATTCTTTGTGAGTAGATAATCTTTACCTTTCTCTTGTGACGAATAAGTAAGATTTGCAGGAGGTGTAGAATGCTTTTAGAATTGGATTTTAATATCAGTGTGATGAGTAGTCTTCTGTGCTTCATTTATTTTTCTTACTTCTCATATGAATTGTTAAAGTTCGTTGTGATCCTTTATGTCTCGGAAGAGCGATGGAGGAATGATTAGGGTATTCACATCGAACTAATGGGCGATGCAAATAGATAAGGAATTAAAACTTGGTTAACCAAACTTCTTTACGCACTTGGAAGAGGGTAAACAATATTTATGCTCCTATTTGTCTCTAGCAACAATATCAATTCTGGTATTTTATCCTACAATCCACTTATGCACTCACAAGAGAGATGTAGCTTTTATATCTTAATATTCACCAAATCAGTTGATATAGTCACATTTAGCTTTAGACTTAGTATTGTAATTTAGGAGCAATTGTTAGAAAAACCATCTCAATTTACATTCCAAACTAAGACTTGAACGTAGTAGACTAGAACATCGCCAAAAGGATTCATTATCTTGTTCTCTGTGGAATCGACAGTCTGGATTCATTAGAGTCTTATATTACTGAAACGATACGCATACTTGCGTGAGAAGCCCCTATGTGCAAGAAAACTTTATTTTATGAACTTAATTAATTTGCTAAGTAGCATATCAAGTGTTTGGTACAATTACCATGATTTACCTTATAGTGATATTATTTAGGGTAGATCACCAAATATTATTCCTGAAGTAACTATCTTAACCTAAATATCCAACTATTACCACAACTTTCAGCTATGATTTCTACGACAAATTAGCGCTACAACCAACATCTACAATATTCATGACAGGCTACTGCCTTCATAGCAATAGATTATGACCTTCATAGCATGTTACAACTATTATCGTTGAACCGTCGTTGCATATCAATATTATAATTTCATTTTCTCTAATTCATGAGAAGAGTGAACCTACCAATAGATATTTTGTTGGAAGTTTTTTACAAGAAAAAAGAGATTTTAGGCTAGGCGTTGTGAAAGTAAAATATTGATTTTTTTTTTACTTTGAGAGTTTTGGCAAGAATATATATATATATATATATATANGAATTAACCATTACCAAAACAAGCTAGATACTGTGAAGCTTTAAAAGGGGCTTCAATTGCAGGGATGAAAAAATGACTCTCCAAACAATTTAAAGTTATCTTTTCTTCTTCTTGGTGTGACTCTCGGTTTAGAGAAGAAAGAAGGTGGGAGAAAAAGAGAGAATTCTTTCTTGTAAGTCGACGGTGTAATCCTCAAAGCTAATAAAATCCTCTGCAGCTCCGTGGACGTAGGCAATTTGCCAACCACGTAAATCTTGTGTCGTCTTTTTTTTGGTGTGATTTTTCTCGATCTATTTTTCGCTTTATTGTCGTCGTTTTTCCTAACAGGGTCTACTAGAGGAAGATCAAGGGTCCACTAGCGGAAGACTAAAGATCTAGTCGTTGAAGACTAAGGGTTCAACAGTAGATTACCAGACGACCTGCCTGACTGGTGCAAGCCCCCTAAACTGGGGTTAGGGGTCGACTGAGTGTATATCGCTTGAACCAAAGACTGAAGCCAATCGAGCCTAGCGGAAGCATTGACTTGCCTTTCGTCACAACCGGATTTAAGGGAAGAATTTGGCATCACTAGCTATCTCACAGATCCACTTGAAATTCTTCACTTGTGGCTGAGAACCGACCATCACATAATCACACGTANGGACATGAACTCAAACAGAGGAAAATTAAAATCAAAGTCTGGTCAGCAGTCAACCTGTTGGAATTGTGGCAAAGTTGGCCACATAAAAAGGAACTGCAGAAATCTCAAGAAGGAGAATGATGACGCAAATGTTGTAACTGAAGAAATACATGACGCGCTATTGTTGGCGGTTCACAGTTCTGTTGATGACTGGATACTAGATTCAGGGGCTTCCTTCCANCGCGCGCGTATTTGTGTGAGAGAGAGAGGCTCTGATTAAAACTATTCAATAATATGAATTCTTCAATCCATTATATTTTTACNTTGTGTGAGAGAGAGAGGCTCTGATTAAAACTATTCAATAATATGAATTCTTCAATCCATTATATTTTTACTTTGATGAATACAATATGAAAATCAAGATTATTCTTCTTGATTACATTGTATGACCTTAAAAGAACAAAAGAAAGAATTTAATAATATTTGGCCATACATTAACTATGGTAAAAAAAATAATAATAATTCTGAGATAGAGTGGCAGAAAAATACTGTAGGAATAGTTGGCTAATAAATAATGATGTCCAAGCACCTTTTTGGTAAAGTAGATCTCAAACTTGTGTGATGGGTTTATTAAAATCTAAACATCATGCGCCATATCCTAACTATATGCAGGCATTATGAATTCTCATTTTTATTTATTCCCTCTTAATGTCTTATGATTTATTCCATATTTTACACCGATTCTTTTGCACAATTTCTATGTACTTGGCTTTTCACTTCTATCTTACTAATCCTTTGGCCTTGGATTGGATTCTTCTAAATATCAAGCGAGCATATATATATATATATATATATATATATATATATATATATATATTAATCTTTGGCCTTGGATTAGATTCTTCTAAATATCAAGCGAGCATATAAATATATATATATAGCGCGCGCGCGCAGACACACACACATACCTGTCATACTTTACCATTGCTAATAATGAAGTAATAGCATGCCATCTTAACTAGGCTATGATGCTGTTGAACAGTGAGCATGCACATATATTTATTTTGATGAGAAGGAAAATTTTATTCGAAATTTAAGCTTGTGTTTCCGGCTGCATATTTTTTCACTGTATTGTATTGATGGCCTGCTTGCAGCAAAAGCCCTCGAATTGTTTCTTCAAGACTTGTGCAACAGGACTTATGAAGTAACTCTCCAAAGTGGCGCAAAAACTTTAAATTCTTTGCACCTGTAAGTTTAATTTTGCTCTAATTACTATTACACATGCTGCTTGAGGTCAATGTTTTTCTGTGAAGTTTCTCCTTTTTGTTTTCTCTTGGGTTATAAAATATTTCTAGAAGATAAAGTATATACAAAGCAAAGAGTTGCATGCTACTGCTGTGTTTATTGAAAAGTTTCTTTAACAGGGATTGCAGAACTGCATAATATTAATGCTTACTTGGATTGTAGATTTTAATCATGTTGAACTAAGTTGATTGAGCTACTGATTATGCTTGTTTTGGCTAAGCTGCCAAATGTGTAACTTTATATGATGAATAATTATATCTCTTTGATAGAATTTAATTTGTATGTTAAGATATGCTGGACCACTTTATTGAAAAACTTGGTGCATTATAAAGTAACTGCGGCTGTCTCAAAACTTGTACTGTATTCATGAAAGAAGTCGATTGAGATTTATTTATTTGGGGTCAGTGTACCAGCTCAGGAAAAAAATTTTGCATTATAAATTTTAATGCCTTTCTTGAGCTTGCATTTTATCAAATCAACTTCATTTTGAAAAAAACTTGTTGCTTGAATCATTGTTTTTTTTTTTTTTGCGATATTATATGATTCAGTCTAAGATCTTTGCTTTTTTTCTGAGTTTTTAGAAAACAATGTGTGAAGATGTATAGTGCATTCGATTTCTTAACTGCTGTTGTCAACAAGGTACCGACCCTTGGTGGCACGGAATCGTTTGGTGATGAAAAGGGAATAACCCGGAGGAGGTAACTTGAATAAATATGCTTGTGGCTGTATTGATTATCTATACATTTTTAAGAATCCACGACTGATCAAATATTTTCAACCGGCAGAAAAACTGTTGAACATGAAGGGGATACAGCGGCAGACAATTCAAGGTTAGCCAAGGTGGTAAGTGGGTCAACAACTTTGTTTCTCTGTATAAATTTAAGATTTCTACTGGTTCATATTGTAAAGCTCGCATTTTGTTTTCCTAGTGTGCTCTTTGTCCATATTCTGAAGAGTGTATTTTCTGCAGTAGCACATTGTATCTGACTAATATAGAGGTCATTAATAGTAAAGCTATTATACGACATACTGACATATTGCTTCCTTACTTGACTGGCACATCTGCATAATCACCATTTGTGAACACCATGGAGATAACTGGTGTTCCTGAAGAGTTTTCTTAATGGTGACAACTTTGATTAAAATGATCATAACTTTCTGGTTATTTAATTAATATAACATTAGCTTGAACCAGTTCAAATGATCTGGGAAGCTATGTGATTTGTGGACTTCCCCTAATCGGTGGTTTAAGTTAGCAGAAATTATAACACAACGTCGAGATCTTTGGCTTTAATAAGATGAGTTTAAACCAGATCAAATGATCTAGGAGACTATACAATTTGTAAAATGTTCCCATTTGAATTCATATTAATGCTCTGAGCAAGAAATATTATGGCTATTTTGTGAATAAAATGTCTAGTAATAAAGTCATAAATTAGCTACTTGGAGCTGCAATATTACATATTTATTTATTTAAGCCTTAAAAAGTAATTAGGCCACCTTTTATACAGTTAACAATTTTACGAAGGGAACATAGTTGTACTTTCGTTTGTGAAGTATGCGTTAAATAGGTAATTATCTAGAAAAAATGGCGTAATACTTGATTTATTTATTAATTCAATGGGTACTTATATCTAAGAATGTTTAGAAAATAATTCGAAACTATACAATTCTGAGAAACAAAATAGTTTAAATTTAAAAACTGCTGTTTTGATCTGCTAGCAATCTGCCCCTTGCTACCTTCTAATTTTTCCATTTAGGGATCAACTCTGTTGGTCTTCTTTCCTTGATTAGTATGTGAATCCGTCATCCCTTGCAGTCATTCAATTTTGTGAGCTTGGGAGCAATCCGTGGTCTTCCTTCTTCCTAGTTTAGTTATGAATCCGTGACTTACTGATTTTCTTGTTTACACAGGAGTTGCAGCACATTACCTTCCTTGTTTTGCAAACCATATCGGTTGATTCTAGGCAATTTCAACCCATCATCTCAAATTGGATGAGAAAGATCTTTTGTAGTTTGCTTTAGATATTTTTAAATGAAAGATTTCAAAGTTCTTTCAGCAATTTTGTCAGTGAGTTGACCAACTGTTGGACCATTTAGATTGCAAATTAACCCTTTTTCTAATAAATTTTTTTAAATCAAATTTCACATTTTATACTAGATTAAGTCTCGGGCTCTATCAAATTTTGAATTTCGAGTTTTATGAAAATTTGATACGTTTGATAAGGGAGTTAATTGAAAAAAAAAATGACAGATTAGGAAAGAAAGAAAGGAGAAGATATCCAAGTAGAAAATTCTATGCCAAGCAACTTTTACTTCAAAAATTTGGGCTTGCTCTGAAATTAAACTATTGAAAAGAACAACAGAAGCCTGAACAAGATCATATTCATATACAAAAAAAGATAATATTAATAATAATGAAAAATAAATAAATAAAAATCACCTGAACACAAAAGAACGAGGCAGGAAGAATAAAGCATTGTTTGTGGAGATAATTAGATTGACTTCCTCATATACAATTTTATTATAATGTTATACTACTAGTAATAATAATAATAAAAATAATAAAATAAAAATAGCTGTTCTAAAAACTTTTCCATTTCATTAATGACTTAGACTTTTATAGAGCCTTACAACATTTACAAATAAATCCCTGAACTTCTCCTATTTATAAATAGGACTCTACATTAGATACAAATCTCAATACTCCCCTTCAAGATGGGCAAAAGATATCCACTAAGCCCATCTTGTTACATAGTCTAGACAAATATAATGAGTTAAGTTCTTTGGTGAGGCAGTCAGCCACTTGCTCTTCAGTGGCTACATGACTTAGCTCCAATAGTCCATTATTTAGCTTTTCCTTGATGAAGGATCTCTCAATCTCCGCATGTCTTGTTCTATCATGTTGCACTAGGTTGCTGTTGATGTTGATCGCTGACTGTTGTCGCACCATAACTTCATTTAAGCTCCTTGATCCACCTTGAGCTCTACCAACAAGGCTCTGCACATCATCTCACTAACTCCTAAGGCCATGACCCTATACTCAGTACAACTCACCTGATCAGAGTCACAATAGCCCTCAATGCTTATATGTCCATTCTTCATGAAGATCAACCTCTTCTCTGGTGCACGCTTCAGGTATCTCTAAATCTGATACATTGCATTCATGTGGCCCTTCCTAAGATCATGCATGTAGCGACTCACCATGCGTAATGCAAATGATATTTCTAGACAAGTGTCACTCAAATAGATGAGATGATATACCAACCTTCGGTATCTCTCGGCATCAACGGGCTCTTGCCTCTGCACTCAACTTTTCCTTCTGATCAATTGGTGAAATTGCAGGCTTGCATCCCAACATGCCTGTCTCTGTGAGCAAGTCTAGCACATACTTCCTTTGAGATAAAACAATTCCCTTTGCTCCACGAGCCGCCTCAATCCCAAGTAATTGTCTAAGTTGTCTCAGGTCCACAAAGTTTTTGCCCAATTTTGTTTTTAGCTGCGCAATCTCTCTCTCATCATCATCAGTGACTATCATATCATCCACATACACGACAAACATAGTAATGTGATCACCATGTCGTTGAAAGAAACTATGTGATCGACATTGATCTGCTGATAGTTCATGCCTACCATTGCTCTCCTGAACCTGTCAAACCAAGCCCGAGGAGACTATTTCAACCCGTATATGGAGTGCCTTAGTCTATATACCTTGCCCTTTATTTGGTTTGTGCCGAAGCCTGAGAGAATCTCCATGTACACCTCCTCTAACAGATCCTTATGAAGAAAGACATTCTTCACATCCAACTAGTATAACCTCCATCCATCATTTACAGCCAAAAAAACGAGTGTCCTGATTGTGCTCATCTTCTCCACTGGTGTAGATGTCTCATCATAATCAATACCATACATCTAACTACACCCTTTCATCACCAATCACACTTTCTAGCGATTAATTTTTCCTTTCGAGGTATGTTTCACGGTGAATATCCATTTGCACCCGATTATCTTTTTCCTTATTGGTAGTAACACGAGTTCTCATGTCCCGTTCTTCTCGAGAGCGCCAGGTTTCTCCAACATCACAACCTTCTACTTTGAATCATCCTTAGCTACCTGCCAAAAGGTGGTGAGATATAGAGATAGTGTACAAAGATGTAATGAATGCTCTGTATGTAGGTGATATGTTAGAGTATGAGACAAATTGAACAATTTCATGTGAGAAACTAAAAAGATCAGAAGAATAACAATCAAGATAATGAACTCCATTGCTGTGAGAGGTTCTTCTTAAAGTCATGGAGTGGGAGGAGAAGAAAAATCATATCACTCGTTTAATCTGATTCTGAGGTGGATGGTTTTGGTGTCTTAGGAGTCGGGATAGAACGGGGCAAGAGACATGATGACATGAGTGACACGGTGGGCACTATTCTCTCATTCTATCTTCTGCTCCTTGTATACACTCTGCTCTCCTTGAGCTTGAATACCACTACCTTCTAACTCATTTTCCTCTTTTTTTGGGTCTTTCTTAGCTGATCATTCCCACACAATGGGACAAAACATCGTCACTTCTCTTCCCCTCTCGCTTCATACTTCCAGCATATGGTAATTCACTAAAGGTTGAGGTCACTACCAAGGTGTAGTACAGTTCGAATTTTCTAAAAGTCACATCCATACTCACAAATATTTTATTCTCTGTTGGGCTCCAACAAACATACCCCTTCTCCGTGGTAGAATAACTCATGAAAATATGCTTCACAGCTCTGGGGTTCAACTTCTTTATTGAGGGTCTATTATCCTTCATAAAACATAACATACACAACCAAATAGCTTTAATAGAAGCATTCCTCCTTTATCTCCTTTCAACAATTCATAAGGAGATTGCCAATCCAATACGCTTGAGGGCATTATGTTGATCAAGTGAGCGGCTGTCAAAATAACTTGCCCCCACAAGTGTTTTGGGATATTCATGAAGATCATCATACTTTGGGCTAGCTCTAGAAGGTGTTTATTATTCCTCTTTGTTACTTTATTTTGTGTTGGTGTGTATGTACAAGTGGTTTGATGTTGCATCCCATAGGTTGACAAGTACACCCCAAACATCTTGTCGATATTGTTCCATTATCAGACATCAATACCTTCATAGTTTCATCGCATTGAGTCTGAATCGTCTTGTGAAATTCTTTAAAGAAGACAAGCACACCACTTATATTTCTCATCAGATATACCTAAATAATACGAGAAAACAATCAATGAAATTCATAAATTATCTGTAGCCCTTCATAGAAGTAGTACAAGATCCCCATACATCTGACTGGACGAAATCAAAAACACAAGAACTCCTCTTACCAAAACTAATATAAGAGCTCCTGATTTGCTTATTAAACTCACAATATTCACACACAAGTTTTTTTTGTTTGAATTTTCATACAAAGACACAAACGACTCAATTGACTGAACGAAGAGTGTCTCATGCTCATGTGATGTAACAACACATCCTGCACATTTATCTCATATCCTCCTATTTTAGTACTCTCTACCATGAATGTTAAGTTTAAATCCATTGCCTCACTATTAAGTATCAGATTCCATTATACTGCATGCCAGTTTTAAGTCTCCGGTGAGTCCCATTCTCTTGAAAGATTACCTCAGAAATATCAAATGAAATAACATATTTCAGTTGGAGTATGATGACACTAATGGATAAAATGTTTAATGGAAGTAAGCAACATGCAAAACATTGGACATAGTCATAAAATTAGTACACCCCACTGTACTTTTACCAGCCACAGACTGTGTTGTATCATCATGGTCTGAATGCTCTCTGGAACTATTAAGTTAGTAGCAGCACATGTCATATGTCGAGATGCACAAGAATTTACTCTCCATTATGGTAATCTTATGGTGGATATGGAGGCAAAAGCATGTCTATCACGAGTGTCTTTGGCTGAGTGAGCATGAGTNCACTCAGCCAAAGAGCACATGTCATATTTCGAGATGCACAAGAATTTACTCTCCATTCTGGTAATCTTATGGTGGATATGGAGGCAAAAGCATGTCTATCACGAGTGTCTTTGGCTGAGTGAGCATGAGTAGGAGTGTTCCCCTTGGATGACAGTAAGGTAGATACATCCTCAATCACATCACCTGCCGCTCTTTGCTTCATTTTCAACATCTCCAAGAACTCGTGATCCCCATTGGTAAAGACCACCCCTATCTCTGTCTCATTCTCCGCTACCATCAGACTTACCTGATAGCCCTCTCTTTACACCTTTAGCTCCCACGATTACAACCATGACATCTAGATTGTCCACGTCCACCCGTCTCTCTCTCCTTGGATAGATTTGGACAAGTCTTGCTTAGGTGTCCAACTTCTCCGCGGTTGTAGCACCTGTGGGTCTTTCCCTGAGCATCTTTCATACTTGAGCTTTAGGCAGCCGAAACTGATCGCATTTTTGGAAGTCTACTCGAGTGACCCGGAACACGTGCTGAGGTAGTAGCCTCCGTTGAGACACTAGCTCCTTATATGAGCCTGACCAAGATCTTCAGAACTTCAGGATCCATGGTCCTTGAAAGTTCCAATCCTCTACCTGCTGCACTATCTTCGTCGCCTGACATCCTCAATCACAAGGATCCAAGTCTAGCACGCGACTTCCTTCTTTTTCCTGACATGATCTTGAGCNAGTTGTAGCACCTGTGGGTCTTTCCCTGAGCATCTTTTATACTTGAGCTTCAGGCAGCCGAAACTGATCGCATTTTTGGAAGTCTACTTGAGTGACCCGGAACACGTGCTGAGGTAGTGGCCTCCGTTGAGACACTAGCTCCTTATATGAGCCTGACCAAGATCTTCAGAACTTCATGATCCATGGTCCTCGAAAGTTCCAATCCTCTACCTGCTGCACTATCTTCGTCTCCTGACATCCTCAATCACAAGGATCCAAGTCTAGCACGCGACTTCCTTCTTTTTCCTGACATGATCTTGAGCTATCTCATATCAAGATAGAACTCAATTTAACTCTTCTTTGCTTTGTATGCCAAATCCGGAGCTCTCCCCAGTTTCTGTTCTATGCTAAGCCCCCTGTTTCGTGCCTCGCGCGACATAGAGAAGCTGAAACTCTCTCATTTAACGATTGCAACCCAACTTGGCTCTCCCTGTTCCTACGCACGCAGGAGTTTGCAATTCCCCTCTACTTCGCAGTAAACGAAAGAATCTCCGTGTATGAAGACCTTTGAAGCTTCCAGTTATCGCGATTAGGGCTCGCTGGAAAGCAATGACGGGATCTCCAATTTTCTATCTTTTGAAGCTGCAAACTGCGGGAGCTCCTGTGATGCATGGAATGCTCAAAGACCTCTGTAACTCGCCTCTTCCGCTTCTTCTGCGCTCGGGAAAAGCATCGACGGAATCGCACAGTGCATGGGATTTTCAGAAGAAGCTGCTCGGCCTCCCTGCTCACACCGGTAACGACGGAATTACAGTGGTAAGTAGAGGTAGAGGTGGAGCAGCTAGGGAAGCAGTGATGGGATCTGAACATAGAAGGACCGCGAAGCTCCCATCTTTCCGGTCGTCCGCTCTCCCTGCTATGGCCTCCCTGCTCGAGCAACGGTAATTGCTCTAAAAACTTGCCATGTCATTAATTAGGCTTATATAGAGCCTTACAACATTTGCAAATAAATTCCTAGACTTCTTCTATTTATAAATAGGTCTCTACATTAGCTACAAATCTCAACAAATAATAATAAGAGGAACAAAAGTTTTCATTTATAACCTTACAAAACATGAGCCAATTTACATATTANAATTTGCAAATAAATTCCTAGACTTCTTCTATTTATACATAGGTCTCTACATTAGCTACAAATCCCAACAAATAATAATAAGAGGAACAAAAGTTTTCATTTATAACCTTACAAAACATGAGCCAATTTACATATTATCATGACACTTAGAACTTTTGTATGGAAAAAAATAAATTACTTAAAAACCAGTATAACGTAACAACATATACATTGTGACATGACACAGCACAAGAACCGAAGCTAGCTGATTCATATTTTGGCCTTCTTGTTCTGTTCCATCATGCTTGAAATGACGATGTCCATCTCTTAAAAGCAATGAACAACGTATCTCTCTCCTTTGTTTATTCTCCGTTTTAAGCATTCATAGCCTTCCTGGACGTATTTACATGGTGGGATACACTTTTGAACTTCAGATTTTGAAGCTCCGCCTATCCATGAGGAAAAGATGTATAGTTGGCTAAAAATTAGAGAGAATTTTTCTATTAAAATAATTCACCCGACCATCTTTTGGATTTTTGTTAATTCATAAGATGAAAAACATAAAAAATTCTTCTCCACTTATCCTTTAATCCGGCTGTTTCTCTGCCTGTGATTTTAGTGGATAGTCTCAACCAGTTTCTGATATGATAAAGGCTGAAAATCTGTTAACCATAGCTTCAAATATTGTCTGTAACTTCCTTACTGCCGATGCATAGGTAAGGAGGTATGTATGTAAAAATTAAAGTTTAGGTGTTAGAAGATATGTAAATACATAGGAATTGAGCCTTCTGTATGTAAATCTTCCAAACTATTTTACTTGTTTACCATAATGTTGCAAAATTTCTTGCGTTGAAACATATTAAATACGCTGAATATTACTTGGAAGCCATCATTGTCACAGCTAACCTGACAAAATGTTAACGGCAGGCAATGACAAGCACAAATATTACTCCTAGAGGGCGCGGGAGAGGCAGAGGACGGGGTCGAGGACGACCACCGTTGAACAGGAACCGTGAGAGAGAATCATCTTTTACGAAATACGAGGAAGAAGTTGACTTATCACCTGAACATGAAGATCATATTACTGAATCNCTGTAAATACATTGGAATTGAGCCTTCTGTATGTAAATCTTCCAAACTATTTTACTTGTTTACTATAGTGTTGCAAAATTTCTTGCGTTGAAACATATTAAATATGCTGAATATTACTTGGGAGCCATCATTGTCACAGCTAACCTGACAAAAATGTTAAACGGCAGGCAATGACAAGCACAAATATTACTCCTAGAGGGCGCGGGAGAGGCAGAGGACGCGGTCGAGGACGGCCACCGTTGAACAGGAACCGCGAGAAAGAATCATCTTTTACGAAATACGAGGAAGAAGTTGACTTATCACCTGAACATGAAGATCATATTACTGAATCAGACACAGCAGAGAAGGCAATGGAAAATGTCAATGATAGCACAAATCCTTCCCTCCCACCAAAATCAGACATGATTTTGAGCACCGAGGCACGGCAAGGTGAGTACTCTACTTGGCCATCAAATCTTGTAAATGTAAACAT
>JXCR01147164.1:611236-632488 GCA_002079205.1 Phalaenopsis hybrid cultivar
TTATAGTATTCTGAAAGTCATTGCAGGAATATGAAACATTTTGATCTGACGGTCTCGAGAGCTTCTCCCGATCATACAACGTTTAATAAACATTTGAGTGCCCTAATGAAGTCTGAATTGAGTGATTTTGGGCTCCTTAGATTTGTTTTGTTGAAACGCTCGATTCGAGTATAAACTTGTCATATTCGATAACCGTTTGACATTTCAAATGTGTCCAGAGATCATCTAAGTGTGATTCAATGAGTTGATCTGGGCTTGATTTGACTCGGATTGGGTTAGTTTTTATATCATTAGGTCTGTCTCATCAAGCCGGTCAGTTTGACTATAAGTTTGCTGAAATTAGAGCTTTGGATGACTTTTTATCAAGATTTGAATGTTTTCTGCTTAAAATATCGTCTCGAGATTTGTGCCAAATGATGAAAATTTGTTGGTGACGAATCAGCTATAAAACAAGAATAATTTTGAAACTTTATTTTGAACATTGCATATACATAATTTTGCAAATTGTGATTGTGGTTCTATATTTTGGATCTCGATTCTTGATATACCACTTTGACAAGAACTGTTCCTGGAATCAAACTACTGAAAATTTGTGCTAAAGAATTAATATTTGGGTCCCTTGGCTTCCGAAGTTGGCTAAAACTCTGATATTGCCTATGTTGTGCATTTTGTCTGCTTCAGTAAACAGAGTTAAAGCAGTCTGACTAGCGTTGTCTGTTTACCTTCTTAATGATGATTTATGTGTGGTAGTCTTTTGCAGAAAATTTACTGGATAATCTCGACTCTTCTAATGCTAATAGGTGACGGTATGCCACTAGGGTTGTAGTTTTATTGTTGTTTGTTGTTTGTTGTTTGTTGTTAAGATGGATTAGGGGTGTAAATGAGTCATACCTAACTTGAGCTTGTCTCGTCTATCAAAATGCAAGCTCAGACTCGAATGATGATCTTAAGCTCAGCTCACAAAGATGAAAACAGGCTCACGAGCAAGATGAGATTAAATTACCATGAGAGCTCACCTGAGGAGGCATCAATGACTAGGAGAAGGGAAAGTGCCATGATAGCTCTCCAGATAAGGTATTGATGTAACCTGAGGTCAGTTAGTCGCATCGGCTCGTGAGCTGATAAGTGGATCCTAGACAAGCTTGTTTAATAAACGAGCTTATGTTTGAGCTTAAGCTCAAGCTCGTGGCTCAATAAGCCCGACTCACACCCCAAAGATGTATACTGTTTGATAGATAGTGGTATCGCGGTCGAGTTCTTATATAGGCATTGTACGGGAGTTTATCATTCAATTCATTGTTTCAAGCAGGTTAAAATTAGATGCTGACATTTTGTGAGTTTAACATTTTGTCTAATAAAACGTCATCATGATCATTATGTCAGCATTAATACTTGAGCCCCATGGACAATCTTGGCTGCTGAATAGGCCCCAAGGCTTGTCCGATCATTACAATGTAATTACTAGGATTTTGTATTAATTATACGTGGTATTTACATACATACCAGCCAATTCCTAGGTATTTACATATTTAACACCTAAAATTTTGAAATACACAAGTCCCATACATGGTAAGATGTCATTTATGTAAAAAATTGAAGTTTATGTGTTAGATATGCAAATAGATAAGAATTGGATGGTATGTATGTGAATATTCCTATATTCTAACGTCATGCAAATCTTAGTTTTCCTTTTGGACGCATGAATAGAGTTCAATGATTTTCAGCACTTAATGTGAAAGTAGTTGTAATAATTACTATTATAATTACAGTAGTTATAATAATAATTACTATCACGCAGTTTTTCTTTTGATGGGAAGAATAAAACGAGATTAATTAAGGTTTTGAGTCCCTAAGCCTATTCTTTCTTTAGGAAAGCATTAGCTATTAATTGGAGAGTGATAAAGGTTTAGAAGTTTTCAAAATTAACAAAAAATCGAGATCAAATCAATGGCTGGAAGTATGTTATTTGCATAAATGAATTTTCACATTCTCATCTTTAATTCAATATATTTTATATTTGAGACAATTTTAAAGGATCTTTAGAACTCTAGTCTTGTCAATGCTTTAGGGAGAGAGGGATTGGGTGAACAAGTTTTGCATAAGTGGTTGTTTCGGCTGGGGTATGTCTTGGTTGAAGTGACGGACGACTCTCTTATAAAAGTTTTCTTCTCTGCACACATCACTAGCACTTTTTTTGGTAATTTGTAATTGTATATTATTGGAATGAAATCTATTTTTCTAACTCAATTTTTGTGTTGATGCAATCCTTCTGTCAGCACATTTGAAATTTTTATACATTTCCTGTTTTGGCTTTGCCTGTTTCGTTTCTTTATATATATTAGGGAGAGTGTTTTGATGATGCCAAACTTTTACTCTGTCATTTTTTCCTACATTTCTTCCCATCCTCTACCTTCTCTCTTTTCTCCTTGCATTTCTCCTCGATCGCCTCCTGCTTGTTGCAACATAATCCCTTGCAGAATCACAACATACGTTGTGGATTCCCGACGTACATTGTAGACTAACGAAGCACCCAACTAAGTAATGCATTATCTTGAACATTGTGCAACGACATACACCATATTTGGCGTAACAATGAACCTTAGATATGGTGCAATGATACATCTCAAATACGATGCAACGACACACCGCACATATGGTGTAACAATGTATTATGAAGATGGTGTAACGATGCACTTCTAAGACAGTCTAACAACACACTCTTAATATTGTGCACAACTCGTACAACTCCCTTCCACGACTTTTGTGGTCAATCAACACTGCTTAAGCAATCATCTACAACCCTCATGACAAACTACTCTCGTAGCATTCAACTACGACATATAAAGTCTGCAGCTCACACAACTTCCAACTTCTGCCTTTATGACTTACGGACATTATCTTAGCTCACCACCACGACCAATGTGACCAAATCTGGCTTAAGTGGCTCAAACTTCATACAACTCCCAACTTAGCCCTTTATGGCCTACGAATGTCATTGCAATTCTTTGCAATGGTTGATGTGTCCAACTATGATCTATGTGATCCACAACTCATTAACTCCCAACTCCATGCTCTATGGCCTACGGACATTACTACAGCTCACCACTATGATCTATCCAGTGCAGTTATCAACTTCGGGCTTTGTGGTCTACAGACATTATTGCAGCTCAACACTATGACCTATGTGACCAACCATGACTTGCGGTGGTTACAACTCAAGCAGCTCACATTTCCGACCTCTATAACCTACAAATGTTATTTCAACTCACCACTATGACTTATGTGGCTAACATCTTTCATAGCTCTCTAGCTAATTAAAAATCATATATAACTTTGATTTAAAAAAACTTTCAACCTAACTAATTGACTCGATGAGATGAACACAATGACATCAATATTGGTTAAACCCAAGTTATGCCACTTTTAGAAGCCTTTTTTTTTCATAATTGGAAGGTCAAATGGATTCCAATATGACAAGCTTATATTTAAATTGAGTGAATCAATGAGACAAGTCCAACGAGTCCAAAGTCACTCAATTCTGACATCATTAAGGCACTCAAATGTTCATAAAATACCGACTGATTGAGGGAATCTCTCAAGACTGCCTGATGAAGTCGTACAATTTTTTTACTTATTTATAGGGAGGTCTCTCCAGAATCTATAAATAAAGTCCTATCATTTTCATGAAAGAGAGATTAAGACCAATAACTAATGTATAAATTTTATGGAACAATTTGTACCCTCTTTTGGAAACTTATATATTTTAATAAATGTGGTTTTTGTCTCAAAATAGATTGAGGCAGTAGCTTGTCCAAACTGTGATGCTCAAAGCATATCTAAATTTTTAAAGAAGAATATCTTCAGTAGATTTGGCATGCTTAGAGTGTTCATAAGTGGAGGAATTTATTTTAAGAATAGAAAAATTGAGACGGTGATGGCTAAATGTGGAATTCAGCATAGAATAACCACAACTTATCACCCTTAAAGTAGTGGTTTAGAGTTTTCTAACAGAGAAATCAAGAGGATTTTAAAAAATGTTGTCAATCATAGTAGAAAGGATTGGTCTGTAAAACTAGATGATGCATTATTGGTTTATTAGGACTGCTTATAAAACTTCTATAGGATTGCCTCCTTATAGGCTCTTTTTTGGAAAAAGTTGTCACTTGTCAGTGGAATTAGAACACAAAGCTCATTGGCCTGTTAAGAAATTTAATTATAACTTAAAAGAAGCTAGTGAGAAGAGATTATTGTAGTTAAATGAACTTGAGAAATTAGACAAAAATCTTATGAAAATGCAAAAAAATATAAATAAAAGATGAAAATTTGGCATGATCGGAAGAGTCTTAGGAAAGATTTTGAACCTGGATAAGAGGTTTTACTATATAATACGATTGAAATTATTTTTTTGGAAAACTTAAGTTCAAACGGTCGGGGCCATTTACTGTAATTAAAATTTATCCTTTTATTTCAATCGATAATAAAGATCCTAAAACTGATAGGATATTTAAAGTAAACAGACAAAGTCTTAAACTCTAATTAGGTGGAAATAAGCCTATAATTAATGAAATTTTAATGATGGGTCAACTTAAGTAAGTATATGGATTTATCGGGTTGATGATGTTAAACCAATCAGTTCTTGGGAGACAACCCAAGGTATGTATTTATGTATTTGTTTTTGTTGTAGTGTGTTATGTTAATGTTTATTGTGGAATAGATTGTTTGATGTTGCTTGTTGAAATTTTGGTTTGCTCTTGATTATAATTAGACTTATATGTTGAAATATAATAGTTTTTTTTAATGTAGATTTCATGTTAAGCTTATTGAATTGAGATTTACTTACGTCTAAATACTTGTCTTTTCTATTTATTGCTGTATATTTTTTATGATAAACTTATGTGGTAGAAAGTAATTCAGTTCTATCTTATCCCTAATTTTATTTCTGTTCTGAATGTTACAAATATTTAAAATAGTAAGTTTGGGGGGAAGAATAATTTTTATAAACTTAACTTTATTTGTCCTCATTTACTTGTGTTTTAAATGGTTTTGTTTTAATAGAACTTGAGGTATGTGGTGTTAACTTTAGATTACTTCAATTTTGATTATAGAAATGACATAGTACATTTATTTGAAATGCAAATGAGACAGTTCTAGAGTTAAGTTAGCTTATGGAAGACATGTAGAAAAATGATTTTATTATTTATTGTAGAAAAGAATTATATTTTTGAAAACTAGGATTCTTAGATTTACTTTTTTTTAAAGAATTTAGCCTCTACTAAACCTATTTTTAAACTAATACTTCCAACTTTTAAAGTGAAGGAAAGTGATAGATTTTTAACTTTAGGGAGAGAATAGTGAAATTCAAAATTATTAAAGGCTTATCGAGATATAAAAATCCTCTCATAATAATATTAAAGATTGAAAAGATCCTCAAACAAAAGTATAAAAATTGATGAGAAGCTTAATAAAAAATTGGTTTCACTTGAATCTTCTTAAAGAAAAAGAATTGGTCACAATATTAAGCTTGTTTTTATTAAAAACAAAACGTATTAGTAAAAATTTTATGAATAGAGTGCTAAAGTTCTACTTATGATTTTTAAGGATCCAATTTTTAACAAATATCAATGATTTTTTGAGTAGATAAAAAATTAGGATTTTGAAGTTTAATACAAGCTTTTCTATACTCTAGTTCTTGGTTAAATTACTAGAATTTTTCTTAAGTTACACTATGAGTTTTTGTGGCAAAATTGTTGATAATTTTACTAAAACCCACTCCTTCAAAATTAATAAAATTAATTTAAAAAATAGTAGTGCTACTTGAAGACAAATAACATTTAAGTTTTGGAGATTTTGATGTATCCCAAAATATGCTTGATTTCCTTTATATCTTGTACTTATTTTTGAATGAAAATGCATGTTAAAGAAAGATGTTCCTGTTTTTTTTTTTTTTTTTTCACGTGTAACAGGCATGACACATGGAACGAAGCAGAGCTGAAATGGAGCAATTGTTGTTCACTAGCTTGACGCTTAGATGTCAGACTCTGGGCACTAAGGCGCTCCACCCAAGCGTCTTGGCACCAGCTTAGTGGCACATAAGTGCCAGTTCCTTCCTTGACAAACCGAGAGGCTGACACCTAGGCTATAGCACAGAGGCACTAGTTTCTACAGTTAGTTCAACATGACCTTTGAGTTAAAGGGGGTCATAGGCAGTTCCAGAGGAGACCCCTGTTGCTTCTAAAGTTTTGGGGGGGAAGTAGAGAAAAGCCAAGGAGTTGCAGGGAGATTTAGGGTTTGTAGATTTCCACTTTTCTTAAGTGATTAGTGAGTGGTTTTGAGTGACATCTGTAAAAGGGATCATTTCAACATTATACAGAGACTTGGATCCATTGTTGGATAAAGTTTTCATCTCTTTTTAGAGGAGAAAAGCTAAGTATTGTGTTACCATTTGTCTTGTATTTGTTATAAACACATATTTATTAGATTTGTTTTATTAAATGACGACGATTTCTATGGTTTTCTTCATGCTTTGTGAGTAGATATTCTTTACCTTTCTCTTGTGACGAATAAATAGGATTTGTAGGAAGTGTAGAATGCTTTAGAATTGGATTTTAATATCAATGTGATGAGTAGTCTTCTATGCTTCATTTATTTTTCGTACTTGCCATATTAATTATTAAAATTCGTTGTGATCCTTTATGACTTGGAAGAGCGATGGAGAAATAATTAGAGTATTCACATCAAACTAATGGGTGAAGGAAAAGTAGTTCATATGACGATGCAAATAGACAAGGAATTAAAACTTGGTTAACCAAACTTCTTTACGCACTTGGAAGAGGGTAAACAATATTTATGCTCCTATTTGTCTCTAGCAACAATATCAATTCTTAGTATTCTATCCTATAATCCACTTATGCACTCACAAGAGAAATGTAGCTTTTATATCTTAATATTCACCGAACCAGTTAATATAGTAACATTTAGCTTTAGACTTAGTTTTGTAATTTAGGAGAAATTGTTAGAAAAACCATCTCAATTTACATTCCAAACTAAGACTTGAACGTAGTAGACTAGAACATCGCCAAAAAGGATTCATTATCTTGTTCTCTGTGGAATCGATAGTCTGGATTCATTAGAGTCTTATATTACTGAAACGATATGTATACTTGCGTGAGAAGCCCCTGTGTGCAAGAAAACTTTATTTTATGAACTTATCTAATTTGCTAAGTAGCATATCAAGTGTTTGGTACAATTACTAGGATTTACCTTATAGTGATATTATCTAGGATAGATCACCAAATATTATTCCTGAAGCAACTATCTTAACCTAAATATCCAACTACTACCACAACTTTCAGCTATGACTTCTACGACAAGTTAGCGCTACAACCAACATCTATAATTTTCATGACAAGCTACTGCCTTCATAACAATAGATTATGACCTTCATGACATGTCACAACTATTATCGGTGAACCGTCGTTGCATATCATTATTACAATTACATTTTCTCTAATTCATGAGAAGAGTGAACCTACCAGTAGACATTTCTTTTGTTGGAAGTTTTTTACAAAGAAAAAAGAGATTTTAGGCTAGGTGTTGTGGAAGTAAAATATTGAATTTTATTTTTTTTACTTTGAGAGTTTTGGCAAGAATATATATATATATATATATATATATATATATATATATATATATATATATGTATGCNTTTTGATAGAAGGCTTAATGAGTAGTCATCAGTCTCCGTAGTAGTTAACCACCTTCGACATTTGCCTATAGAACACTATTGACCAGTGTCAATTGCCATCGCTTGTCGTCGCCATCCATCCGCCGTCAACGACCACTGCTTGCAACCATTTTAGTCAAAATACAACTGTTGTCTAATAAATATATTTTTGTATTGTCTAAAGTCACCTGTAATTTTGTGTATAAGATTGTAAGTCCGTTTCTCCCAGTCGTGAAAAAAAACGCACTCATGTATTAGCAATTTTGTAGCGATAGAGTGATTATTTTTGGCATTCTAAGGTTTTTTCAAGTAAAAAAGTAAAATGTCTCTTCTCACCATTGAACCTTCATGCATTACTAAAACGTTAAATTATCACTCTATTGCTACAAAATTATGACACCCAACAAATATAAATTAATTAAATGAATTTATTTTGAAATGAATATAATATAAAGATATTTACTCAAAAAGTTCTCCTCATCTTATCTCAAATAATATAAAAAATACATCATCAAAAAATTTTAGTAAAATATGTTAACTTTGCCCTTTTTTTAAAGTTATTTTATTCAATTTAAATTTTTATATTCTNCTTACCTTGCACAACTATTTGAAAGAATTTCACCCAATAATAAAGTAAATGAACATTGACTTGTTTCTTCTGTTTTTGATATTTTCATTTCTTTTTCTTCTTTGAGGTTGAGTTGTTTGATACCCAATTGATTTTCTTCAAATGACAACAAAACAAATATATAAATTATGAAAATTGATTCATTTTGCTCTTAGATTCTGTTTCTAATTTCTAGCTAAAGGTTTTGCATTATTTTGATCACTTCACTCTTAGTTCATTTTAAACTTTAGTAATTTTTATTTACATTTAAAGAAAGCTGTTGAGTTAATTGTTTACTTAAACATTTGAATTTTCCATTTCTTTGAGTGAAATCGCAGTACTTATCATACTAGTTGCTTTAGACTTGAAAGAAATAGAAAATAGTGGAGAGAGAGTGGATATCTCTATCACTTGCTCGCTCTCTTTCATTTTGCTCTTAAAAATATGCCATTTATGACACCAAGGAGTTGAAAGTGTGAATATCAAATATCAAGTGTTACATATTTAAATACATAAGAATTGTGTTTTATGTATGTAAGTTTCCCTTTAAATTTAACACATTCTTAATTTTTTGCTTCTCTTTTACAGTTCAGCATTCTGCATCGTAAAGAATTGTAGATCTCACCACCACCTTATAAAATTTTTCTTTCTAAGTGGTACTTTTCTAACAGATAATAGGATGGATGCATTTCTCCATTTTAACCATCCAATTTGAATTCTACTAATAACATCACCATCTATGTCGTTATCACTTTGAATAATAAACTCAAGATATCTAAAATATTCGCTGTTTTTAATGACTTGAGCACTAATAGTTACAGGCCCGCCATTTGATCTACCACTCATAAAATTACAATTTTGTATTTAGTTTTAGATCTACTAAAACGAAAGATTTTAGACTCTTAAGTTGTCCTTTGAGTTTTTTCAGAAGCGTCTCTCTAGTCTTATCCATAGGAAGGATATCATCAGTGACAAACATACATCAAGGGACATCCTCGTGTAAATGTCCACTAAGAACACATATCCTTAATTAATAAAAAAATAATTATGCGTAAGTATCATAACTTACTCTAGGATGTGATTTTCAAGGCTTTTCATTTTCTCAAGCTGTGATTCATTCTAGTGAGAGATGGAGTGAGAAATTTATAATTTCTAGAGAGAGAAAATGAATTTTGGAGAGCTTAAAGCTAATTTTGTCTGTTGGGCCAGTTGATTGGCTATAGGTGAACTACTATTATCGAACTTAAGATTTCAATTTTTTATTTTTTTTTAATTTGAGTATTTCATTTGGTAAAATTTCAAATAAATTTGAACCTACAGAGATTTTTAAAAATTTCACTGAATAACTTTTAATATGTTGAATAATAGACTATGTTTGACATATTGACCTAAAAAATAAGTATTTTTTGTATTTTAGCGAGTATATTGAACCACATAAAATTTGTTATTAATGCGTGCCAGAAAATTCACGGCGGTAAAGTAATGGATTATCGTCTTAGCGTTGCACGAGAATTCAACACAAACAGATAAAAGAAAAGAAAAGAAGTAAGCAGGAGAAGATATCTCAATTTTTTACGTGGAAAACCCTTGAAAGGGGGAAAAACCATTGAAAGAGGGAAAAACCATGGGCCTAGCTTAGTTAAAATAGTTTACTATGAATAATGAGTACACATGTACATTCTTCTCGTGATGTTCTTTGTGATGTATGTACATGTGTACTCATTATTCTGGCTGATGTTCTTTGTGTACTCATTTACAAATCTGGCTGATGTTCACATTTACAACAATAATGAGTACACATCTACAACACTCACGATGTAATTACAAAGTTGTATAACTATAATCTGGCTATTGTTCTTTGTGATTACAGGTTACAAGGGTCATTGTTGATTGTTGTGGATGTAGTAATCCATCGTGAGTGTTGTAGATAGTTGCTCTAAAAGCTTTGATTGACCAAAGAAGTCATAGTAAACAGTTACGAGAACTGTGAATCACGTAGATTGTAGTTGTCGAGAATTAATGACGTCCGTAAATTGCGGGGGGCTGGAGTCAGGAGCTGCATGAACTGATCACTACGTAGGTCGTTGGGGCGAATATTGATGACGTTCGTAGGCCGTTGGTGCTAGATTCAAGAATTGTATGAGCTGATGACCGCGTAGGCCATTGGGGCGAGTATTAATGACGTTCGTAGGTCGCTGGGGCCAAAGTCAAGAACTGCATGAGAACATTGATCGACGACATCTGGTCCACGGTGGTTGACGACGATCGACGGGTGTTGACGACGACTAACGGTGGTCGACGGCGGTCGGGATGTTGTTAGACTTCAGCTCCTTCTCAGAGCTTCCAGTTCTCTCTGAAGGCTCAAGTCACCCCCCTCCCTCATGTGAGGGGTGAGACTCTATTTATAGTGTTTTGAAAGTCATTGCAAGAATATGAAACATTTTGATCGGACGGTCCCGAGAGCTTCTCCCGATCATACAACGTTTAATAAACATTTGAGTGCCTTAATGAAGTCTGAATTGAGTGATTTTGGGCTCCTTAGATTTATTTTGTCGAGACGCTCGATTCAAGTATAAATTTGTCATATTCGATAACCGTTTGACCTTTCAAATGTGTCCAGAAATCATCTAAGTGTGATTCAATGAGTTGATCTTGGCTTGATTTGACTCGGATTGGGTTAGTTTTTATATCATTAGGTCTGTCTCATCAAGCCGGTCAGTTTGACTATAAGTTTGCTGAAATCAGAGCTCTGGATGACTTTTTATCAAGATTTGAATGTTTTCTGCTTAAAATATCGTCTCGAGATTCGTGCCGAATGATGAAAATTTGTTGGTGACGAATCAGCTATAAAACAAGAATAATTTTGAAACTTTATTTTGAACATTGCATATACATAATTTTGCAAATTGTGATTGTGGTTCAATATTTTGGATCTCGATTCTTGATATACCACTTTGACAAGAACTGTTCCTGGAATCAAACTACTGAAAATTTGTGCTAAAGAATTAATATTTTGGTCCCTTGGCTTCCGAAGTTGGCTAATACTCTGATATTGCCTATATTGTGCATTTTGTCTGCTTCAGTAAACAGAGTTAAAGCAGTCTGACTAGCGTTGTCTGTTTACCTTCTTAATGATGATTTATGTGTGGTAGTCTTTTGCAGAAAATTTACTGGATAATCTCGACTCCTCTAATGCTAATAGGTGACGGTATGCCACTAGGGTTGTAGTATTATTGTTGTTTGTTGTTTGTTGTTAAGATGGATTAGGGGTGTAAATGAGTCATACCTAACTCGAGCTTGGCTCGTCTATCAAAATGCAAGCTCAGACTTGAATGATGATCTTAAGCTCAGTTCACAAAGATGAAAACAAGCTCACGAGCAAAAGATGAGATTAAATTACCATGAGAGCTCACCTGAGGAGGCATCAATGACTAGGAGAAGGGAAAGTGCCATGATAGCTCTCCAGATAAGGTATTGATGTAACATGGGGTCAGTTAGTCGCATCGGCTCGTGAGCTGATAAGTGGATCCTTGACAAGCTCGTTTAATAAACGAGCTTATGTTTGAGCTTAAGCTCAAGTTCGTGGCTCAATAAGCTCGACTCACACCCCAAAGATGTATAGTGTTTGATAGATAGTGATATCGCGGTCAAGGCCTTATATAGGCATTGTACGGGAGTTTATGATTCAATTCATTGTTTCAAGCAGGTTAAAATTAGATGCTAACATTTTGTGAGTTTAACATTTTGTCTAACAAAACGTCATCATGATCATCATGTCAGCATTAATACTTGAGCCCCATGGACAATCTTGGCTGCTGAATAGGCCCCAAGGCTTGTCCGATCATTACAATGTAATTACTAGGATTTTGTATTAATTATACGTGGTATTTACATCCATACCAGCCAATTCCTATGTATTTACATATTTAACACCTAAATTTTACTTTTTTTAACGTTTTTACCTGTCAAATCTTTCATATCATATCAAAAGTATCACTATTTTTACTTTAAAAGTTTGAAATACACTCTGTCTCATACATGGTAAGATGTCATTTATGTAAAAATTGAAGTTTATGTGTTAGATATGCAAATAGATAAGAATTGGATGGTATGTATGTGAATATTCCTATATTCTAACGTCATGCAAATCTTAGTTTTCCTTTTGGACGCATGAATAGAGTTCAATGATTTTCAGCACTTATGGTGAAAGTAGTTGTAATAATTACTATTATAATTACAGTAGTTATAATAATAATTACTATCACGCAGTTTTTCTTTTGATGGGAAGAATAAAACGAAATTAATTAAGGTTTTGAGTCCCTAAGCCTATTCTTTCTTTAGGAAAGCATTAGCTATTAATTGGAGAGTGATAAAGGTTTAGAAGTTTTCAAAATTAACAAAAATCGAGATCAAATCAATGGCTGGAAGTATGTTATTTGCAT
This sequence comes from Phalaenopsis hybrid cultivar, assembly GCA_002079205.1. Taxonomy (NCBI): domain Eukaryota; kingdom Viridiplantae; phylum Streptophyta; class Magnoliopsida; order Asparagales; family Orchidaceae; genus Phalaenopsis; species Phalaenopsis hybrid cultivar. Next base: position 624,009 of record JXCR01147164.1, read on the forward strand.
AAATGAATTTTCTCATTCTCATCATTAATTCAATCTATTTTATATTTGAGACAATTTTAAAGGATCTTTAGAACTCTAGTCTTGTCAATGCTTTAAGGAGAGAAGGATCGGGTGAACAAGTAGAGGTTGTTTCGGCTGGGGTATGTCTTGGTTGAAGTGACGGGCGACTCTCTTATAAAAGTTTTCCTCTCTGCACACATCACTAGCACTTTTTTTTGTAATTTGTAATTGTATATTATTGGAATGAAATCTATTTTTCTAACTCAATTTTTGTGTTGATGCAATCCTTCTGTCAGCACATTTGAAATTTTTATACATTTCTTGTTTTGGCTTTGCCTGTTTCGTTTCTTTATATATATTAGGGTGAGTGTTTTGATGATGCCAAACTTTTACTCTGTCATTTTTTCCTACATTTCTTCCCATCCTCTACCTTCTCTCTTTTCTCCTTCTCCTCGATCGCCTCCTGCTTGTTGCAACATAATCCCTTGCAGAATCACAACATACGTTGTGGATTCCCGACGTACATTGTAGACTAACGAAACACCCGACTAAGTAATGCATTATCTTGAACATTGTGCAACGACATACACCAAATTTAGCGTAACAATGAACCCTAGATATGGTGCAATGATACATCTCAAATACGATGCAACGACACACCGCACATATGGTGTAACAATTTATCATGAAGACGGTGTAACGATGCACTTCTAAGACAGTCTAACAACACACTCTTAATTGTGCACAACTCGTACAACTCCCTTCTACGACTTTTGTGGCCAATCAACACTGCTTAAGCAATCATCTACAACCCTCATGACAAATTACTACCGTAGCATTCAACTACGACATATAAGGTCTGCAACTCACACAACTTCCAACTTCTGCCTTTGTGACTTACGGACATTATCTTAGCTCACCACCACGACCAATGTGACCAAATCTGGCTTAAGTGGCTCAAACTTCATACAACTCCCAACTTAGCCCTTTATGGCCTACGAATGTCATTGCAATTCTTTGCTATGGTTGATGTGTCCAACTATGATCTACGTGATCCACAACTCATTAACTCCCAACTCCAGCCTATATGGCCTACGGACGTTACTACAGCTCACCACTATGATCTATCCCGTGTAGTTATAAACTCCAGCCTTTGTGGCTTAAAGACATTATTGCAGTTCACCACTATGACGTATGTGGCCAACCATGACTTGCGGTGGTCACAACTCAAGCAGCTCACATTTCCGACCTTTATAACCTACGAATGTTATTACAACTCACCACTATGACCTATGTGGCTAACATCTTCCATAGCTCTCTAACTAATTAATAATCATATATAAGTTTGATTTAAAAAAACTTACGACCTAACTAATTGACTCGATGAGATGAACACAATGACATCAATATTGGTTAAACCCGAGTTATGCCACTTTTAGAAGCTTTTTTTTTTGCATAATTGGAAGGTCAAATGGATTTCAATATGACAAGCTTATATTTAAATTGAGTGAATCAATGAGACAAGTCCAACAAGTCCAAAGTCACTCAATTTTGACATCATTTAGGCACTCAAATGTTCATAAAATACCGACTGATTGAGGGAATCTCTCAAGACTGTTTGATGAAGTCGTTCGAATTTTTTCCTTATTTATAGGGAGGTCTCTCTCATAATCTATAAATAAAGTCCTATCCTTTTCATGAAAGAGAGACTAAGACCAAGAGCTAGTGTATAGATTTTATGGAACAATTTGTACCCTCTTTTGGAAACTTATATATTTTAATAAATGTGGTCTTTGTCTCAAAATAGATTGAGTTAGTAGCTTATCCAAACTGTGATGCTCAAAGCATAGCTAAATTTTTAAAGAAGAATGTCTTAAGTAGATTTAACATGCCTAGAGTGTTCATAAGTGGAGGAATTTATTTTAAGAATAGAAAAATTGAGACGGTGATGGCTAAATGTGGAATTCAGCATAGAATAACCACAACTTATCACCCTTAAAGTAGTGGTTTAGAGTTTTCTAACAGAGAAATCAAGAGGATTTTAGAAAATGCTGTCAATCGTAGTAGAAAGGATTAGTCTGTAAGACTAGATGATGCATTATTAGCTTATTAGGACTGCTTATAAAACTTCTATAGGATTGCCTCCTTATAGGCTCTTTTTTGGAAAAAGTTGTCACTTGTCAGTGGAATTAGAACACAAAGCTTATTGGTCTGTTAAGAAATTTAATTATAACTTGAAAGAAGCTAGTGAGAAAAGATTATTGTAGTTAAATGAACTCGAGGAAATTAGACAAAAATCTTATGAAAATGCAAAAAATTATAAATAAAAGATGAAAATTTAGCATGATCGGAAGATTCTTAGGAAAGATTTTGAACCTGGACAAGAGATTTTACTATATAATACACGATTGAAATTCTTTTTTGGAAAACTTAAGTTCAGACGGTCGGGACCATTTACTGTAATTAAAATTTATCCTTTTATTGCAATCGATAATAAAGATCCTAAAAATGATAGGATATTTAAAGTAAACAGACAAAGTCTTGAACTCTAATTAGGTGGAAATAAGCCTATAATTAATGAAATCTTAATGATGGGTCAACTTAAGTAAGTATATGGATTCATCGGGTTGATGATGTTAAACCAATCGGTTCTTGGGAGACAACCCAAGGTATGTATTTATGTATTTGTTTTTGTTGTAGTGTGTTATGTTAATGTTTATTGTGGAATAGATTGTTTGATGTTGCTTGTTGAAATTTTGGTTTGCTCTTGATTATAATTAGACTTATATGTTGAAATATAATAGTTTTTTTTAATGTAGATTTCATGTTAAGCTTGTTGAATTGAGATTTACTTACGGCTAAATACTTGTCTTTTCTGTTTATAGCTGTATATTTTTTATGATAAACATAGGTAGAAAGTAATTCAGTTCTATCGTATCCCTAATTTTATTTCTGTTCTGAATGTTATAAATATTTAAAATAGTAAGTTTGGGGGGAAGAATAATTTTTATAAACTTAACTTTATTTGTCCTCATTTACCTGTGTTTAAAATGGTTTTGTTTTAATGGAACTTGAGGTATTTGGTGTTAACTTTAGATTACTTCAATTTTGATTATAGAAATGACATAGTACATTTATTTGGAATGCAAATGAGACAGTTTTAGAGTTAAGTTAGCTTATGGAAGACATGTAGAAAAATGATTTTATTATTTATTGTAGAAAAGAATTATATTTTTGAAAACTAGGATTCTTAGATTTACTTTTTTTAAGAATTTAGACTCTATTAAACCTATTATTAAACTAATACTTACAATTTTTAAAGTGAAGAAAATTGATAGGTTTTTAACTTTAGGGAGAGAATAGTGAAATTCAAAAAGGTTTATCCAGATATAATAATCCTCTCATAATAGTAGATTGATAAGAACCTCAAACAAAAGTATAAAAAGTGAGGAGAAGCTTAAAAAAAAATTGGTTTCACTTGAATCTTCTTAAAGAAAAAGAATTGGTTAAAATCCTAAGCTTGTTTTTATTAAAAAAAAAAAGTATTAGTAAAATTTTTATGAATAGAGTGCTAAAGTTCTACTTTTATGCCATTTAAGAATCCAATTTTTAACAAATATCAATTACTTTTGGAGTAGATAAAAAATTAGGATTTTGAAGTTTAATACAAGGTTCTCTTATACTCTAGTTCTAGGTTGAATTACTTGAATTTTTCTTAAGTTACACTATGGGTTATTGTGGCAAAATTGTTGATAATTTTACTAAAACCCACTCCTTCAAATTAATAAAATTAATTTAAAAAATACTAGTGCTACTTGAAGACAAGTAACATTTAAGTTTTGGAGATTTTGATATATCCCAAAATATGCTTGATTTCCTTTATATCTTGCACTTATTTTTGGATGAAAATGCACGTTAAAGAAAGATATTCGTCTTTTTCTTGCACGTGTAATAGGTAGGACACATGGAACGAAGCAGAGCTGAAATGGAGCAATAAGAGTTCACTAACCTGACGCTTAGATGCCAGACTCTGGGCACTAAGGCACTCCACCCAAGCGTCTTGGCGCCAGCTTAGGAGCGCTTAGGTACCAGTTCCTTCCTAGACAAACTGAGAGGCCGACACCTAGGCACTAGCCTTGTGGCGCAAAGGCACTAGTTTCTACAGTTAGTTCAACATGACCTTTGAGTTAAAGGGGGTCATAGGCAGTTCCGGAGGAGACTCATGTTGCTTCTGAAGTTTTGGGGGGGACGTAGAGAAAAGCCAAGGAGTTGCAGGGAGATTTAGGGTTTGTAGATTTCCACTTTTCTTAAGAGATTAGTGAGTGGTTTTGAGTGACATCTGTAAAAGGGATCATTTCAACATTATAGGGAGACTTGGATCCATTGTTGGATAAACTTTTCATCTCTTTTTAGATGAGAAAAGCTAAGTATCATGTTACCATTTGTCTTGTATTTGTTATAAACACATATTTATTAGATTTTTTTAATTAAATGATGACAATTTCTATGGTTTTCTTCATGCTTTGTGAGTAGATATTCTTTACCTTTCTCTTGTGACGAATAAATAGGATTTGTAGGAAGTGTAGAATGCTTTAGAATTGGATTTTAATATCAATGTGATGAGTAGTCTTCTATGCTTCATTTATTTTTCGTACTTGCCATATGAATTGTTAAAATTCGTTGTGATCCTTTATGACTCGGAAGAGCGATGGAGGAATAATTAGGGTATTCACATCAAACTAATGGGTGAAGGAAAAGTATTTCATATGGCGATGCAAATAGATAAGGAATTAAAACTTGGTTAACCAAACTTATTTACGCACTTGGAAGAGGGTAAACAATATTTATGCTCCTATTTGTCTCTAGCAACAATATCAATCTTAGTATTCTATCCTGTAATCCACTTATGCACTCACAAGAGAAATGTAGATTTAATATCTTAATATTCACCAAACCAGTTGATATAGTCACATTTAGCTTTAGACTTAGTGTTGTAATTTAGGAGCAATTGTTAGAAAAAACCATCTCAATTTACATTCCAAACTAAGACTTGAACGTAGTAGATTAGAACATCGTTAAAAGGATTCATTATCTTGTTCTCTGTGGAATCGATAGTCTGGATTCATTAGAGTCTTATATTACTGAAACGATACGTATACTTGCGTGAGAAGCCCCGTGTGCAAGAAAACTTTATTTTATGAACTTGTCTAATTTGCTAAGTAGCATATCAAGTGTTTGGTACAATTACTAGGATTTACCTTATAGTGATATTATCTAGGATAGATCACCAAATATTATTCCCGAAGCAACTATCTTAACCTAAATATCCAACTACTACCACAACTTTCAACTATGACTTATACGACAAGTTAGCGCTACAACCAACATCTACAATTTTCATGACAAGCTACTGCCTTCATAACAATAGATTATGACCTTCATGACATGTCACAACTATTATCGGTGAACCGTCGTTGCATATCATTATTACAATTACATTTTCTCTAATTCATGAGAAGAGTGAACCTACCAGTAGACATTTCTTTTGTTGGAAGTTTTTTACAAAGAAAAAAGAGATTTTAGGCTAGGTGTTGTGGAAGTAAAATATTGAATTTTATTTTTTTTACTTTGAGAGTTTTGGCAAGAATATATATATATATATATATATATATATATATATATATATATATATATATGTATGCATGTATGTATGTGTGTATGTATGTGTGTATGTATATGCACTTCTTTTCTCTTTCAAATGAAAAAGAAAAATTAAACGAGCTAAAGAATCCATGATTTTATGTATCATAAAGTGCCAATCATTTACAATAATATATTACATTAGAAGAACATGGAAATCGAAAGAGGCTATTCATTTAATTAACAATTTTAAAGGTTCAAAACTAAACGTTGACTGTATGCTTTTATCCAAATTACTCGTTTAAATAACATTATCTACTTATAATTTCTCCACCTTCAGCCCACTTTTCAGGCCTCAATACAATTGTTTATCTTCACTNGCCGTATGCTTTTATCCAAATTACTAGTTTAAATAACATTATCTACTTATAATTTCTCCACTTTCAGCCCACTTTTCATGCCTCAATACAATTGTTTATCTTCACCTCTTTTATAGTGCTATTTTTTCTCATTTTTTGTAATTGTATTTCTATCTTATCATATAAGCCTATTAAATCTCTTTATTGCTACTTATTCCAACTTCATTTCCTTTCTTAATGTTTTCATATCCCTAAATATTTAAATTATGATTTTGCCTAGCTTTAATTATCACAATTAAAATAAATCATACTCTAATATTTGTGGGGACACCTAGCACTAATCAATTTGAAAGTTTTATCTATTTATAATTCATATTTGTATGAATGTTGAGAAAATCTAACGGACAAAAAACTATAAAAACACAGCTAAGGAGGTCCCACAGACGTAAGACTAAGGACCCAAAAGGCAAAAGAGCAAGGGTCTGTTGAGGAAGGTGGAACCCCGGTCCACTTCCTATTACGACAAATTCTTTGATAAATTGATTCTAATTTATCTGCTCTTAATTCTTTTCCNAATTAAATCTCTTATTGCTACTTATTCCAACTTCATTTCCTTTCTTAATGTTTTCATGTCCCTAAATATTTAAGTTATGATTTTGCCTAGCTTTAATTATCACAATTAAAATAAATCATACTCTAATATTTGTGGGGACACCTAGCACTAATCAATTTGAAAGTTTTATCTATTTATAATTAACATTTGTATGAATGCTGAGAAAATCTAATGGACAAAAAAAATACAAAAACACAGCTAAGGAGGTCCCACAGACGTAAGACTAAGAACCCATAAGGCAAAAGAGCAAGGGTCTACTAGAGGAAGATCATGGGTCCACTAGCGAAAGACTAAAGATCTATTCGCTGAAGACTAAGGGTTCAACAGTAGATTACCAGACGACCTGCCTGACTGGTGCAGGCCCCCTAAACTGGGGTTAGGGGTTGATTGAGTGTATATCGCTTGAACCAAAGACCGAAGCCAATCGAGCCTAGCGGAAGCATTGACTTGCCTTTTGTCACAACCCGATTCAAGGGAAGAATTTGGCATCGCTAGCTATCTCACAGATCCACTTGAAATTCTTCACTTGTGGCTGAGAACCGACCATCACATAATCACACGTAGTATCCCCGAAGAATCTCCTCGTCAAGGAGTAAGCAACATGTTGGATTATGGTGATTCAATCTTTTTCTGATAGCCTAGCCTTGCCTGCCGGCATGAGTTCCTTATCTGAGGATTAATAGTTGGAGAAAAAAAAAACTAGCATAGCTAACCAGAAAAACCAAGCTTATCGATTCTAAGTCCCAAAAACCATCAAAGCCCTACCGACAATTCCAATTCAGCATACCCAGTCGAAAAAGTTTTGTCGAATCAGGACCGTTTGATTCTAGTCAAATGAATCATAAGGTAGTCGATTCTAAAGCCTATAAATATAAAATACCAAAAGTACCATGTAACACTCCCATTAAAATAGGGACAAACATATAATTTTAAATATTGTACCCCATAATCTATAATTAGGAGATCATTTCGCGTAAAAAAAAGTTAATAAAAAATTCAAATTACTATTTATTACTTTGCGCTTCCCAATCTTTCTCTCTTTCTTATCTTACAATCTATTTTTAAATGTAATCAACACATAAATTTGAATTCAATAAATATATTGTCATCCATTCATATTTCTCATCTATACTTACAACTAACCCCAATGAAATGGTCATAATTTAGTCGAGTCGTACACTTGTACTTAACATGTTCANAAAGAATCACCTCGTTAAGGAGTAAGCAACATGTTGGATTATGATGATTCAATCTTTTTCTGATAGCCTAGCCTTGTCTGTCGGCATGAGTTCCTTATCTGAGAATCAATAGTTGGAAGAAAAAAAAAACTAGCATAGCTAACCAGAAAAACTAAGCTTATCGATTCTAAGTTCCAAAAACCATCAAAGACCTTCCGACAATCCCGATTCAGCAAACCCAGTCGAACAAGTTTTGTCGAATCAGGACCGTTTGATTCTAGTCAAATGAGTCATAAGGTAGTCGAATCTAAAGCCTATAAACATAAAATACCAAAAGTATCATGTACCACTCCCATTAAAATAGGGACAAACATATAATTTTAAATATTGTATCCCATACTCTATAATTAGGAGATCATTTCGCGTAAAAAAAATTAATAAAAAATTAAAATGACTATTTATTACTTTGCGCTTCCCTATCTATCTCTCTTTCTTATCTTACAATCTATTTTTAAATGTAATCAACACATAAATTTGAATTCAATAAATATATTGNAAAAACTTCACCTGCCGTTGCTGGGAAAGAAGCCGGAAAAGATGGACGAGGCGGAATGGAATCTGTTGGATCGACAGGTTCTGGGGGTTGTTCGATTAACCCTGTCAAGATCCGTTGCTCATAACGTCATCAAG
>JXCR01147164.1:633815-643984 GCA_002079205.1 Phalaenopsis hybrid cultivar
CTTTATAATTTACATATATATATATATATATATATATTCTTCATTCGATTGCATTTATCAATTGTTCCTTACCTTCGTATTCAATGATTTGAATTTTATATGGAAAATATAATCTTAGCTTCCCCCAAATAAATAGTTAATAGTCGCAGTTAATCAAAATCAAATTAAATTATGATTTTGCCTAGCTTTAATTATCATAATTAAAATAAATCATACTCTAATATTTGTGGGGACACCTAGCACTAATCAATTTCAAAGTTTTATCTATTTATAATTAATATATGTATGAATGTTGAGAAAATCTAACGGACAAAAAAAATACAAAAACATAGCTAAGGAGGTCCCACAGACGTAAGACTAAGGACCCATAGGCAGAAGAGCAAGTGTCTACTAGAGGAAGATCAAGGGTCCACTAACGGAAGACTAAGGGTTCAACAGTAGATTGCCAAAGGACCTGCCTGACTGGTGCAGGCCCCCTAAATTGGGGCTAGGGGTTGACTGAGTGTATATTGCTTGAACCAAAGACTGAAGCCAATCAAGCCTAGAGGAAGCATTGACTTGCCTTTCGTCACAACCCGATTCAAGGGAAGAATTTGGCATCGCTAGCTATCTCAAAGATCCACTTGAAATTCTTCACTTTTGGGTGAGAACCGACCATCACATAATCACACGTAATATCCCCGAAGAATCACCTCGTCAAGGAGTAAGCAACATGTTGGATTATGGTGATTCAATCTTTTTTCTGATAGCCTAGCCTTGCCTGCTGGCATGAATTCCTTATCTGAGGATCAATAGTTAGAAAACAAACTAGCATAGCTAACCATAACAACCAAGCTTATCGAGTCTAAGTCCCAAAAACCATCAAAGACCTTCCGACAATCCCGATTCATCATAGCCAGTTGAACAAGTTTTGTCGAATCAGGACCGTTTGATTCCAGTCAAATGAGTCATAAGGTACTCGAATCTAAAGCCTATAAATATAAAATACCAAAAGTATCATATAACACTCCCATTAAAATAGGTACATACACATAATTTTAAATATTGTACCCCACACTCTATAATTAGGAGATCATTTTACGTAAAAAAAATTAATCAAAAATTCAAATTACTATTTAGTACTTTGTGCTTCCCTATCTATCTCTTTTTCTTATCTTACAATCTATTTTTAAATGTAATCAACACATAAATTTGAATTCAATAAATATATGTCATCCATTTATATTTCTCATCTATACTTACAACTAACCCCAATGAAATAGTCGTAATTTAGTCGAGTCGTACACTTGTACTTAACTTGTTCATGCAGCGTAGGTGCGTGATGCAAACGAAAATTACACGCACCTCCCATAACTATCATTAATTATGTAAGCAAAAATCATATAAATAAACATTCATAAGAAGTCGTACCCTATCACTTTCCATACATATATTTCTTCTTTTTGTACGTTGATCGAAATTATCGCAGGTTACTTTACATTATTTTTTTGGGTACTGCGTTCCACGATCTTTGATAGTTTGATCCACCATGCAATGCCATATTAACATGATTAATTAATTAAACATGCTTCGTTAATTAATCCATAATTATATCTCTTAATCATATATTCATGCTCCTTCAATATTTCCTATATAAACCNCTATACTTACAACTAACCCCAATGAAATGGTCATAATTTAGTCGAGTCGTACACTTGTACTTAACTTGTTCATGCAGCGTAGGTGCGTGATGCGAACGAAAATTACACGCACCTCCCATAACTATCATTAATTATGTAAGCAAATATCTTATAAATAAACGTTCATAAGAAGTCGTACCCTATCACTTTCCATACATATATTTCTTCTTTTTGTACGTTGAGCGAAATTATCGCAGGTTGATTTACATTGTTTTTTTGGGTACTGCGTTCCACGATCTTTGATCCACCATGCAATGCCATATTAATATATTTAATTAATTAAACATCCTTCGTTAATTAATCCATAATTATATCTCTTAATCATATATTCATGCTCCTTCAATATTTCCTATATAAACCNTCTAGCCGTACCCTATCACTTTCCATACATATATTTCTTCTTTTTGTACGTTGAGCGAAATTCTCGCAGGTTGATTTACATTGTTTTTTTGGTTACTGCGTTCCACGATCTTTGATCCACCATGCAATGCCATATTAACATAATTAATTAATTAAAATCTTTCGTTAATTAATCCATAATTATATCTCTTAATCATATATTCATGCTCCTTCAATATTTCCTATATAAACCATCCATCCACCTCTCTTCTCCCTCACTCCCATCACCACCATCCCCTGCCATGAAAACCCGACCGCGCGCTGCCACTGCAAAAGCCGCCGCAGCCTTCTTGAAATCCAAAAAGAAGACCTTTAAGGGCGTGAGAATGAGAAGGTGGGGATCCTGGGTCTCCTAGATAAGAAACCCTCATCAAAAGAGCCGGATATGGCTCGGCTCATACTCCTCGCCGGAAGCTGCAGCCGGAGCCTACAACGCCGCCGTTCTCTGTCTCAAAAGCTCCTCTGCCTCCATTCTTTCCTCCAAATCCATCCAACTTATCGCCGCCGCTGCTGCCGCCAGCTCTTCAGGCTCCTCTGCTGAACTGATAAAGTCGCCGCCTTTATGCGACAACTCTTTCGCCGGAGTCGAGAATGCGGCGGCGGAGTCATGGGTTGATTTGACGGAATTTGAGATGTCGCCGGAGAGGGGGTTCATGGATGANGACGGAATTTGAGATGTCGCTGGAGAGGGGGTTCATGGATGATGCTGCGATGAACCCATCGGCATTTTTCGGTAATTGTGTGCAGGCAGAAGAGTCGAGCGAGATCGCCGGAGATATCGCCCTTTGGAGCTTCTTGCAATGATAGGGGAAGAGTGACTTGCAGAGATTGGAACATTTAGAGGAGGAAGTTTTGCTGTGTGTAGCATTTTTATTAATGAAAATTATTTTTTTATTTTCTCAAGGTTTAGTGAAAAATTAATTTTTTATTTTCTTGATATGTGATATATTTTAGTTTAATTTTACAATGGGGAAGAGTGACTTGCCATGCTCAGCTCGTGTTTGGCTCGTTTATATTTCGAGCTCAAAAAGTGTGTTTGTATTCGACTCGTTTGCTTAACAAGCCGAACACGAGCNCCGCCAGCTCTTCAGGCTCCTCTGCTGAACTGATAAAGTCGCCGCCTTTATGCGACAACTCTTTCGCCGGAGTCGAGAATGCGGCGGCGGAGTCATGGGTTGATTTGACGGAATTTGAGATGTCGCCGGAGAGGGGGTTCATGGATGATGCTGCGATGAACCCATCGGCATTTTTCGGTAACTGTGTGCAGGCAGAAGAGTCGAGCGAGATCGCCGGAGATATCGCCCTTTGGAGCTTCTTGCAATGATAGGGGAAGAGTGACTTGCAGAGATTGGAACATTTGGAGGAGGGAGTTTTGCTGTGTATGTAATATTCGGTAACTAGATTTATTTTGAAGTCACATAATTTAGATAAAATTTTAAAAGTAGCATTTTTATTAATGAAAATTATTTTTTTATTTTCTCAAGGTTTAGTGAAAAATTAATTTTTTGTTTTCTTAATATGTGATAAATTTTAGTTTAAATAATATAAATCTTAATATATATAGGGGTGTAAACGAGCCGAACACGAGTGAGCCATGCTCAGCTCGTGTTTGGCTCGTTTATATTTCGAGCTCAAAAAGTGTGTTCGTGTTCGACTCGTTTNCGCATTTTTCGGTAACTTTGTGCAGGCAGAAGAGTCGAGCGAGATCGCCGGAGATGTCGCCCTTTGGAGCTTCTTGAAATGATAGGGGAAGAGTGACCTGCAGAGATTGGAACATTTGGAGGAGGAAGTTTTGCGGTGTGTGTAATATTCGGCAACTAGATTTATTTTAAAGTCACATAATTTAGATGAAATTTTAAAAGTAGCTTTTTTATTAATGAAAATTAATTTTTTATTTTCTCAAGGTTTCGTGAAAAATTAATTTTTTATTTTCTTAATATGTGATATATTTTAATTTAAATAATATAAATATTAATATATATTAAGGATTATTATAAATATATTTGTTAATATTCTTTACATTAATGATAATATTAACATTTGCTGATTAATTTTGACATTATTTCTATTTTAATTAATATTCACTTAATAAAAAATATAATTGAACAAAATTAATTAACTAACAAAATATGAAATTTTTAAAATTTATTTTATATGAAAGTATTCTTGTAACATAATAATTACACAAAAATATTATATTCTATATTGGGATAAAATGACGCTTAAGCCTAACGTATTAGTCGCAGTGATCGATGTCGCCATAAATATTCTTGACCTCGTCGTCTTGTTAAACAAAATGCTCAAGCGGCTAGAAGTACATCACAACTGAACATTTTGATAAGCACGACGACGGGTTCACTATATCATTTACGACATTAATCACTGCAACTGCCGCCTCGGTATACGTCAGACTCGGGCTTTAATCCACCCCAACATACAAGATAATATTTTTGTGTAAACATTATGCTACTAGAATATTTTAAAAATGAAATAAATTTTATGAATTTCATGTTTTGTTAGTTAATTAATTTGTTCAATTATATTTTTTGATTAATTAACTATTAATTAAAAATTAATTAATATCAAATTTAATTATCAAATTTAATATTTTCATTAATGTAAAGAAAATTAACAAATCTTTTTATAATAATACTTAATGTATATCAATGTTTATATTTTTTAAAAAAAATATATCACATATTAATAAAAAAAATTAGAAGAATTAAATTTTTATTTTTTCTTATGAACACGGCCTACGGAGGTGTATATGCTCCTTTTTAAATTTCTTTTTGGAGGTGCTCTTCCCCTATATTTCACCAACAAACATGTTCCTTTTAAATTTGATATATTTATACTCAAATCAAATAGAGCGTCTCGACGAAAGAAATCCGATAAAGCCAAGATTGCTAAATTTTGAAAGCATTAAAATGCTCAAATCCTTTAGTAAACACCAATGATTAATGGGATTACAATGGACATCATGTTATTAGGGAAGTTATGCACTAAAATGTCCCAAAAAAGCTTTAAATATGCCCACTTGGGAGAGGAGAGGAGGGGAAGAAAAGAGAATGAAGGGAAATTCAGCGCCTTTTTTGGATAGAAGGCTTAATGAGTAGCCACCAGTCTCCGCCGTAGTAGTCAACCACCTTCGACATTTGCCTATAGAACACTATTGACCACTGTCAACTGTCATCGCTTGCCGTCGCCATCCATCCGCCGCCAACGACCACAGCTTGCAACTATTTTAGTCAAAATACAAATGTTGTGTCTAATAAATATATTTTTGTATTGTCTAAAGATAACTGTAATTTTTTGTATAAGATTATAAGTCTGTTTCTCCCAGTTGTGAAAAAAAAAAACGCACTCATGCATTAACAATTACACTGGATTACTTTGATTATGTTGTGCCCAATGATTTTTTGGCATTCCAAGGTTTTTTCAAGTAAAAAAGCAAAATGTCTCCTCCAATTATTTTTTTTAGCCTGTGTGTGTGTTGAACCTTCGTGAATTACTAAAACATTAAATTAGCACTATACCGCTACAAAATTATGACACTGAACAAATATAAGAGGGCCACAAAATTGTCATTCAAATGTAGTGATTTAGCTGCCACTATAGGAGAAATTAGATTAAACAAATATTTTTCTATTCCTCCTCAAATTAATATATTTAAAACATCTCTTATCTTCTATATGTCACTGGAAATATAGCACTGATAACTCTTATTTTTTTTCTATTGTACCCTCCATAATTTTATTATTTAGTTTGGATGAACTTCTATTTTTTTCTTTATAATTTTCACTTATTAATTTTTAAATGTTGTAAAGTTGAAAAAGATGATGTCAAAGAAACTCAGTTGTGAGGGTTGCTAAAATAATACAAATTCATTTGGATATGTTAGTATAAACTTTGTTCACACATATCAATTTGAGTGGAATAAGGATTGAAAGTTTTGATTCGGGTTGATACGATCAATTTTCAATCGAAGTCAGTTTGACTTACGAGCCCAAAGTAAAACCTAGTTAATTAGCCAATCCGAAGATGTCCCTAATCTAGACTGCCACTTCAAAATTGGCCCGAAGTTGACTAAAAATGAACTGAAATTTGACACAATTAAATAGTATGCATGTATTAAAAGGGGTTATACGACAAGTTGGGTTGAAGGTAAGACCTAAACATGAATTTATTATTCATGATTAGTTCGAGTGAAGTAGTTTCAAATTAGACCAATTTTGAGTTGGATATGATACCAACAAGTGAACTTAGATCTGACACACATAAAAGTATGCATTNTTGAAAAAGATGATGTCAAAGAAACTCAGTTGTGAGGGTTGCTAAAATAACACAAATTAATTTGGATATGTTAGTATAAACTTTGTTCACACATATCAATTTGAGTGGAATACGGATTGAAAGTTTTGATTCGGGTTGATACGATCAATTTTCAATCGAAGCCAGTTTGACTTACGAGCCCAAAGTTAAACCTAGTTAATTCGCCAATCCGAAGATGTCCCTAATCTAGTCTGCCAACTCAAAATTGGCCCGAAATTGACTAAAAACAAACGGAAATTTGACACAATTAAATAGTATGCAAGTATTAAAAAGGGTTATACGACAAGTTGGGTTGAATGTAAGACCTAAACATGAATTTATTATTCATGTTTAGTTCAAGTGAAGTAGTTTCAGATTAGACCAATTTTGAGTTGGATATGATACCAACAAGTGAACTTAGATCTGACACACATAAAAATATGCATTATTTTCTTGCTATCTTGGCAAATGGAGTCTATAGTTGATTGCTTTAAGTTATAATAAATATTCCTCTCTTTTTTTCCCCCAAAATTTACACGTGCTATTTAGTAGGGTACAACACAGAGTGGTTAATAATTTCATAAATTTTTAGATATTCTTTTGAACATGAGCGTGCNCCCCAAAAATTTACATGTGCTCTTTAGTAGGGTACAACACAGAGTGGTTAATAATTTCATAAATTTTTAGATATTCTTTTGAACATGAGCGTGCACACACACAAAAACTTAACTAACTACATAGAATAAGTTTAAAAACACATTATTAATGATTTAGGACATCATCTCACATTATTATATTATAATGATTCACCATTTGCTTGATATCCTGGTTTCAATCTACCACATAAGCTCCTCATATAGGGATCGAGGGTTGATAGCCAGACTCGATCAATTGTTCGACAAAGTCTAGTCGATCTAGTACGTCCTGCTTACCCGAAAATAATCAAGACCAACCGACTGGTTGCACCGACTCAACCAAAACCTATGGAACCAGCCTTAGGGGGCCGAAGTCATGTTAGCTTAACTGACTAAGTTATAGAACAACCAAGTAATATGTTCATACATGTAGAATATCTAAAATACCGTATACTACCCCAACAAAAGTATACACAGAAGTGTAATATCACATATTATATCATCCCTATCATTTTATAAAAAAAGACTAATAGAAAAGATATTTTACTATTTATTAATGTTCATTTTTCTCTTTTGTCCCTCTTTCTCTCTAATTTCACAAAGGACTCAACAATTAAGATTTCAAAAAAAAAAAATTTCTTAATATTGTTTGATTTATTTATTTATTTGTGGGATTGAGAGCCATTCGTTCAGAGTTTAATTTAGCATGAGCATTCTGACCTTTTGGGGGATTCATGTTGTCTTTACTAATGGCAGTCTACCTTTGCCTTATCTCAGCCATAGATTCTCAAACGTGTGCTTCTGATCATCTGGCTGTATATTGTCTTCAGTANAGCCAAAGCGAGCTGAACACGAACGAACACATCTTAGTTTGTGTTCGGCTCGTTAACTTATTGAATGAAATTAACGAGCCGAACACGAGCTTCTTAACGAGTCGAACACGAGTTGTTCGCGAACAACGAGCCGTTTTGATAGCCCTAAATATATATTAAGTATTATTATAATTATATTTGTTAATATTCTTTACATTAATGATAATATTAACATTTGTTAATTAATTTTGACATTAATTCTATTTTAATTAATATTTAATTAATAAAAAATATAATTGAACAAAATTAATTAACTAACAAAATATAAAATTTGTAAAATTTATTTTATATGAAAATATTCTTGTAACATAATATTTACACAAAAATATTATATTCTATACTGG
Source organism: Phalaenopsis hybrid cultivar (assembly GCA_002079205.1). NCBI lineage: Eukaryota > Viridiplantae > Streptophyta > Magnoliopsida > Asparagales > Orchidaceae > Phalaenopsis > Phalaenopsis hybrid cultivar. The sequence continues at coordinate 642,056 of JXCR01147164.1, forward strand.
GATAAAATGACGCTTAAGCCTAACATATTAGTCGCAGTGATCGATGCCGCAACAAATATTCTTGAGCTCGTCGTCGTGTTAAACAAAATGCTCAAGCGGCTGGAAGTACATCACAACTAACATTTACCACTGCAATTGCCGCCTCGGTATACGCCAGGCTCAGGCTTTAATCCACCCCAACATACAAGATAATATTTTTGTGTAGATATTATGCTACGAGAATATTTTAATATGAAATAAATTTTATGAATTTCATGTTTTGTTAGTTAATTAATTTGTTCAATTATATTTTTTAATAATTAACTATTAATTAAAAATTAATTAATTATCAAATTTAATATTTTCATTAATGTAAAGAAANATATAACTGAACAAAATTAATTAACTAACAAAATATGAAATTTGTAAAATTTATTTTATATGAAAATATTCTTGTGACATAATATTTACACAAAATTATTATATTCTATATTGGGATAAAATGACGCTTAAGCCTAACGTATTAGTCGCAGTGATCGATGTTGCAACAAATATTCTTGAGCTCGTCGTCATGTTAAACAAAATGCTCAAGCGGCTAGAAGTACATCACAACTGACATTTACCACTGCAATTGCCGCCTCGGTATACGCCAGGCTCGGGCTTTAATCCACCCCAACATACAAGATAATATTTTTGTGTAAATATTATGCAATTAGAATATTTTAATATGAAATAAATTTTAGGAATTTCATGTTTTGTTAGTTAATTAATTTGTTCAATTATATTTTTTTAATAATTAACTATTAATTAAAAATTAATTAATTATCAAATTTAATATTTTCATTAATGTAAAGAAAATTAACAAATCTTTTTTATAATAATACTTAATGTATATTAATGTTTATATTTTTTAAAAAATGATATATCACATATTAATAAAAAAAAATTAGAAGAATTAAATTTTTATTTTTTCTTATAAACGACCGCCTATGGAGGTGTTCATAATCCAATAAATCCAATGATTAATGGGATTACAATGGATATCATGTTNTAATGTTTATATTTTTTAAAGAATGATATATCACATATTAATAAAAAAAAATTAGAAGAATTAAATTTTTGTTTTTTCTTATGAACGACCGCCTATGGAGGTGTTCATAATCCAATAAATCCAATGATTAATGGGATTACAATGGATATCATGTTATTAAGGAAGTTATGCCCCAAAAAAGCTTTAAACATGCCCACTTGGGAGAGGAGAGGAGAGGAGAGGAGGGGAAGAAAAGAGAATGAAGGGAAATTCAACGCCTTTTTTGGATAGAAGGCTTGATGAGTAGTCACCAGTGTCTCCGTAGTAGTTAACCACCTTCGACATTTGCCTATAGAATACTATTGACCACTGTCAACTGTCATCGCTTGTCGTCGCCAACCATCTGCCGCCAACGACCACTGCTTGCAGCCATTTTAGTCAAAATACAATTGTTGTGTCTAATAAATATATTTTTGTATTGTCTAAAAGTCAATTGTAATTTTATGTATAAGATTGTAAGTCTGTTTCTCCCCGTCGTGAAAAAAAGCGCACTCATGTAGTAGCAATTACACTGGATTATTTTTGGCGTTCGAAGGTTTTTTCAAGTAAAAAAGTAAAATGTCTCCTCCAACTATTGAACCTTCATGCATTACTAAAACGTTAAATTATCAGTCTATCGCTACAAAATTATGACACCCAACAAATATAAATTAAATAAATGAATTTATTTTGAAATGAATATAATATAAAGATATTTACTCAAAAATTTCTCCTCATCTTATCTCAAAAAATATAAAAAATACATCATCATTAAATTTTAGTAAAATATGTTAACTTTGCCCTTTTTTTAAAGTTATTTTATTCAATTTAAATTTTTATATGCAAATCTACATTATATATATATATATATATATATATAT